>CM042759.1:1383946-1397696 GCA_022496165.2 Catalaphyllia jardinei
TTTTCTCCTTATATTATTTACATATTTCTACAGTGGTATAAAGCATTATTAAACATTAAACATTAAACAGAGATACCAACCTCAACAGACACGTCTGCAGTCAAGTTTCTCTGGTTTGGATCCACAAATTCAACAGGCTGGTCCTCAAACTCTATTTTACCAAGTACAGTTCCCTTAAGGAGAAAACAAAATTCAGTAAAATTTCAATCAGTTATCATATATTAAATTAAAATGTTAGTAAATACTACTTATCTGACATTTGTAAGTTCTGGCCTGGCGAAATGGTATGATAGATTACAGATACCTTGTCCCTTATGGTCTTGGTCAACATTCTTGTATCTATTCCATACAAAGCAGGAATCTACGATAAAATACATACATAATTCAAAAATATTAACTAACAAATTTTAATTTTTGTGGCAAACTGTGGGTTCATCAGTTATCTGATTGGCTCAGGCAAACCACATGTGAACTAAAGACATCCACAAATGAGTGTTAATCGATACCCTTGATTAAGACTCGATCAAAATTTGACTGACGCCTCAGTTGACACTCATTTGACATTTGAACGCCTTGGTCGACAGTTGGTAGAGAGTCAACTAATTTTCGCAGACATGCCATCGTGTGTCAAACTGATGAATACACATCAGTCGGTCAACACTCAACCAACTATCTGACTGACAAGTACAATAAAGGAGTTAATTGAGTGTTGAACGAGTGTCATTCGAGAAGTCCATCGAGTGTTGATCAAGAAGTTGGTTGAGGGTCAATCAAGGATATAAATGGACACTTGACCAGGGATGCCTTTTACATGTGATTGGATAATTATTGTACCACGTTCTTGACTTAGGACTAAACTATAAATTTTTACAAATGGTTTTTGGCTGGGATGTGGTTAGTTTCATGAAATAACAGTCTAGACTGTTTAGTTGCTCTGTTTGAAAGACAGCTTCAACTTGTTTGTGAATTAATTAAAAGCTTCCTGAATCAGGAATGTTTCTAGTCTGACATAACTGATTATTACCTGCTGATGAATTTGACAACCACTTGAAATATAAACCACTAAATAAATCAAAATCATAATATTTTAAACTGGGGACCCAACTTCCAGAATTTTAGGCTGATTAATGTTATACCTTTTCTTCTTGCAACCATTCTGAAAGTGATTTGACAGCATTCCAGTGACTGTAGTTGTGAGAGTAATCTTGCACAAGCAATCCTGATACCTGGCCAAAAGATACCAAAAGAAAATTTGTAATGAATGTTGAAAAATGGATGGGAAACTTAATAGAACTTTAATGGGAAAACAGAAGTTAGATAACAAAATTCTAATGTTCTATTACTATGTCAAAATGATTATTCCCAGTATTCAGTGTATCATCTCTATACCTGTATGTTCTCAGATTCCACATATTTTAATAATCCATATTTATCACGCTCAGTTGTGCTGGGCACTCCATAATTTCCAACTATTGGATATGTTAAGGCCAGAATCTGCCCTCTATAGCTTGGATCTGTCAGTGCTTCAGGGTACCTATAATTTGAAGAAAAAATTATGAACTTAGTGATTCCTGGAAGCAGTATTTAAAGTTTACATGTATATAAGTCATCAAAATAGATAGGACAAAGTACTCACAAGGCTTTTATTATGGGTGTATGACAACTGACATCTAGAAATCACTACCATAAAAAGGTGTTATCCATTTGTACTTAGTGTATCTATACTGTTGTGTGTGTGTTTTGTGTTTCTAGTCATAAGCTGCATCAAATATAAATTTGGTAAATCAACCTTTATTTCAGTTTATACATATATATATTTTTTAGCTGTCTGACTCCACTAGTCCCTAAATTTTATATATTTTTTCTGTCTATAAAATGCTTGTTTTCATTTGTACAAATGGGTACAAATAGAGACTGTTGTCTTGTCTCTAAAAGTAAATAATCTTTTTCCTAGAACTATAATGTAACTCTTTCCCTGGAAATCAGTCATCAGTTTGGATTGATTTACTAAATATCAACTCACCCTGTGAGACCAGTGTTAAAGACCACTTCTCCAGAGGTGGATTTGCTATGACCAAAGGAATACCCCTTCAGTCGTGTTCCATCCTCGAGAACCAATGAAGCTGACAGGCTCTGAGTAAAAAGAGAATTATAAATCGTAACAAAATTTAAAAGCCAGAAACAAATTTACATTACAGATAGAGTTATAATTGTATAATGATATACAATGACAGTGTCTTCATATGGGGACATAATTTCCATTTGGAAGTCTAGTTTTAAGTGTCAGCACCCTCAAAGTTTGCATCAGAGGGGTTCAAAATTTTGTTGTCTCCTTTGCAAAATTTTCCAAGAGGCCCCATGCCAGGCAGGGGGAGGGGTGTGGAAAAAAAAAGATAGAACATCCCACGATCGGGAGTATTTCAATTCTGTGTCCTTGAAAGCTGCCCCCAATAAAATAATATACCCTTGCATATTCCCTGAAAACAAACTCCTTTAATTTAGTATTTTGGCTCCTTGTTAACATGGCAGATAAACACTACCAAGAAAATATAAGGGTTACCATGATTATAATCCATCAAACATTTTTGCTCGCATGCGATTGGTCTAAACACATCACATGACTGAATATTCCCGAGCTAAGACTGGGGAATGTCCGAGAAGACTCCCTAATTTTCAAAACTGCATGCGTGGCGAAAACGATTTGGGGTGAATATATGCTCCGATACTTGTCCTTGGACATAATCTGTTCCTCAAAGCTCACAGTTTTCCTCAAGCTACGCTCTTGGAAAACTGCTTGTTTCCTGGAACAGTTAGTGTCTGCGGACAAATAAAAGTGAAGCAATACTTATTATCTTACACTGAAACCTTGGTTGTTCTTCATTGCGATGCATTTGGAAAGCACTTCGAAATGGGCATTGACATGATTAACAATATTATTATTGTTCGGCTTAACCAAATAAAAGTGAAGCCTTGGAGCCACAGTGGCTTGTAGCTGCTGGAGCTTATCCCGGTTTCAGTAGCATGAAGCCGCCAGAAGTATTACTACTTCCCCTGGACGGGATGCTAGTCCACCACAGGTAACTCCGCTGCAATTTTGTTAGGTCTCCCCAACAATTCACTGGTACTCATTTACTCCTGGGTGGAGAGAGGTACTGTGAGAGTACAGTGTCTTGCCCAAGAACACAACACAACGTCCCTGGCCAGGGCTCAAACCTGGACCACTTGCTCTGGAGTCGAGTGTAGTAAACA
Organism: Catalaphyllia jardinei; assembly: GCA_022496165.2. Taxonomy (NCBI): domain Eukaryota; kingdom Metazoa; phylum Cnidaria; class Anthozoa; order Scleractinia; family Caryophylliidae; genus Catalaphyllia; species Catalaphyllia jardinei. The sequence goes on from CM042759.1 coordinate 1,387,196, forward strand.
GGAGGCCACTGTGCCTCCCGCAGACAAATATCCTAGCATATTTTTTGCGCTAAATGGAGGCTACTGTTTATATATTGGTCCTAAGGGGGGGGGGACAATAGCATATGAAAGGGTGGGGATGCATGTCAGAAATTTTGAATTAATCCCCTAAAGGAGACCAACCACAAGACCTGTAAGGCTACATATGGTCTACATATGACGGTGTTTTCCCAGAACACCATACATGAGACCAAAATCCAAAATTTATACCTTTAAGTGAGATGATGAGCATCCCTACCCCTTTTATATGCAAGTCCCCCCCCCCCCCCTTCCTCACGGCATATTAGTCTTTAGAAAATTCTTGGTCCTTTGTGATCAAAAATGAACTTCAATTTTAAATGAGCATGTGAATTAGAGAAAAGCCCATTTGATCACGAACTCATCGGATCAACCCAGCAGCTCGAGAGTTAAAATTTTCATTGTGTGACTGTGTGAAAGTAAAAGAAAAACCGTGCAATTTGAAACTTGTTATCGTCCACTATAAAACCACTTCGATCTGCCTTTTGAATTTCAAAGTGTTGGAGAAAAACAATAGCACATTATTCGTGTTCAATGACATGCTAATTAGTTCACCATTATATATATTTGTAGTATATTTCAAAGCACGAAATCTGCGTCTCAGTTTTATAAAACATTGGAATTAAAGAGAAATATATAAACTTAACTACGATAAGTTGGCATTACCGTTCTTGATCTTGTAACAGAAGACGAAAATCGAGCGCCACAAAAAGCACACTTCGCTTTCCGAGAGAGAAAACTTGAAGCTCGTAGAATCACAGACATTTCAGCTTTCTTGGTATGCGCGAGGTCTCCAACAAAACAAACGTTATCGTATTACTGTAAAATAAAACGGCTAAATTTCTTCCTTAGCTTCCGGCTATAGCTGAGACATCGGGACACGTCAGCGTATAAACAAAAACAGTACAAGATCACAATATTCACAATGTTTGGAATTCAATTCATTCGGTGTAATCAACATGGCGCGAAAATTTGATGTATTTGTGAAAAGCACGTGCAACTACGCGCGAAAACCAATCAGGATCAAGGGAAGTAGACAAACTGGGGGAGACTGGGATCCAGCGTAACAACTATAAAGCACTGAATGGAGGAAAAAAGTAAGCTAAATTTTCCCACCGGTTGATCTTTTTCGTTTGTTAAATTCAGTGATCATAGCTGGATTACAGAGTTGGATTACATCTTCGTTCAATAGTTATACCGTTATACTGGTGATTGCCTTCGTTTGTCTTTTTACGACCCTGAAATCCAGGATGATGCAATAAAACATTTTGTGATTGTACAACTCTTGTTTAGCGGCGCCAACCCATTTTGACAAAGAGACGTTGTACTTTCATTGTAATGGGGCCCGTACATTCCGAAGACGATGTGTGTTGTCATGAGTGCCAGTAACACAGCATGAGGAGAACAGACGTTTTGAAACAACCGTTTGGACGTTTCGTTCATTCTGCGGTTAAAACGATCAAAGAGTGCGAACATCTTAAACATGGAGGTCATTTGAGAACAAAACTTCCTCAGAGATGCATGTTTACCTCAAGCCGAAAGCTGTACCCTGATTCAGGCAAGCAACAAGATTTAAAACGGTTTCTAGAGGAGGTAAGTTGTGTACGCAATTCGCAGTTGTACATTTCTGATAATCAAAAGCTGTAATAATATTTTAAGCTCATCGCGATGTTCAGTTTCGCCTGGTTAGCTCAGTTGGTAGAGCGCCGGACTGCTGTCCGGGAGGTGGAGGGTTCGAGCCCCAGACCGGACCAATACTCAGGGTCTTAAAATAACTGAGGAGAGCGTGCTGCCTTTGTAATTATATCTGCAAATGGTTAGACGTTCAGGTCTTCTCGGATAAGGACCATAAACTGTAGGCCCCGTCTCCTGCATCTTCAATGTTACATGGTTAGAAGGGGACGTTAAAGAACCCACACACTTATCGAAAAGGGCAGGGCACGTAGTTCCCGGTGTTGTGGTCTGACCTTGTCTCACGGGTTGGTGCTTCAAAAAGGGATAACCTCACTGCACCTTTCCCCCTTGGACAGAATTGTCCAAGAAAAATTACTATGAACTATGATGAACTATGAAAGTGTGAACATTCTCAAGAAAGTACGTGTTTGGAAGTATCAAGTGTTATCATTTTAAGATGTAGATGGTAATATTCACAGCCTGCTAGCCTTCATCTTCTGCTTATGTCTGGCCGTACCCCATAAGCTTCTTTCATGCTTATGCTTATGTTGCCATGAAGGCAATTCTTTTAGTTTATCAGGTGATGAGGTTGAGTATCATTCAGTGCTTACAGTGTGTCACCTTATGTAATAGTATGGTGATGGTTGGCTGCGATTGGTGGATTTTCAAAAAGAATGATCCCATGCGAAATTGGCAGTGCTGCCGCAGTGCTGCAGAATGGTTTCAAAAAGCGCTGTAAAAGAGCTGCGAAGTGGGTCGCTGCAGCAGTGCCAAATTTTGGTTGCTTAAACACTGTCACAGGCAGCTGTTTGCCAGCGATAAAAAGCGCTTTGGCAGCGGCACAAAAACACTAAAAAAAGATAATCAGCGCTGCAGAATAACTGCACATCCACTTCAAAAATGGAAAGAATGTTTATGTGGTGTATCAGTCGCTTATCAGAAGCTATTGACAGCGGTTTGGCAGTGGTTTAATAGAAATCATTAATCATGGCCGTGCTGTGCAGTCATGCGAGAACTCACTGACAGTTGTAAGTAATTTATCCATTTAGTTTATCTGTATTCATCGAGTGGCCTTCTTCTTTATCATTTGTACCTCGCCATCCGTCTGAATGGTGAATACTGTGAAAAGCCTGTTCGCAGGCCTTGGCTTATATAAAACAAACAACAAGTCTAAACTGAACTGTGAACTGAATTCCCGTATTATTATCTGCTCTCAACTGAATGAATGAAATAAAATATTATTTACGTGGTGTACTATAAAAGCATTTTCCCAGTCTCTCTGTTTTGTAATTAATTAGTTAGATAGATTGATTTATCAATGTAGTCACCCTCACCAAACAAATAGATATAAAAAATGTCTAGCATTCAAAGTTCAAAGAAATGTCTTGGAAAAGTCAATAATTTGAAAATGAAATACTTTTCTACCCATTTTGCCAGCTACCATTCTTAGATTTCTCGAGAAAGGGGTTTCAAAGTAGAGTAAAATGGTACACATTTTGATGTTGCTATGGACACATACTCAGTTCCAGTCTCGTTCCTCTTCAAAATCAAATATTACCATTTGTAGCTGCACAGGGCAAAATATACAAAAAATGCTAAAGAAGAGACCCAATGGAAGGTGGGACTTGCAGGTATTTTGCCTTGTTAAGCTGCAAATGGTAATATTTAATTTTGAAGAGACTGGAGACTAGAACCGAGCATGTTGCCATAGCAACATCAAAATGTGTATCATCTGGTATATTTTGTAGGGTGCAACATCCCTGCCAAGTTTCAATAGCATTGCTTCATTATTGGCGGAGATACTCTTAATTTTGTGTCTCGGCACTGTAATTGCACAACCAATGACATCATCAGTGACTAAATTTGCATAATAGGAAAACTTGAATATAGATATCACAAAAAAGAAAAACACCATTGAAAACCCTTTCAAATGAGCATATTTTTGAAATGACTTATTTTCTGGTTCTTATGGACTTTAACAGAATCTCTGCCAGCTGGTGTTGTTGTTTACATCTTTTTGTCTTGTTGTTGTTTACACCTTTTTGTCTTGTTGTTGTTTACATCTTTTTGTCTTGCACATGACTTTGCAAATAGAAGGAATCCTTCTAGATGCAAAACTTAGCAACTGGGGAAATTGTTTGCTCATTACATGTATTGTTGTCTAATTATATAGAATTTTTTTCAAAGTCAAGAAACTGTGATGTAATAGACAGGCTCTTAGCCAGATAGGCATCCAGGCATCCTGTCCACTTATTAAAGCACGTTTTTCATTTGTTACCTTGAAAATAATTTGAGCAGGTCGTATGGTACATTTTGGATGTCCACGTTTCAAATCCTGGCTTAAAGTGTTAGGTCTGTGCATTTCCCCCAAACTTCAGATATTCAACAAAATGTTTTGCAGAAAGTTACAGAGCCCAGTATGGAAATGCCATATGTTAGACAGTAAGTGTACCTCTGCGGTACACCAACATGGTAACTACTGTGTTAGCACTAGCACCATTCACAGCTATATTTTCAAAAATAACGTCATGTGAAAACAATCTATTGAATGAGATGTCACCTTAAAAAAACTGAGAATTTCTTGGTAGCAACTTATATAAAATTTTGGGTTTTGAAAAAAGAAACAAAATTTTAAACTAATATGTCAGACCAAAGCTACTGAGAATGTAAGACCGGGTGTAATAATGATTCTTTCATTGCCACCTCTTTTGTAACATTTTGTGGCCAGGTGTATCGGCTGGTACATGTATCATCAAGATACTTGAGGAGGGAGAGGATTACACTACATGGCCAGTTTTCAGGGACATGAAGCAGCTTGCTTGAACCATTAGAATAGTGCTTCTCCTCCTAAATGTTGTTTTATCAGTTTATCCTAGAATTTTACTAGTTCCAGCCATTCACAGCTATATTTGCCAGAAACAGTTTTCTGCAAAAGTGTTTAGAATATGCAGCAATTGGTATACCATCATCCTTTAGTATAAATCTACTAGTGTTCCATCACAAATGCTGTTCTCTGATTGGCTATGCTACTCACTATCTATTCTGTGATAGATAGTGAGTAGCATAGCCAATCAGAGAACGGCAATCTATTCTGTGATAGATAGTGAGTAGCATAGCTGTGTGCACCAGAGGCCGCTTCTTGGCATTTTCAAGGTGTCTGTTAAGAGGATTAAGATAAAGTTTTGAACGACTAGTAGTTTTGTACTAAAACAATATTACATTATTTGCTCCCGATTTCTGTGTGTGATAGCTGACTTGGACTGTGCCCTCGTCAACTATCACGCGATAGAAATCTCAAGCTCATAATTTTATTGTTTAATAGATGTATTTTTTCTGTTACTGGATTAAAGTTCACAGTATTTCAGCTCTTTTTTGTGCCATTTTCACCAGATTGGTACTGATCCAAAGGAAGCTCGCTATTGGCTGCGTCAGTTTCAGCAGCATGAATCTGCACCTGACCAACCTTTTGCTGTGGTACAGGTGGACTCAAGAATATTGGAGGACAAACTTATGGTCAGTTGAATCAAAAAACTACAGCTTTACCCTGTGCCTTTCAGCCACCAAATTACTATGACCACCTTATCACTGCCACTTTACTCTGGTCTGAATAAAAGCTCAGTTCCTAATTTTCTTGACAGTGAAACATGATGATGCAAGGGACCGCAAACGAAAATGCCGCCTGTGAACGCAGGATCTGTAAAAGATCTGATCAGTCAAAAATAGAAAGTAACAAACAATGATGCAAAGTTGATACTGCGTAAAAAGCTTAACAGGGCAACAACATGATAGAGTCTAAACTGAAAGCCAACAATTGCAACCGTGGACAGCAGTTTCGACCTTGTTGGATCTCATCAGCACGGTGTAGGATTTGGATTTGAGTTTCATCTGAGATCATCACCATCTTAGTGAGTGTATGAATATCAGTCGACCAGCTGATGCTACGCCGTGCTGATGAGACCCAAGAAGGTCGAAACAGCTGTCCACGGTTGCAATATTGTTGGCTTTCACTTTGTTGCCCCGTTAAGCTTTTTGCATAGTATCAGCCTTGCATCATTGTTTAGTAAGTTTCTTCTATCTTTAAGAATCCTCAAATATGGGCACCCTGTTCACATGGCTAGATTTTGTGGCTCATTGGTGACCTGAGTAACAGGGTTCCACTGTATCATTCAATAGTTTTTGAGCTGAAGACAGTATGTCATGTAGTTTGGTCTGAAATGGTTGTAGTTTTTTTGAATTCAGTTAGTTTGCTCTCTTACAGTTAGAAAAGCTTGCCTCATGTCTGGCATTCCTTCATCGCAATGGTATGCCTGTGATCATAGTACATGGTTTGGACAGTGATTCTGATCATGAAATCAGGGATCCCAGGCTGAGAAGGGCCAAACTGATTGAAGATAACATAGAAATTGTCGATCTGTTGGAGAAACATGGTGGCATGGCAAGGCCGTTTATGAGTTCTGGTCATGTCATATCAGTTTTGGAAGAGGACAACCTGAGGTAGGTTGTATAACTGGTTCCAAATCTTCTAAAATCCTTGAAGCCATAAAAGCTAATAAGCTACAACTGTGAAACAGCTTTAGCTAAAGTAGCCAGTTGGTGGTGGAAGTCACAATTTAGTCCAGGATCTCAGTTGACTACTCTGCCATGCTATTCATCTGATTCTTTTTAATTAGAAATAAAATAATTTAGACAGCCCACTCTAACAATAACTCTGTCTGCTGCAAAGTTTAAAACTTTGTGGCAATACTACTAATGCTCTGATAAGTTTGGATCCCAGACAGACAATGGGCATCCAAAATGCACTATAGGGCTTGCTCAAATGAACAATTTATAAGACAACATATAAAAAAATAATGGAACAATTTTCTTTAATAAGTGGCTATCCACAGGACACCTGGATGCCCATAAGGCTAAACGCCTGATCCCAGAATCAACATGGAACATCTGTCATCCATTGGCAAGCCTTCAGAGTTGCAAGATTACATAACTATGATTTCAAATTATGATTCTTGAATTACTGTTTTGATAAAAAATTAATGTGCTTTCATAATATATTGTTTCTCCTATTTGAAACTTCACCAAGTTATTGTTTTTCCCGTTTTTCCCTTCCCTACAGTAGTACATTTCTTGGAAGGATTGTTGAAGTGGATGTTAAACCATTACAGTGGTGTCTTAGGTAAATATCTTGAGGTATTAAATATTTAAAATGTCAGGCAACAAAAGAAAAAGAAATCAAAACAAAAAAACTATCTTACCAATAATTAAAATCTGACAACCCCTCACTTATTTTCTCATTCTTTTCCCACCTTTTTATTTTATTCACTTTTCCTAATTTTTTTTGTAACCATATCTTCCTAGACTGGCCTGCCTAGACCAGCTCTAGCGGACCAGTCCAACTGTAAAGTGTAACTTAAGAAATAAATATGTATATAATCTTCAATCGCTTAGAAGCATGAAACAACCAGGAGTATTCCCTCTCCTGCTGGAAAGGGTGCTAGTCCATTGTAGGTTACCACTGCAGCATTAAAATTTCTGGTACTCATTTCTACCCCTTGGTGTAGAGAGGCAATGTGAGAGTTAAGTATCTTGTCCTAAAACACAACCCAATTATCTGGCCAAAGTCAAAAGGCACAATTGGAATGCAGTGTCCTCACCATGAGGGCAATACACCTCTGGCAATAATTTAATTCACTTACTTACTTTTAAAATCTACTCAGATCTGGACACATCCCTGTTTTGACAGCAGTAGGAGAATGTCCATCAGGTCAAGTGCTGTGTGTAGATGCTAATAATGCCACTATTAGGATAGTGCAAATACTTCAGCCAAGGAAAGTCATGTTTCTCAATACCAGTGGAGGACTTGTTGATAGACAAGGAAATGTGAGTGTTTTATATTTAACAAATAGATTCCATGTTCTCTTTATAACATCTGTTCAGTAAAAGATCACAGTTGACTTCAAAATGTGGTAAGGACAAAAAAGTGGCACACAAGCCTTAAGGTGAGTGTATTAATAATATTCTTAAAACATTTTGATGTCACCTGTGATCTGTAACTGAACAGACACGTCACAGCATCGAATCTATTTGTTTTTCTATAATAAAGAAACAAAGAAGTTGTTCATGACATCATCTATTTACCAGTCCTCCAATAGATAAGAAGTAAGGACCAATCAAAATGCAAGATTAATTAGATATTATCAGAACTCGACCAGTGCGACAGAATTTTTCACTGGTGACTAACATTCCATAAGTTTTACATGTTAATCTGAAAACTTAGGGGCCAGCTGGCCCCAAGTTTTTTTACCTGAAAGTTCAGCCCTGATTATACAATAATCATTAAGGTTTTTTAATGGAAGTTCTGAAGTTACTCTCCTGATGTGAAAATTTTGTTTAATAGGTGATAGGCAATGTGAATGTTGCTGATGATCTGGAATGTTTACTGCAACAGCCTTGGCACACTGATACCACAAGGAAGCAGGTATTTTAGATGTCAATGATCCAGATAGGTTTTTGAGCTTGTCTTTGTCAGGGATTAGACCCTGGCTGAGGACATTGTGTTGTGTTCTTGGTCAAGAAACTGTATACTCTCATTGTGCCACTCTCCACCCAGGTGATACATGTAGATTAGCATTCTATCTAGTGGGGAGTAGATATACTCCAAGTCACTTCATGATACTGAAACTTGGATAAGCACCGGCTTGAGGGGCCAGTCTCCCTGTCAGAGAGACATTATTTTGTGCTTCAGAAAAGGACAATGTATACTGATGACACTGGATGACAAGGAATGGTATAGTTTCTCTTACTGGTTGAAATGTAGGAACGATGTATGAAACTCAGAATGTCATTTCTTTTCATTCTTGGAGGATGCCATAGATCAGAAAAGGCTTGATTGAAATGAATCTCAGTAGCTCAAGGCCTCAGTCAAATCATCTATTTAACCACCCACTATGCTACTGAAGGACAACTTCAAACATTTTCCGAATGTCTGTTTAACATACTTGCATACACAATGTATTTTCATGTCAGGTGATCGTTTTATCACCATCTCGATCTGTTTATTTTTGCCAGGTAAATTCAATTGCGAAGTTGCTGAGTACTTTACCCGAGTACTCATCGGCTGTTATCACAAGCGCAGACTCCCTGATACCCGAATTGTTTACTCATAATGGTAAGTCTTAAGAATTGACCATTAAAGCATACTATCATGATACAGTTGTTTTGGATGGGATTCAAGCCATAGACTTAGTAGTCTACTTGTAGGTTCTTTACTTGATCTTCCCACTGAAGAACCAAATCTACAAAATTTAATTCCAATTGTGTCAGTCAGTATGATATTCACAGACTCATGCTATACACTTAACCCTGTAATTAAATGGCTTGGTTTAAGACTGATGTAGGTGACTTTTTTGGGTGCAATTTTTTCCTTTAAAAGTGCCTGAATTTTGTAAAAAGAAGGGCAAAAAAAGAAACAAAGATTTTTTTGTTGCGTTCATTGTGCACGCTTCAATATTTTGTCCTTGTTTTTCTCAGAAACAAAAAGCAAACCAGCCAAACAAAATACAGGGGAATGTTTTACTACTTAATTGAAAAACCACATGCAAAAATTCGGACACTATTGAAGGGAAAGAAATTCACCTGAAAGAGTCACTTAGGTGAGTCTTGCACCAAACCATTCAATTTTTGTCATTGTTATTTCCATCATCTGTTGTTGTCATAGTTTATCGTTATCATCTCTGTTGTCATCATTGTTATTATCATTGTCATCATCCTCATTAAAATAGTCTCAAATGGGTAAAATGCTCAGAACTAAATGACAATGCTGTGATCTTTTATTCTTAGGTTCTGGAACAATGTTCCTCAGAGCAGAAGCAATTCATACACATCATTCATTGGATACTGTTGATATTGACAGACTGCAAGACCTTCTTATTAAGTGAGTCAACTTTAGCACCCAATTCATATTCATTCTACTTTTCTGGATCATCATTATCATGTCTCAAGAATGAACGATTTTGATCTTAATTTCCAGGTCATTTGATAAGCCTCTAAATGCTGAATACTTTTCCACACTGAAGGATCGTCTTCACACTTTGTATGTCACTGAAAGGTTAGTTTGTTGTTCTAAATGTATATGAACAAATGATGCTAAAATAGATTCTCTGTACTGTCTCATGATGATTAGGAGAATTTGATTGCTTGTCATGAATCTGTCCTATCAGGTTCCACTATATCAAACACTGAGAACGCAAACTTTGTTTGTTCTATTTTTAGTTATTCTTGGCCATCTCCTTAGGAGGATTGTAAGAGACACAAATGGCCTGATGGTTCTTGTGGTCAGGTTTTGAGCCCTAGCTGGGGTTCTTACATTTTGTTTTTGGGCAAGACACTATAACCTCTCAATTCACAGGGGTATAAAATAATGGAAAGTAGTGAGTTTAATGTAGGAGATAACATTCCTAGACCGTTTGACAACTGAAACCAGAGACGAGTGTCACAGTTGTTCTAATTGGCCACAGACTTGCATGCAGACTTAACCTATCGTTGTGCAATATAGGACCCGGATTAAGTTTATTGAGTTGTAGTTTTGCATGGAGATTTTTGCCAACAATTAGTTTGCTCTTCTCTTAGTTACAGTGCAGCTGCTGTGATTACCAAGGAAGATGGTGTCGACAATGTTCCATATCTGGATAAATTTACAGTTGGAAGAAAAAGTCAGGTATAAATTAATCATCATCATCATCATCATCATCATCATCATCATCATCATCATCAT
>CM042759.1:1397706-1424675 GCA_022496165.2 Catalaphyllia jardinei
ATCATCATCATCATCATCATCATCATCATCATCATCATCATCATCATTTTATTACACTATTTCAATCAAACAAATTGATAAATTCACACAACCCACAATAACATTGTCAAATCATTCTGCCAAGATCTTCATTTTGAAGAGAGGCATGACAACTTCATTAGTTGATGTTCCTAAAAACTTCAGAAAAGGCTTGCATAAAAACAACCCACAACCAAAGGAAAATTACGGCATTGTTTTGAAATACATAATGTAGCTGTAGTATTCACTTAAAATAATCAAATTTTAAGGACTCCAAATTCAGAAAAGGAGATTCGAAGATTGTGATTTTTTCAAATTCCATGTTCAAAAATGTGAAATCAAAACTTACCAGCAGTAAGTCTGTAGGTTTTGTTGTAGGATTCAGTCTCGTCCTGAAATGATTGCTGATGAGTCTTAAACGTCATTGCATCTTAAAAAAACTAATGAAAAACTGATTTATCATCATCAGTGAGGATATGCTTTCATGTTAGTTTTGCTTTTCTTACTTACAGGGTCTTGGCACAAGCGATAATTTGTGGAAGAAAATTAAACAGGATTTTAGTAATTTATTTTGGAGATCCAGGGGAACAAATCGTATCAACCCTTGGTAAGATTTCAATCTTCTTATTTAGCAGTAACATCCAACAGCTGCAAACAGCCAAAAAAAATGTTCAAGAATGGGGAGATATACCCTGTAGAAATTTACTGTTAGTACAACTTCCAGTTTTTGAGGGAACCTTTATTGGAATTTGTGTGTTTCTTTATCTGTGTTACAACATATTTTTTTTTCTGTCAGGTATTTCATTAGATGTGATGGTAGCTGCACAAATGGAAACTGGACCATATTTTGGTAAATGTTTCTTTGTAACGATATAAATGAACGTAGTCTCTCAGTTTACTTTCTTACTGCCCTTATGCCTGCTTGTTAGGACATAATATTATAAAATCAGGGCTTCAATGGGATTCGAACCCATGACCTCAAATATGAATAATTTTTTCATATATACTTCAAATCATTTCACTCCTCAGGGGAAGATATGAACTCAATAAATTGACCTTGCTACCCATGTGTGGCTTCATAGTTCAGTTGGAAGAGCATTACACTGGTATTGCCACGGGTTTGAATCCTGTTGAAGCCCTGATTTTTTCAGGCTTTTTCTTTCCAGTTGCTTAAATTGGAAAATTTGCTGCGATGATCATTCTTCACTTTCATCTACAACCGCAGTTCAAATGTAAATCTACAACCGCAGTTCAAATGTAAATTATTTCATATATGCTTCACATCATTTCACTCCTCACAGGAAGATATGAACTCAATAAATTGACCATGCTGCCAATGTGTGGCTTCACAGCTCAGTACAGTATTGTGGAGGTCACAGGTACTTCGAATCCTGTTGAAGCCCTGATTTTTTCAGGGTTCTTCTTTCCAATTGCTTAAATTGGAAAATTTACTGTGATGATCATTCTTCACTTTCATCTACAACCGCAGTTCAAATATGAATTATTTCATATATACTTCACATCAGTAACTGTGTAAAGTGTATATGAAATAATTCATATTTGAACTGCGGTTATAGATGCAAGTGAAGTATGATCCTCGCAGTAGATTTTCCAATTTAAGCAATTGGAAAGAAGAAGCCTGAAAAAAAATCAGGGTTTCGACAGGATTCGAACCCATGACCTCCGCGATACCGGTGCGATCCTCTACTAACTGAGTTATGAAGCCACACATTGGGAGCAGGGTCAATTTAATGAGTTCATATCTCCCGTAAGGAGTGAAATGATGTTAAGTCAATATGAAATAATTCATATTATTTGAACTGCAGTTATAGATGCAAGTGAAGAATGATCCTCGTATTGACCCTGCTCCCAATGTGTATAGTAGCTTCATAGCTCAGTTGATAGAGCATCGCACCAGTATCGTGGAGGTCATGGGTTCGAATCCCGTTGAAGCCCTGATTTTTTCCAGGCTTCTTCTTTCCAATTGCTTAAATTGGAAAATCTACTGCGAGGATTATACTTCACTTGCATCAGTAACTGTATTGGTAAGAATGTCCCAGTTACCCAACCCAAACACTGATCACTGTTTGTTTCAGGTATGGAGTAAGTGATCATGTATTGACGCACAAGCTTGTCGAGTATGCCTCTCAGATACCACCATCCTTTGATCCTATTGCTCCTCGTAAGTATACCAGTATAGCTTGTGCACAACAGAAAAATGTTTTCATCCACAGGCATCCCAAATTCACGATTTGAGGAATTGATCAAATATTAATGATTGATATACGCGTATTGAGTGAGACAGTCACGCAATACGCATACATAAATCATTAACATTTGATCGATTCCTTGACTGTCTCAATCGATACGTGTACATAAATCATTAATATTTGATCGATTCATCGAATTGTGAGTTTGGGATGCCCGTGTTTCATTCAGCCTGATAAAGGTGTCGATCGATCTTCAATAATTATTATCAAAGCCTGCACCAACCTTCTAAAGATAGAATTCTGACTAAACATTAGAATGTCATTTATTGGATACTAAAGTCCTTGCCTTTTTCTTTTGCTTGATAAAAAAAATGAAATTTCCATTTCTTTCCCCTTACCATAAGCAACACAAAAGGTGTAATACAATAAGTTTCATTCATTTTTTCCTTGTTATTATTTCAGATGATGAGTCCAAGAGTAAGAGAGTCCTTTCTACAAATGCATATCACAAGTTTTTGTAATTCAAGTCAGCAGTAAAGTTATGAATGAGTTATGAAAATTATGAATTACACACAAATACCATATACCAATGTTATTGTAAATGAATTCAATTAAGTTCGAAAACCGCTTGACTGTATGAAAGGTTTAATACAATTATTACAAGTGACAAGCATTTAAAGAATTCTGCTAATAACAAAGATTCCAAGCCTTGGCAGGGCCAAGTATCATATATTGTATCATAACGGCAATAACTTATTACTCAGTGGGGTGCAAAAGTTAGTTTTTTAGTCATTTACAAAGCAAGTAGTGTAGTTACAATATTCTTTTACACAGGACAATACAGTTAAAAAAATAATTTCAAAATGAAAGTATTAATTTAGATCTATGCCTCCAAGGCTGCTGCCTAACAGGAGCCCAGCAGCCTGGGGCACCGAAGAAAGTCCTTTAGGCGCCTAAATTTTTTGCAGCAGCTCCCAAAACATTACCTGTTGGGCTCCTAACTTTTTGGCTTTTGTCCTTCTGGGCTCCTTGAAATATAGTTAGACAACAGCCTTGGCCTCAGTTACGTACAACCTGTAGCCTTCAATTTCAACCGCCTATCCACATGGTCTCAATGCATGGAAACTGGCAAATCCCTTCATAGAATTTTGGAAGTCGAGAAACAGTATTGTCATGAAGTGCAAACTTAAACAGTACTTGTTAATAGTGTTTTTTCTCATCCTGTCAATCTGTGCAGGCAATGTGTGCAGCTGGGGGAAAAAGGCAACTGAAATAAAAAATATTGAAAAACTGTTGTGCAAACTTTGAACTGTCTATTGACATTCTGGTGGAGTTCATAGGCCATTTCCAAGTTGCCTTTTTTCTACATGCATGTGTCAAAAGCAGTCTTTGTGTGCAACCCATTTGTATGGAAATGTGTTCCACTTACATGTTCATTTTCTTGCAAATCAAACTGATTTTCATATAAAGGGGTTCTCAGTTTTCTACGGTGGCCCACAAGGGTCATTACATAAAAAAGGTCAACCGCATATGAAACACTGCACCCAATACAAATAAAAAGTGTTGCTGCAAATAAAAAAAGATGTTGCTGCAAATAAAAGAAGTTGCTGCAAATAAAAAGTGTTGCTGCAAATAAAAAAAGATGTTGCTGCAAATAAAAGAAGTTGCTGCAAATAAAAAAAGTTGCTGCAAATAAAAAAAAGTTGCTGCAAATATAAGAAGTTGCTGTAAATAAAAAAAGTTGCTGCAAACGAAACTTCCCGCATGACAAGACAAGCGACATGGAAACTAGTACCCAGTATTCCTCGTGTTGGGTAGAATAAAAATGGCGGACAACAGATCGGAAAAGCAAATAATCAAGGGGATCAAAATGATGTTATTCTTTAATTTTAAAGTTTATACCGTAACATTACAATCAGTTTAAGTAATTTAAAGTGTCGTCTTCACACTTAGTCTTTGGAGGGACAGGAACGAGGTGAATAAGCAGGAAGTGAAAGATATTATCACGTGTGACGTTTTGGGTGCGTTCCTTTGGGGTGATCTGGATCAGGATCAGTGATCCAAGATCTGTCTGGATCATAGTGCATCAATGGAACCGGTGAACCCATGGCCAGAGTGGATTTGTCGGTTCCTTTGATGCACCATGATCCTGACAGATCTTGGATAACGCACCCAAAACTTGCTCATTCACCTCTTTCCTGACCCTCCAAAGACTATAAGCGCAAAGGCGACGCTTTTAACTACTTAAACTGATTGTAATCTTATGGTATAAACTTAAAAACTCCAGAATAACATAATTTGATCCCCTTGATTATTTGCTTTTCCGATCTGTCATCCACCACTTTTATTCTACCCAACACGAGAGGAATACTGGGTACTAGCTTCTATGTTACTTTGTTTGTAATCAATTTATTTACAAAAATATTTAATTAGATCTTGATGGACTGGCCCGGCTAGTCTAGCACTAGCTATCCGCAGGTCAGTCAATATGTTAAAATGTAAATTTAACAGAAATAAAGATTGTTGTTGTCGCCTGTCTGGTCATGCATCAAGTTTTATTTGCAGCAACTTTTTTTATTTGTATAGGGTGCAGTGTTTAATATGTGGTTGACCCTTTTTATGTAGTGACCCTTGTGGGCCACCATAGTTTCCATTTGAAACGAGCATAAGGTGTATCAGAAATGGCCTATTGGAAGTTTCTTCCATTGCAATGCTATGCATCTGAGCCAGATTTCTCGGTAGCACTGAACTGTTTTCTTTAGCATGAAGCATGGAGGTATGGAAGGGATGCTAGAACCCATCCTCGGAGAGCCAGGAGCAGTAGGTTGGGGGGAAAGGAAATAAATCCAGCAAAAATTGAAGTGTCAAAGGTTTACAAAGCGAGATAAAAAATAAAATAACTGTACCTGGGTCTCTTAAGGATGGAACACAGCGGGCCCCCCCCTCCCCCCAGCATCTTGTCAGGCAATCCCGGAAACCTATTCATATTCTTCAATGTATAACTTATCATGAACATCAAACACCCTACAAACTCTTGCCTTCAAAGCAACAAAGTGATCCCAGTCAAAGCCCAGAGCCACCTATTTTGAAGATGACACAACATTCCTAATATTTGTGTGGTAAAGCGAGCAAGTCTGTAATAATTCGTTTTTTGGGTTGCTAACTTGAACATATAGTCTGTGAAAACAGCCCTCCTTTGCTCCATGCTTCAAGTGGCATTTTCCTTCTCATGAAACTGCTAGGGAGCAAAGAAGGATGGTTGTTTTTGCATGCTAACTTGAGCATGATAGAGAAGTTCTGAACTTAAGGGAAAAAGGCCCAAGAGCCATAAGAGCCCCCACATTGTTTAAATTAACTTCAAATTTAATCTTTCCACTTTTATAAGGTATCCTAAAGGTCTATCAATTTGTAGATCTTGGTAATAGTGTTCAGTTCAAAGTAAATTAGCCTTCTGGCATGCAAGAAGTTCAGTGACTGATTTTGGAACGTCTTGCATCACCTCTGACATATGTTGCCAAGTTAGTGGCAGGTCTCTTGACTATGCAGTCTCTTCAATTCCATCAAAACTCATTTTGTTTTGATATAAAACACCATCCATACATAATTATTTGTTCCACTAGTCTTGAACATTTTTATCCTTGCACTGGCTTAATCTTTCCCAATACTGCTGCTCTTCTGTCAGTGTTCTGAAAGAGGGCCCTTATCAGGCCTCTCACTTCTTGGGCTGTGAATTCATGTGCCAAGGGACCCTGAAGAGAGTGAAAATCATGTTTTAGTATCAAATTATAAATGTTTGCATAACAACATATCGCTAAATAAACATGGAGTTTATTTGAGTTGGTAAGTACCTTTCCATCTGCCCATCGATCCACAATGTCTTGTAAACTTGCTTCTAAAATTGCAATCAACTCCTTATAGCGAATCCAGTGGGGTACAACTGTGCATATATCCTGAATTACAAACACACTGTTTAGCTGTAATAAGGCTACAATATATGTACTTTAAAGGATGATGACAGCTTTCTGCAATTACAGTTGTGCTAAACCATTACTAATGGACATCCCAAAGGACAAGGACTCTTAGATGTGATATTTAATGTGCATTGCATTTAATGTCCATTTCTCCTAAACTGACTCCGATCCAAAGACAGTCTGATTATGGATGGTCCCATATATCCTACTTTTAAACTTTTTGAGATTTCAAGGAGATTTCACAGGCAGTTAAGATTTTGTACGAACTCATACCCAAGTATTTTCAGCCGATTCTGAATCTGCTTCCTGGGTGTTTTGGAATATTTCAGAGCCACGCTGTACAAGTAAGGAGAGTAACGAATGGAGCTGATGAGCCTCCTCAGCTGAGATATCCTTTACAGTAAAATAAAAACAGTATTGTTACTGACTGCTTTCCAATGAGTAATGTAAAGCAATACATATGCCGGATGAACACTACAAAAGGGAAAGAATGCTACATGTAACTGGCAGAAAGTAGACCAGTGGGTTGTTCACAGTACAGTGGTAAAGCTGGCTTACATCTTCTGTGAACAACAAGAGTAAGTTATCAGAGTGAAGGCCAAATCAAACCCAGGCAGGGTTTTAGCCAGATGGGTGTCCAGGATGGCCACTTTCTAAAGAAATGTGTTTTATTTTTCATTTGTTGCCTTATAAATTGCCCATTTTAGCAGGCTCTAGGGTACATTTTGGCCAGCCACTTTCAAATTCTGCTAAAAGCCTGAACCCAGGACTGCCTGACTTGAAGCAATATTCTACTACCACTATGCCTTGCTGCTTCTTCTGACATTGACTGGTTTGTCAATGCATTGGTAATCATATATTACTAGGTGGATAAACTTAATAATCATAATGCAAATTTGTTTCAGATTGCATATATTAGCACTTTACCAAATCAACTATGTTCTTGTCTCACCTCAAGTTGGAGGACTTCCCATGCAATGCTTTGTAAGACATCATCAAATAAAGCTCCCAGGGACTGACAGTAGATATCAACTGGGAGAATACCATTCCATACTTTGCCAAGATTGCTCAGAAGATGGAGGATCTAAACATGGGAGCAAATACATAGCTGTTAGAGAGAGCTCATTCAAGAAACATGAAGTGAAAATTAAGCTCTTGGCTGATTCTTGGGCATTGGTGTAAGGAAGTGGGAAGGATCGCCTGGTTTCGTGTAGATTTCAGAAAGTTGAATTAGATGTGAGAATGGATGCCAAAAACCACTTGACTATGGACACCACTTAACTATTAGAAATTGTGAAATGAGCATAACATGGGTGAAGCTGTTAGATAAACTCTGTACTTCTTCCAGAAAGATATCAATCAAATTTGTTTTATGAAGATATAAAGAGTTTGGAGGAACGACAAAGATGCCTGTTATTTACATGTCTGCAATTCAGTTGCAACTGCAGATCTATGCATATTAATATTGCCTTGGAAGTAGAAATTGAACCAGATGGGCAGAGAAGAGAGCATTGCCCATGTCTCCTTCAATGGGTAACTGAGAGCACTGAAGAATTTCAAAGCCTGTCAAAACTTGGGATTTCAGCTTGAACATAAACAGAGAAGATGCTTGGTCAACAGTCCTGAGTTCTCCCCACCTGTTTCATTGTTCTTTCTACCTGCAATCCCTTTTCATCCTCATGTGCATTAGCAAACCCTTTTGTGGCCTTGAGTATCTCCAGAAGATTTGACTTTTGTTTTCTCTGCAGAAGGAACAGGGAAGTCATATTGGTACTTGTGTTTACCTGACAACCACTAGTAACGTGAGCTAAAATGTTTCAAACACTTGGCGAAATTAAATTACTGATACTGACCAGTTGTTCCAGGAAACACTTTTCACCCATCTGTCTGATGGTTGGAACCAGGTCCACAAAAGAAGCAACACTCTGATTAAGTGGCTCTGGTAGTTTGGGTCTGAATTGATGGCCCAAAGTGAGAAGGTGATGTGCAATATACATACAGTTGTTATGGTGTAGTGCTGACAACTGGGGAAGTTTTGCCTGTAAGAAAGGGAAACAAAGGATGATAATTTGAGTCACTGAGGTAGCACTTAGTGCTGCAGCAACTCTTGCTTTTGCAGCTTAAGTGACTGACTACTGATAGTCCCTGAATCTGTGATGCACTAGCAGGACTGTCAATAACGGCAATAACCTGTAACACGTACTATGGCTGAGTATGTTTAATGGACCTTTGATATCACATGTGAACCGGCCTGTAGTTGATTCAATTCACCCAAAGGTAACAAATTTCCCACAGGTGTGAAGATCAAGGCTACAGGTGAATTAAAACTTAATAACAGCCATGCACTGGCATCTACTTTGCCAGTATCCACACTCCTGGATGTCCCTAGGTTAAACAGTCTGTTGTACAACATTTCGAAGTTATTCTATAAACAAAGTGCCAGCTACGTTGTATTTGAGGCCAAGAAGAGACTATTTTACTCACCAAGTGCTGCTGATGATATGTGGGTACAACATTACAGTACAACTCAAACATGTTACGAACACTGTAGAACAGCTGAATGGCACTGGCAAAAAAGCAAAAAAAAAAAATCAATAAAAGAACACATGTTAAAAGGAGTTCCTAGATTAACTTTAAGTAATATATCAAACACGAGAGACAGTGTTTCATCGGGATATCCAAACACCGAGAAGAGAGTTGAAAATACGACGCGTAGCGGAGTATTTTTGACGAAATTCGAGGTGTTTGGATAGCCGATGAAACACTGTCTCGAGTGTTTGATATGCCTTCTCAATCAAAAGAAAAACTAAGGAGTAAACAGAGAAGTAAAATCGTCAAAATCTATGCTAATTAAGACCGGGTATCCAAACCTCCTTCACGCTTATGATTTTCTTTGTTTTATCTTAATGAATTATTAATGAGTTTGAGAAGAGCAGTGAAAAGGGCTTCATAGAATGTTTATGGTGATATTATTGCAAATTGACATACCACTGTGGAGTTGATTGTGTTGCTTCAATAAGAGTTTCATAAGCAAGATTCATTAATTTTTCTGTGCTCTCACTAATGCGGCAGGTTGGAAGGCAAAATGTGAACTTGCTGAGGGTGTTGGCTGGATCTCCCTGTAATGGTTCATGCTGGAAAAGAGTTAGCCAAAGGGGAAAATTTATTAATTTGAATTATGATTTGTGTATTTAATTGACGTGTAATGCAAGCTTCTTGTACTTTTAATGTCATTATCTCTTTTCCTTTCATAAAGGTACATGTACAAATAATTGAAATAGTCAATTTAGAATGTTTCCTTGGGAATATCTTGAAAATATTAACCAGTGACACAAGAACTGGTTAATATTTACCTTAACTCCTTTCTTGTTTTCTGATAATGCTTTCTGTATATCTCCCAGACTTAAAAGAACTGCTCTGTCTTTGCTGTTGTCCACCAATACTGTGTTGTGTATATCATCTTTCATCAAATCCCGGGCAGATACAAGAAGATCTTGACACTAACAAAATACATGAAACGACTTAGAGACTGGACAGGTGGATGAACCTTAAAAAGTGTTTCTTCTAGATGTACTGGTTATCACTTGTGCCAATCTTTAGATTGGAGAATTGAACATTAATTTTGGTTTAACCAAACACTGCTCAAGAAGGAGGATTTAGGACTTCAAGGCTTTTAAAATAAAAGCAGAGAGTGAACTTTAATAATGAAGTACCTTTTTGTTTCCAAAGTGAATACCAACATCTTTTACATATGATGTCAGATCATTTGTGCCTTCTGGGATTAAACCTATTTATTCACAGCAAGAAATGGACACCATTTAATAAGTAACTTAACAGACACATCAGAGTAATATCCAGTTTGTATTATGCAATTATGTATGCATTTAGCTTTGACTTACAGTTATTTTCATACTGCTTGAGGGTACACAACATTTTAGCACAAGACAAAATAGTGACTACCCTGTTGTGACACATATTATTTTACAAGGACAGTTAAAACCCTCAAAGGGTAGTGGACTTAGTGCAGTATCTCTGGATATTAAACATTTCAAGATATCAGGGCAAAACACTTCATCTATTGAATAACATATTTTATATGTCTTTCCATGCCAATGCCACAGGAGGAAGAAACAGACCAATTTGCCTGGTAGGGAAAGGTATAATGAGGACTTTTACCTCAACCAAGCAAAGGTAGAAAGATGAAAGTTACAGACTGAATTAATTTCTTCCAGTAATGTGCAATTTGGAATAATTAATAATCTTGGCCAATCATACACTAACTAAGCTTTCCTCCTGTCAAGTTAAAGTCACAATTTCAAATTTCAAAACACATACCTAATGACATGAGCTTTGTCTCAAACTCTTCAGTGGCTTTTATAACATCTTGATACTTTTCCAACTGAAAACAAAGTAGTAGAAAATAATGCACTCCTGGAAATGTCTTTGATGAATGGAGCATGTTCACAATCTACTGAACTGAGCACTGTTGTTTTTATTTGCCTCTACAAGCACAGCATTCAATACTAAATAAGTAGGTTAATGAGTTGCCATCAGTCATAAAAAAAGTTTTTAAGTCACACCTACACATCTGTGTAAATTGAAACTGACTTCTACGCATGGATTGGTGAGTATACCTGGGCACTTGTGTTTGGGACAGATCTTTTCAGACATTCTGTAACTATATTTTCAGAAAGATCAGGCCACACAAATTCACCTGCAACGCATGGGAAATAGCACAGAGTTAAAGTAGTGGTCATAGGCATATCCAAACATATGGCAGTCACTGAAGGATTTTATATGTTGAAACACCAACTCTATGTAAAGCAAAGCCTTTTGAGAACCAAGTGGCTCAAAAGGCTTGGGTTGTTTGTAGAGACTGACAAAGCAAGGAGTATGCTTCTCCCTCTTAAAGTGATGCTAATCCACTGAAGGTAAAAAAATGTAAATGTAAATTTAATGTCAAACACAGGGAGTGTTTGCTTGATCACCCAAGCCAGAGGCTCATGATAAAGTGCTTGACAATAATCCAGATTGAATTAAAATTGGGAAATGTTGGTTTTTGAGGAGAGGGGAAAACCAGAGTACCTGGAGAAAAACCTCTCAGAGCAAGAAAGAGAACCAACAACAAACTCAACCCACATATGATGCCGGGTCTGGGAATCTAACCTGGGACACATTGGTGGGAGGCAGGTGCGCTCACCACTTCGACATTCCTGCTCCCCAAAGGTTATACACCCCCAACAGTTAGTCCATCCCAAACATTTCCCAACATAAATTCACTTTAAATGCTCCACTTATTGGAGAGAGAACATGGGGCCATATGGGACCAATAAATTATTGTTTTAGTATAACATACCCATTTTAGCAAACAGTGTTGCAGTGGACACATCAGCATTTTTGGTTTTAGTATAACATACCCATTTTAGCAAACAGTGTTGCAGTGGACACATCAGCATTTTTGGTTTTGTCATCTTGCTCTTTCTTTGCACCATCAAAGAAGTTTTTCAAAACAACAAGGATTTCTGAGGATTTTGCATACAGTAGGCCTGAAATTGAAAAGCAAAAGTCACCACATGTATAACAGCATGTATTCAAGCAACAAACAGCAAAGATCTTTGTGGACTTTGTGCATCCATTCCCTAGGATTCTAGTCATACTCCTTAAAATTACTGCATCAAAGCTCCTCAGTGATCTTTAAAAGGATATACATTCAAGTATTTTTGAGGAATTTGAGGTTCCCACAATGATACTACAAAGATCCTCATAGACCTTTGTTATGATCATTGCCAATATTTTAATATGATCATTGTCAGTTTATAAGACCTTTAAAAATTCAATTTAAGGATCCTTAGCTTTTTGGACATGTATTGCTAGCTCTAAAACAGTCAATTAATAATTAAATTATTTACTGAACAGAACAAAGAGATCAAGATCATTACCAGGATCAATTATCTTTTTTCCACTCTCCTTTGCAAATGATACTGTGACTTCCTGTTTTCCTTGCATAACCTGAGGTTTCAGGCTTTAAAAAGGAAAAAATGATTCAAGGAATATTAAACAAGGTTTTGGTAATAACTTAAATTTTCCGCACTCAATGTTTCACGTAAATTCATATCTTATTTGTTACCTGGGGAACAGAATAATAGGCCGGAAGATAAACTGAACCAGTTTCTTTCCTTTATAAGATCAAACAGAAGATTATATGAGACAGGTCAGTTTAAAATTAAAGCAACTACATAAAACTTTTTGTATCTAAAACACTTGCAACTGTATCTGGAGTGGAAAATCAACAATAACTTTTATTCAATACATAATGCACAAGATTGCAAAACGTCTATGATATTACCAAAAGTTCTCAATCTTTTCTCCAGGATACCAAGTGCCTGCAACATAAAAGAAAGAAAAATGATCAAAAATGTTTATACTGAACATCTTACAAAACTCAAAGGGATGATGGAAGGCAAATCAGCTAAAACTCAAGGAATTGGTTCTCTTCCAGACTTGGATGTGGCTCTAGTATTTTAATCACATTGATGAACATTTTGCTGGTTCTGTTTCTCACTTCCGAGAGTAAAGAGTCACCCTCACGAACATGACCCAAAAAAAAAACTTATAGAAAAAAAATTCATGAGCTGGGGTCTCAGTGAGCCTTTTCAAGGGATGGGGTGGAGGGCGTGGCCCCAGTATTTTTATTACATTGATCAACATTTTGCTGGTTCCATTTCTCACTTCTAGATAGTTTTTCAAAAGAGAGCTACAGTGAGAGTAAAGAGTCACCCTCAAGAACATGATGCAAAAAAACTTATAGAAAAAAATTCATGAGACAGGGTCTCAGTGAGCCTTTTCAAGGGATGGGGTGGAGGGCAGGGGCACACTGTTCAAATATTATTATATTTGCACACAGGGCTTAATTTTTCTTCAATCACAGGGAGGAGGAGGATCACAGACCTTGCTAGAACTAATTCCTTTTCAGTCACTCCCGGCCCGCTCCCACCCCTCATGACCACCACTGATCAGTCACTAAAGGCCTGTTTCCATGTAGACAGAATGACCTGCTTAGAAGGGGCACCCTCTTCTATTGTGTTTTGCAGTTTCATTTCCAAAGAGATAGGGTCACCCTAGGAGGGGGGTCATCCTATCTGCTTGCTAGGGTAATCATCCTAGCATGGCCAACCTTTTGATTGTAAGACACATGGAAGTTTGAGGCATATGTAGGTTGACCCTCCTAGGAGTGTAAAGCTTAGCAGGATCAGGTTACTGTCATATTACCAACAAAACTGAATGAAAATGGTTCCAGATGCCTTGGGAAAACCTTTGTATGCAAAGTACTTCAAGTAGTCCAAGGACCTCAAGTAGTCCAAGTACCTCAAGTAGTCCAAGTACCTCAAGTAGTCCAAGTACCTCAAGTAGCCTAAGGACCTCAAGTAATTCAAGTACCTCAAGTAGCCCAACTACCTCAAGTAGGGCAAGTATCTCAAGTAGTCCAAGTACCTCAAGTAGCCCAAGTACCTCAAGTAGTCCAAGAACTTCAAGTAGCCCAAGACCCTCAAGTAGTCCAGGAACCTCAAGTAGTCCAAGTACCTCAAGTAGTTCAAGTACCTCAAGTAGTCTGAGACCCTCAAGTAGTGAAAGAACCTCAAGTAGTCCAAGACCCTCAAGCAGTCCAAAGTACGTCAAGTAGTCCAAGTACCTCAAGTGCGCCAAGTACCTCAAGTAGTCCAAGACCCTCAAGTAGCCCAAGAACCTCACCCAGTTCAAAGTACCTCAAGTAGTCCAAAAACCTCAAGTAGTCCAAGAACCTCAAGCAGTCCAAGAGCCTCAAATAGTCCAAGAACATCAAGTAGTCCAAGTACCTCAAGTAGTAAAAGTGCCTCAAGTAGTCCAAGAACCTCAAGTAGCCGAAGAACCTCACACAGTCTAAAGTACCTCAAGTAGTCCAAAGTACCTCAAGTAGTCCAAGAACATCAAGTAGTCCAAGTACCTCAAGTAGTAAAAGTGCCTCAAGTAGTCCAAGAACCTCAAGTAGCCGAAGAACCTCACACAGTCTAAAGTACCTCAAGTAGTCCAAAGTACCTCAAGTAGTCCAAGAATCTCAAGTAGTCCAAGAACCTCAAGTAGTCCAAGAGCCTCAAGTAGTCCAAGAACATCAAGTAGTCCAAGTACCTCACACAGTCCAAAGTACTTCAAGTAGTCCAAGAACCTCAAGTAGTAAAAGTGCCTCAAGTAGTCCAAGAACCTCAAGTAGCCCAAGAATCTCACACAGTCCAAAGTACCTCAAGTGGTCCAAGAACCTCAAGTAGTCCAAGAACCTCAAGTAGCCCAAGAACCCCAAGTAGCACACAGTTCAAAGTACTTCAAGTAGTCCAAGAACCTCACATAGTAAAAGTGCCTCAAGTAGTCCAAGAACCTCACATAGTCCCAAGTACCTCAATCGGAGTCCCCAACTGGAATCAAACCCATGACCTCCCGCCCTGGAGTTTGGGAGGGAACACCGATTTTTTTCTTTTTTTCAAGCTGGTGTCACGTTGATCAGTTCACTTTTCACAGAAAGTTTGCTATTAACCAAACTTACTTCCATTGCTTGCAAGATATTGCTCATAGAACAGCCACCTGCAAACAAAAATATCTCTTTGTCACTAACAATAGACTTTACATTCTCCAAATGTATATGCTGTTTTAATTATCATAGTCAAGAGGGAAGGTGGGGAGAAGAACCAAAATCATAAACTAATCATTTACTTTGTCTTCAGGTCTTGAATTTGAATTTGAAGCTTGTGATCAGGGCCATAGCCAGAAAAAAAATATGACCGAGAAAACTTCCATGGTTAAATTCGTTTCCTAGGTATTTATCAGTGTTTTACTCTACCTCTTCAAAAAAGAAACAACAGAAATGAAAAGGACCAAGAGAAGTGCCTCAGCTTGTCTCATACTGGCTAAAACCCTGGTGATACAAGTAGATCATTTTTTGTGATAAACATTTTTGTGTTATAAGTGATCCAACCTGAACTTAGTTTGAGTTGTGTGTTGAGATGTCCTTGTCTGTTGTCGAGTGATGCAGTAGTGGGTGTAGTCCAGGCAATACTCTTGGCCCACACTCTTTCTAGTGTTGCTGTTAACTGAGCTTTTTGTCTCCTCCATTCCTCCTACAAAAAAATGCATGCAAAATACATTGAGAGAAATTACAAATATAACTTAGCAAAGATGTAATTGAAAGATTGTCACAATTTTTTTTTACCCTTAGAGCTACAAATATCCGTCCCTCTTGGCCAGCCTTGGGCAAATCAGACAGAAGTTCTTTCTGGAAAAAAAGAAATAAAAATTGTAATACAGACATTTCTGTTAATATTATCAGTAACCAGCCTATGAGCAGGTTCACATTTGGGGAGCAACCATGCTTCCGCACCAAACTCCTCCTCACCAAATCACTTCGCTTGCCAAACTAGTCTTCACCGGTGTGTGACTTGATGAGATTGTTAATAATCAGAGTTAATTGGGAGATATACTGTTGGCCAGCAGATGATTGCCGCAGGCATGCATAGTTGTGTCATTGCTGTGCAGTTTCACCCTCCTGCTCTTACTCTGTGTAGCTTTGTTGCTTACCAGAGTACTGCTATTCATCCTTTGGACTGCCACCTATTGGTCCATAATTATGGCATTGAGGACTTGTTGTATTATTTAGATGACTTCATCATGGCAACTTCAGCATACTCTGGTCTGTGCCTCCAACCTTCAAGTAGCTGTAACTGTGGTTGCCAGGTTGGGTCTTCCCTTGCATCTCCAGAAATGCTTGGGTCCAGCCTGCTGCATGATGGTCCAGGGAATTGAATGGGATACAGCAGCCCAGATTGGATGCCTTCTAGCTGATACGTTTTCTGCTTTGCAAGACGCTCTGTCCCATTGGTCAACCGGCAAAATAATGCTGTACTAAAAGAGATCTTCAATCATTGATTGGTCAGTTGCATCATGCCTGTATGGTAGTTCAGCCAGGTCGCACCTTTTTAGCTGAATGATTGATTTAATATCCTGTTTCCACAATGATTCTAATGAGTCATCAAGTACATCTTAATGTGGAGTTAAGAAAGGACTTGGCCTTGTGGGTAGAATTTTTTGGTCAATAGAATGTCATTTTTCCTTTTTCCCACCCTTGAGCCATTGCCTGACTTAACTGACAAATCTGATGCATCTGGTGCTATTGGTTGTGGTGCTTTTATAGACAATGAATGATTCAGTGACTAGTGGTCAACTCCTCAATTTCCATAGTCCATTGTTTACAAAGAACTTTTTCCTGTTATTCTGGCAGCCCATCATTTGAGGTCCCGGTTGGTTCCACAGACGTATCTTGTTGATAACAAAGCTGTTGTCCGCATTCTTAACTCAAGGAGATCCCGAGACCCAGACTTTATGCATTTGTTGCATAACTTACTTAAAGCTGTAGCCTGTTTCAGTTTTATGCTTGCTGCGATTCATGGAAGGAAGAAATAACAGCACAGCTGACGCCTCGTCTCACTTCAATTTTCAGGCCTTTCATTCTCAAATGCCACATGACAGGAAGTTTGCAGTCCTCATACCTCATAAGCTTTTAGCCCAGCTTTTCATAGTAATTTAGAAGCTCCCTGCCTCTCATTCATGTACCGTGGTCTTGCTGCTTCAACGCAATGCACCTATTCTTGTGCTCAGGAAAAGTTTGTAAATTTCTCCGTTGCAAGTAGACATCTCAGCCCCTATGGTTCTCCATGCCCAGCCTCTGAATGGACCCTCTGCATTTTTGCCATGTACCTGGTCGACTCCCTGGGCCACTTTTGTATTAAAGTGTATCTATCTGCAATGTAGTCTCTTCATGTTGATCAAGGATTCCCTGACCTCTTGGAGAGTTGCCTTTGGCTTCAAAGAGTTGTTAGAGGAATCAAGTGTTCTCAGGATGGCTTATCTTCTAAGCCACGCCAACCAGTTTCCAGAAACATTATTGGCATAATTAATTCGACACTCTGTCTCAATTCTTTTTACGATGTTATGTTTTCAGCCACCTGTCTATTGGCTTATTTTGTTTTTCTGCAGTCTGCCGAGTTTAATGTCCCCAGCTTATCAGCCTTCAACCCAAGCCTCCATTTGTGCATGTCTGATGTTTCTGGGGATGTTGTCCTCAATCCATCTTGCCTTCAAGTTTTTATTGAAACTTCTAAAATGAGCCCTTTTGAAAAGGGTGTAACATTTTGATTGGACTGGGTTTGCCACCTTTGTGCGCTTTTCAAGCTGTTGTCTCCCACTTGGCCCATCGCCGTCGCTGTCCTGACTCCTTGTTCCTTTTAGAAAATGGTCTTCTGCTAACACGCTCACTGGTCACAGACAGAGTCATTCTCCTATCTGATGGTCTTCCTGGTGATTTTTCCAGTCACAGTTTCCAAATTAGGGCAGCCTTGTCCACAGCAAGGGCAGGTGTTTCAGATCACCTTATCCACTAGAACCCTACCTGATCTTATAACTCATGCTGATGCTGCCAAATCATTATTGGAAAAGTTTGGTGAGTGCTGTTTAACTCAGTTGCTTCTGCGAATTTTTGCTTCTTGCCTCCACTAGTATATTTGCTTGTTGCTAGGTAACTAGTTTTGTTTTTTGTTGTCTGTAGTTTAAATTGTTGCTCATTGTTTTGTGCCTGCTTGTATTTTCAATAGGGAATGTTAATTGCTTACTGTTGGCTGTTGCCCTCCTGCTGGTTAGCATTAACTGGCTGTCTTGCCTTGCTTGGATGGCTGCCTCCCTGCAGTTAAGTACTTGGAGATTCATTGTCTGGAGGGTCGGTCCCCAAGCCAGCCTCCCATTGGGTCTCCTTTTCTCTGAGCACATCTTTCTTTACCTTTGGAGGTAACCCTTGGGAGGTTGTCATGGTTACCATGGTTGTCATGGGAGGTTTGCATTTTGCCCACATGCACTTGCTCATTGCCTGCTTTGCTGTTAATTGGCACCTACCTACTAACCCTGCATATTGAATATTGCTTATCGACAAGTTAATTTAATATAACAAAATCTCACCACAACTTGAACAAGTTTTGCAGCATTGTAGTATGCTGCTTTGTTCAGTTCTCCTGGGAAGGCATCCAGTGCTTCATGTATCTAAAAACAGAAAATTAAACAGACAGAGTAGCAGAGTTAAGGGCTCATCAGAGTTTTAAGTACCATGATAAAAAGTAAACTTTGAATCAGGGCTCCAAAAGAGAGTGCCAAACGGTTGTCCAGGACAAGTACACAAATGAATGTAGGTTCTCCTTCTCGGCAAGTTACTTTTATTTTCATTTGCCCAACAAGTAAGGGATCAGGCAAGTCATAAGAGTAAACTAAGACTTGCCCAGGGCAAGCAAAATTCTATAGCTACTTGTCCTAGGGGCAAGCTGGAATTCAATTTTTGTTTTTAAACCACTTTATATTAAATGAATGAAGTTACTATCATCATCATCATTGACATCATCATTTTTTCCACATCTATCCTTGTTATGCAATGGGATGCATAGGTCCTTGAAGTTTACTTTAGTTACCTTATAAAGTCTTTTGAGGAGTTCTGCAATCGCTTCAGTCTCCTTTAATTGTTTTACGAGGTCGCTATGTTCATGGGCAGCAGCATCGAGTGGACCTTCAACAGAGTTCTAAGTAAAAAAAAAAATTTACCACATCACTATTACTTACACCGGCCATGCACAAAGAGGCAGGGAGAAAATTATAGTCTTGAATGTAGTGTATGTGTAAATGAACCTTAATCCTAGATACGCCAGGGGCCGATCAGATCGGCCTTTGAGTACACTCCTAGATGTGCCAGGGCCAATTCAATTGGCCCAATTATGTAATGAGCAATTTGATTGGTTGCTAAGGTATAGCTAACATATTGAGCCAGTAGAAACTGCTGTACTATTGAACTGTTTGCCATCTTCGCAAAGCCTTTGTGTTTAAAGTCGTGAAGCTGAAAGTCACCCGAAATTGAGCATCTCCATCTGCAAAGAAGACCAAAATATGGCGGCCATTTTGTTATGTAGTTCTTTCCCCACAATGTTATGCACCCTCAGGACAAAACAAGACAAACAAATCTTGGAAATGGAATCATCAGGACCTAAACATCTGTCAATAATTGAATAATTTCCTTTGGCATGTTGATAAAGGACAAAATCTACTATTTATCATGCTGTGTTTTTGAGTAACTTTGACACATCAATGGATCGTGAGCGCGGCAATTAAATCTAAATGGACACTGAATATTTTGCTTCCTGCATTTGCAGGCCATCCCCCCCCTAAAAAGCTGGTGCATCTAGGGTTAAAAGTTGGAACTCACCTTTAATTTACCAGAGACGTTTTGAATTTCAGTGAGGAGATTATTGACATTCCAGTTCATTTCAAAAGTTGAGTTACTGAAATCTAAAAATTCATCAAAGGTGTATTCCTTGTAAATTGCTTGAAGGACCTCTGCCTGTAAGAAGGAAAATAAAATTTTATACCATAAAAAATATTTGAATCTAGCTTTTAAATTTGGGAAGGGAGGATGAATAACTAAATAACTAGAAAAAATTAATCACCCTTTCAAAAAATTAAACTGAAATGTCTGTAATCACCAGTAACCTGTAAGAACTTAGATATAAATTTTTTACTGATGTTTCTTTCAATTTTCACTGAACTTTACACAAAACGTTTCAACTGTACATCACATGGTAAACCGGTAGGCAAAATTATACAGTTATTGAGTTAAAATGTAATTATAAATTTAACTCCCCTTCGAAAATCGGAGGTAATTCCTACTGTAGAACCAAAGAAAATACAAAAAAATATATAACATCGTTAGCAAAAGATATATATGAGCAGAAATTAAATGTAACTGACCTTTACTTCTTCAGATTTCTGCAATGTCTTCTTCACACATGAATTTATGTCTTCTTTTTCTAAACGTCCAGATTTCAGGAGTACATCGGTGACCAAACTCGTACTGGGTTTACGAGTTGTAGAAACGTCTTTTTCCAGATTTTCCGCCATCTTGAGCTTCGCGCCAACAAATTTCAATGATTAACTACTTCATGTAAGGCTAATGTAAAAACTTCCGAGGAAAATCCGACTTGTACCGATGATTTACGGAAATTGCCGATTTCAAACATTCATTCAGTATTGTTCGAGAACGCGTGTTTCCCGCCGAAGTTCATAACAGAGAAGGTTTTGCGAGCGAAAGCAGTATGGAAAGTGATTTGAAACGAGTTGCTCGTCTGGAATATCTGAAACTGAGGCAGTCCACGCAATCGGAGAAAGTTGACGCTGTAAAGGTACTCTACAGAATTCAGATTGAGCTCAAAACTTATAAACATTGAATGATCGTTTAGAATTTCTGGGAAATATTACAATTTTTGCTTTCCCCATTTTGAAACTGATCATTCATTTAAGCTTATTTCAGTCATGAAAAGCGTGGTAAACTACCCAGATAGCAATATCTGTTTTTATCTGTCCTTGCGTGTAGCTTGGTAACCTAACAAGAATATTAGTTTTGGCACCTGTACATATCTTTTCACAGTAATGAATGAGAAGCTAAAGTCCTCTTTCAGTTTTCGCCAAGTCCGTTTGGTTCAGACATCACACCATGTAATTTATTTTATTTTCAAGCACTAAGTTAATTTTGTGTTTGAACCTGTCATGTTTCCTGTCGAACATCCTAGCATAAAATATCAACACGTGTATGTTGTTATAAACTTAGCTTATTGTAGAAACTTGCTATAACTGGTGTGTTGTTTCCACTACTGAGTAGTAATAGTGAAATATTATGCCATCCAGCCTTAACATCAATTGTTTTATGTTGCGTAACTCGGCAAGATATGTTTTCTGCAGCTGTTAAGGTGATTCCTCAATACTGGGTTGCGCATCCCTACTGCGCACAATTTTTGCATCATTTAATAGCGCACGCAAATGTCCAAGTACACATAAGCTTACATATCAAAAACAAATTTCCGTCAAGCTAAGCTCGATAGCAAAATTTCTATATTTTTTAACTTGTGAAATGTTTGTGGCAAGTCTGACACAGCATTTCGTTTTGGCCAAGAGACTCTTCAGAGACCTTTAGCATTCATAGGAAAATAAGTTGAGCATCATGCCTAAAGTCCCTTTCGCAAATTCTTAATGTTGACAGTCTGGCCCTTTGACCGAGAAGAAATGCAGCGTCAGACTAGCCACGAATATTTCACAAGTATTTGACAATATTATTGTTTACCTTTTGCTTAATAATAGTGTATAATACACTCTTTAATTCATTTCTAAGGAAATTTTTTTTAAAAAATTATCGGAAGGAAAAAAGACATAGGTGAAAGCGTGCACAAAACCTGAGATGCAAATTACTTGTAGAGTGTACTGTATGACCTCAAAAACAACGACTTTATGAACGCTTTACATCCATGTTGTTTTAAATGGTGCGATTTTTCAACAAATTTTTTAGGTGATATTGTTCCATTTGCTTGACGCTTTCTGCCTGTCAAGTTTTTTCCCAAGTATTTCTTTAATAATCTATGCTTTGAGCTACCACAAAATGTAACTTGGAGCAATGAATTATGTGCCCCTTTTATTAACGGCCCACGCAGTTTGCACTTGGGCCATAAACTTGATTTGTAACTAACAGTACAGACCTTGAATTCGGTGAGTAAGAGGACTATTTAATTTGATCATCAGTCACTGTATAGGATCTCACTGTATATTTACTATTCAGTACTTCTACTAAGTCATAAAAATCTATAATTACTGTTTAGATATGGCTGAACAATGTCAAAAGTAAAAATATTATTCTAGTCTGCAACAACACAGCTTCACTTTTCTTCATAATTGCGTAGACTTATTGCACCACTATTAAGTTGGTTATTTATTTATGGCCTTTCAGAATTGCTTCACAGAAAACCAACAAACCATTAAAGAGTTGCTATGGAAAAGGAAACTAATACAAGGAAGTGAGAAACAGCAAGTTGTTCCATACATTTCTCCAGCTGAACAGCTTCCATCCACAAGAAAAGTATGTAAGAAACTTCAGATACTAATAAAAGATTTAAATGAGCCTAAAAGTGGAGCTCCTGATTACAAAAGTTACATACATAGTACACACATACTTAATTTGTCCCAAAAGGGTTTTTCTGATAATGATGGGACAATGTACAATTTAATTAATTATTAACTAATAAGTAACTATTTAATAAATGATTAATCAATTATTAATACGTAAATCACACTAACCAGATAGAAATAACAAAAGAAAAGAAGCAAATAGAAAATTGCAATTAAGTATCTAAAAAGTTTGAAATCAAACTCCCCTTCAGGCAACATTTGAAGTCCATTCATTAGTGTTGGTTTCAACTTACGAGTAGAGTCCAGTGAACTCTAGAGTTTAATTTTTTTATGATAGTTAAACTGGCTTGAGTCTGTGATCCGATTGAAAACCATTACTTGGGCAGTGATCAACTTCTAAACTTGGAACTTCAATGTGCTCTAAACTGAAGTCTGTAATATAGTCACGTGATACTGGTTATCGGATACTTGGACTTGACAGGTGTCCAATGTGAACCATAACATGGATGACCAATATCAAGGAGGTATGCTGTAAACCAAGGTTACATGCTTTGGTCAACCTTTTAACTGGAGTATGGCCACTTTGTTGTGCGACATCATTGTTGTCATCATCGTCATGCAGACACGCCCACAAGCAATACTGCAAGTCATGATGAGCATGAGAAAAGTAATTCATGGGTTCTTTTTGGTCTGCCAGAGCTTTACAATTTAAAACCTGTTGGTCATTGGTGGTTATTATTCCATATACACTACACTGCAAGTGGTGGCTTATTGCATGCATCAAACTATACAGTAAAACTTGATATTTATAACCCACAGCAATTCCTTAGGGTGTACAGAAAACTAATTTTCGGGCTTTTCCTTTGGCCCAGGGCAAGTTATAACTATGATTCACTACTTCTAAACACATTCTCACTAGCCCTCAAAAATGTCTTCTCTTGTAGTACCTCAGTCTGTACTTTGTGTCTCCTCAGAAACAATACTTAGCCATTACAGTATGTTGTGTGGTTGGGTACATGTACACACATGACAGCAAAATTCTCACTTAATGTCCCTGCTCT
The DNA here is from genome assembly GCA_022496165.2 of Catalaphyllia jardinei. Lineage (NCBI taxonomy): Eukaryota > Metazoa > Cnidaria > Anthozoa > Scleractinia > Caryophylliidae > Catalaphyllia > Catalaphyllia jardinei. The sequence continues at coordinate 1,421,023 of CM042759.1, forward strand.
GTGGGAGTTCACTTTTGTGTTATATCATAGTCCATTAACATTATGGGACGCATGAATGAATAAAGAAAGCCACCCATCGTTTGGCGTAATGTGGGGAGATACAACCTTGCAGTTGGCCTGGGAAGCAACTTTGATTTGCATGATCTTTTAAAGCCTCACTTGTCACCAGCTCTACTGCACCAGAAATGGACAAGGCAGGTAAACTTGATCACAATAACAACAGCAAGTACACTGACCTTTCAAGCTTCACTTATCACCAGCACTACCCCATGCTGGAAACGGACAGGAGTGTTGGCAGGTCAAATGTGCACACTTGAACTTGAAAGCCTCACCTATCTCCCTGGTGCTGGGTAAGCCAGCACCGGATGGGACAAGACTATTGGTAGGTGCACAAATTAAAGGGACAAAATGCTGCCCAAAGCTTGGGGGAAGTCCCTACCCAAAGACTTAACTGCCAACCCCGAAGGAGGTGACCCCTACTTTGTAGGTTTATTGATGAACAAGTCATCCTCCACACAGGGAGAGAGGGTAGGATTTTTCTTTACTTTGAACAAAGCTGACTGACTACAGCATGCCACCAAAGGAAAGTGCATTTACAGTGAGTAATGGTGCTTTTATAGCCAGACATGACTATGGGTGTAACCAATAGAAAGCTGCCATGATGCAGATCATATTATGATAAGAATAGACAATTTTTCGCAACACTTGTTACAGTAAGGCATTCAAGGATCTCACTTGATCTCTGCAGGTGCCAAACGTAATTTGACATTGTTCTAACATAGTTAAATACAATAACTAACTGTTTCCGAGGTTTGTACATCACGCTTCATTAACTGTGTTTTACTGCTTGTGCCATTACATTGCACGGCTAGGTACACACATGTAGGTGAAATGTGGAACCCACTAGTCTGACAGCAAAATCTTGACTTAGCCATTACATTACACGGTTGGGTACACACATTTAGCTGAAAGGTGGAACCCACTAGTCTGACACCAAAATCTTCGCTTACATGTAGCCATAACATTGCATGGTTGAGTACGTACATGCAGGTGAAAGGCAGAACCCACTGGTCTGACAGCAAAATCTTCACTTAGCTATTATGAAGTCGTTGCATGGTTGGGTACACAGATGTAGGTGAAAGGCGGAACCCACTAGCCTTACTATTAGGCACCAGGCTATTAGGCAGGACTGTCACTAGTATGTAGATGAAAGCTTGTCTGTAGATTTTATCTTCAATGTATTCATTTTGTTTCTCAGTGCTCTGCTTATAGCGGATTTGGACATGGTACCCAACACACTGTTTTAAGGACACTTTATGCTGTTCAACCTTTGCCGCAGTTCTTTACGTGGTCTCCTCTACAGCAAAACTACATGGTAAGTTTAGTGACATGTTGAATACTGCACTCACAATCATCTCAATGAAACCTTACATCAGGTTTGCAAAATACAAGGTTAAAACAAGGATAATTATATCTTACCTTTTTGGTTATTATTACAGTGAGATCAAACTAGCCTGATATGTTGTCAAAGTATACTGAACAGGTATTTATTGTACCAAATTCAGCCAAGTGACCATGATATTGTAGCCATATACATGTGTCAGGTCAGGTTTCAGATGATTAAACTATGTGTCTGTATTTCCAAGCAGAAGCTTTTGTTTTATCCTGTTTTATGAAGCATTTTCTTGTTGGGATAAACAGCATGTTAGCCAAGGAAGAGAGTGGGCAGGAGTACAGTCATTTTTTGTTCTCTCCTCCTGCTCCTCACTGATTTGGTTCTCTACTGTCTGAAACAGTAGAGGAAAATCTCAATACCTCAGGCTTGCTGTATTGACCTCACTATGTTTGACTCAGTTAATACAGCAAGGACTCAGTCTGAATGCTCCTGCAAAGACCTCACTCTTTGGTTCATAAGCAGGAGGTGGATATGTAGATCATCCTGATAAAAACAATCATATGACTTAGTGATGACTGTTTGGTATTTGGACTGATTTTATTTTCTAAGGTTGAAGATGAAACAGTCCTGCATAACATTCCTTATATGGGAGAGGAAGTCTTAGACAAAGATGGATCATTCATTGAAGAACTCATCAAGAACTATGAAGGAAGAGTACACAACACTCCAGAACATGGTAAAACAGCATTTATCAGACAACTTTTGGAACATTACTAGCAATTTCTTTAAGGGCAGGCAATGGCCAAATTGAGCGTCTGTGTTTGAGATTTTGTTTAACTGGTTTGACCATCCCAAGGAAAGGATTTTTTTTTTTTAAAAAAGTTCAGTTTACAACGTTTTGCTCTCCTGGAAAACACAGTTGCCTTACTGCTGAAAATGCTAATGCAAACCCTTTTTTTACCTAAGGTCAAGAAATGTTTCTCTGCCTGGTAACCCCATTTCCAAGCAAGAAAAGTAAGATCTCCACTCTGGGCCAATCTCTTTTGATGACAATCACTTGATTCTGATGCCCATTTGCTCTCTTGGATGGAGACAGAGTGAGAGAGAAAGAAAGAACATGAGTCAGAGCAACGTGTTCTGACCAAGAACTTGAAGCAATTTGCATTTGAATTGCCATTACGTGTAGAATGTGTAATTCTGAAGTTTTAACAACACTAATTTGGAGTGTTTTTGCAATAACCTATAAATTCTTACTTTCAAAGTTCCAAGTTGAGCCATTTTCTATTGAATAAAAACAAGTTTGTTATCTATTTTATTATGCACCTTAAGGAGAACTTGCATTTTGTTTTCAGTATTTGATGAAGCAGCCCTAACAGATGATCTGCTGGTTCAGCTGGTTGAAGCCTTGAAGAGACACAAGGAGTCTGTCAAAAACAACACAGAGACTGAGATAGAAAAAGGAAAAGACAGTGGAAAACATGAAGGTACTATGAGGGGAACAGAACTTTGACACATGGATTATTCTGCTCAGGCCATGTGTAAAATTAGAGAACAACACCACACAGTAAATATAAAATTTCAAGCTACTTTTGGTAGAGGCTTTAGTCTATTTGAGTTATACATCTTTTTTTTTACAGTACATGTAGATCATCCCTTTTCTATTGAGCAGTTCAATAAGTTCCTTGCCTGTTGTTTTCTAAATTCCTATATATTTACATATGGTTTACTTTAGATGGCTTATACTTGGTAGGAACTTGTGACAAAGATGTGTATGCATTATTGACAGTCACAAAAACTAACTGCATGGTTTTTTTTTATATACAATGTACATGTTTGTAGCTTGTGTCTCTTACTGTAGCACATTACACCTTTTATGCCATTCTGTGACTACTGAATCTGAAACATGCCACATGCTAGGTCAACTCAAAGAAATGCTGACTACTATTAGTAGCTGCTAGACATGGTTAATTTACCATTTTCATTGTGACATTATAGCTGCTGAAAGTTCATCAAAGGATGTTCAAGAAAAACCAGAAGCAGCAGAGAAGCATGATGAGCTGTTTGATGCTATTGCATCTCTCTTTCCTGATAAGGGATTAATGGGAGCAGAAGTTTATCGCAGGTAAGTGTATATGACATTCTTACTAACAGAGTCTTCTAATCTTAAATCAGTTTCTATTTCTGTATTGTTCTTTCCTTTATCACTGGGTTTCCCAACAAAGAGAGAGAAAAAAACTTCTTAGTTGTGCTTTCGAGC
>CM042759.1:1424685-1436562 GCA_022496165.2 Catalaphyllia jardinei
CAAACTAAAAAAACTTCTGTGGGAGGGGCATGGTTATTTTCTGGAACAAGATATGGGTTTAGTCATGTTGATTCTTTCTTCTTTTGATTGGTTTAGGTTGGCGAACACTTCCTACACAGATAAAACGAAAGGTACATGTGCCAGTAGTTAGGATAACTTTACAAAGTGACTCATCATTAAACTGGAGGCTTGCTTCATGATGCAGCTTTGTTACAAATTGTACATATTTAGTTAAAAGTCTAGTGTAAGTGTATCAAGAGCTCATACAAATAAAAAAATTATATTGTGTTTACTTACTCTATGTAATGGTTTATTATTTGTTTTATACTTAGAGTCCTGTTGATCTGCAAGAAACAAATGCTTGTGGAGCTGACTGCTACATGCATGTAAAGGTTTGTGTCAGTAGTAACTCTCTTAAACAGTTGGAGTGCTCCAGGGTTGAAAGATACCTTGTGAGAACTGTTTGATTTGCCTGAAAACACATCACAGTGATATCAGCTAGTGCTCACACCCTCACCTGGGGGGTGGGTGGGATGTCACATATCAAAGAGTGGGAATGCTTGACAGAAAGTTTTAAAGTTTTAATTTAACCCCTAAAAGAGACCATATTCAAAACACAATATCTTTATATTTATTTGCGTGAAACTGTGATGATATATTCACTACTACATAATTATGTGCTACATACTGTACAACGGCTTTTTCCCTAGGACACCCTAAGTGAGACGGAAATCCAAAATTTACACCCCTAAGTGAGTCGAGAAGCATCCCCACCCCTTTCATATGCAAGGGTTCCCCCCTCCCGCGCAGGCACCCTTACCACTTGATTCAGAGCCCTGCACGATAACCATTAAGCTAACAAGCCTTCAAATGCTGAAAACATGAAGTGTTCATTTTTAATATCACTTGCCCACTAAAATTGGTGCGCTAGCAAACCATTAGTGATTCAACCAAGCAAACTGCTTTGATGTTGTGAACTTTGGCATTCTTTAAGCAGTACAGTGAACAAGATGAAGTTGATGATACTCCACTAAATTATAACTCGTGCAATGCTGTCAACGTGTGTGGTTGTTTGAGCAGAATCTACATGAGGAAGAAGGCAATGGTAAATCATCTGAGGCTGTCAGTACCAGACGAAGAAGTCGAGTCAGCAGTAAAGATAATAAAGGAGGAAAAGGAAACTCCAAAGCCTCAGGATTTCACAGTCCAGATAGTGCAGCGGTAAGAGATTGTACAATTTTGTACTCATTTTGTAGCTTATGATAATGATGGTGCTATTCAATAGTTGCAAAATAACAAAAAACTGAGGAACGTGTAGAAAAGAGATGCCTGCCAAAACATTGTTATGCATTGCATTTTTTACTTTTACATGTTATTTTTGTTTGTTAAAACTGTTATTGAAATTCAACCTACGAATGGCCTTGCTCTTTGGAGAACAGTCTTACACGTAAGTTGAGTTGCTCTCTTTTCCATTCATACGAATGTATGATGTCTTTTCACAGCAGAAATTATGTGATAATTATTTCACAAGAACTGAATACTTTATTTGGATTTTTTTTCCTTTTGAGAATGGTCGCATGGTGCATTCCTGTACATATCAGAAGAGTTACTGACGTGTACATGTAATGATTGTATTCCTCTCTATAATTTTAAAATGAAAAAGTTTGATTTTAACAAAATAAGTACTGACCTTGTCATTAAATTCAGAAATTGTAAACCTGGTGCACTTTATTACACATATAAACCTGGTGTTATTATTGTTTCAAGACTGGCGATAACAGTCCAGAACATTCATTCATCACCACTGAATGGACAGGTGCAGAGGCATCGCTGTTCCGTGTTTTGAAACCAATCTACTGTAATAACTACTGCAGTATTGCAAACTTGATTCACTCCAAGACTTGTAAGGAGGTAAGCATTTCTGTAAGGACTTCTCCTTAAGGTTACTTCCCACCTTCGCGGGTGTCCTTCGGGAAAAAATTCGTATGCATGCTGGTTTCAATAAAATCCTAACAAACTATATATCAGAAGAAAGCTTAATAAATGGAGTTTACGATAAAAATATAGTTTAAGCGATTTTTCCTTTTAGTAAGTGTGAAGAGCCAGTAAGAGTTAAAACGGCCGAGGTTCGTTCTAGTGAATTTATCGGGTATCGGATGACGCACCACGAGCAAATTGAATGCACACAGCTATTCACAAAGCATCAATCAACCTGCGTCAGGCTTTTTCGATATTCTGATTGGTTGTCAAGATATCCGCATCTAACGTTGGAGTAGCTAAAAATAAGCGAGACATGTTGCGTAAATGGACGCCACAGGAAAAAATATTTTAAATACCAGAATTTCCCGACACACTTTTGTTAATTGATGCCTCGTGAATAGCACTGTGCAGCTATTTTGCTCGTGCTGCAGTATCCGATACCCGATAAATTCAATAGAAGGAACCTCGGTCGTTTCAAAGTCTTTCACGTCTTAACGGCTCCTGACACCTACTAAAAAGAAAAATCGCTCAAAATATATTTTTGTCGTAAACTCCATTTATTAGGCTTTTTTCTGATGTATAGTTTGTCAGGGTTTTACTGAAACTAACGCGCGTACGATTTTTTTTCCGAAGACCCCGAAAGACTCCCGCGAAGGTGGGAAGTAACCTTAAAGCTTCTGGAATGTTAAGTTTTTGAAGTTAGATTAGGATTTAGTACAGTGGATAGAGGTCTTAAAACACGTTCGCAGAAGGAGATCAACTGGTTTTCAGAGACCAACGAAGGAAAACTTTGCTCTTGATGGTTAAACCAGGCCAGCAAAACCACTCTCACAGCTGGTCAATTTGCTTGGTACTCAGTTCTTAGTGAAACCCATGGTGATTTATTAACCAGTGGCCGCGGAGTATTTGGAAATGAGATCTTGATGCATTTTATTTGTAACTCCAGGTGTATCTGAGGGCATTGCAAGAGTCACATGAGCCATTACCAACAGCTGATGATCAGGACACTCCACCAAGGAAGAAGAAAAGAAAACACAGGTCTTAACTGGCATTGCCTTTTCCTTTTGTACAGGGTTTGAACTTAATTGCGGGCTACAAATTGACATGCATAGCTGGGAGAATTTAACATGCAGGTGCCTTGTTTCAGTGGTGGAGCCGCTAATAAAATTGATAAAGCTGTGGGACAAATTATGAGAGACTAGCCTTAACCCCAAGCATCAGCAGAAGAACTTCCCAGCAAATCCCACTAGCTACTCAGGCTAGTCACAAATGAATGGAGTCTTTATTTTCGAAGACAACACAGCTTTGATTGCAGTGCATTTGCGTTATGGCCCTGTTTGCGCCTGAGGAATTTGAAAACAAAAGTTACACTCCAAAACCGCAGCAAATGTTTGCTGTTCGCACTACGCTGGAGAAATTTAAAAACTTACCTTTTCAATCATTGGTAATTTTGGTTTTGTGGTTGAGGAAAACTCAGCAAGGAAATCACGACATCCAAAACCGACATCAACCAAATAATTGCTTGTGCCAGTGGTTTGAAAGCACCAAAACTAAGAAATTGTCTGATAATTTTATGAAACGTTTCAATGAAGTTTCTTGTTTTATATTTTTGCCTTTTACAGAATGTGGTCACTACACTGTAGGAAGATTCAGTTGAAAAAAGGTATTGATATAAAAACCGACTTCGTTTATTAAGAATTTCCTTAGTGTTACACAGGGGCTGGAGGAGCAGGGGTCGTAAGGACTGATACCAGGAACAAACAACAGAAACAATGCTCCCTAGCCACAAAACAATAACAGCTGCTGTACAATGACGACAAATGAAATTACAAGCTTACAAGAGCTACCACACTTCTGCTGAGGGAAGGTGTATTTGGTAGTTCGTATTCTGTGATCGTCCACGTGAGGGTAGTTCTGAAAAGAACTGTCGTTGGTGACTGACGTTTCCACACCATGACCGGAGGTCGTCTTCAGAGTCAAGTTACTAACAATAAACGGACCTCAAATAGACCGACTTGATTTGACTAACAATAGACGGATTGACACTTACTAGAACCTACCAATGACTGTTGACAAACTTTACTCAACTCCAAGTTTTTTTGGGCCAATACGATCATGGCTAAACTGACCAATGACTTTCAACCGACCAGACTTATAATATCATGGACTGACAAATGCCATTCAGTTGACTCTGAAGATGACTTCGCTCAGGTTGTCGAAACGTCAGTCACCAACAACAGTTCAAAATAGAACTCTTCTCCCCCGGACGATCACACTATACAAACTAGTGATAATCCCATTTGCAATGGGTTTAGTGTTGGCATCGTTCATTTTTCTCTCATTTTTGCAAAAAAAGATGATTAACTCCTCTGTTTTGTTAACTTTTCAGACAGCACCTCTACACATGTGTACAATTATATTCCATGTGACCATCCTGGACAGCCATGTGATCAATCTTGTATCTGTGTAGCGACACAAAACTTCTGTGAGAAGTTCTGTCAATGCAGTACTGATTGTAAGTTAAGTACTTTGTAGCTGAAAATATTCCTTCTCCTTACACAAGTCATTTCCTCTGAGTTACTTGCCTTTCATGTTTTTCCTTTTCGTTTACGGGCACAATAATTGACTGTCCCTCCCCTCCGCTAGGTCAAAACCGTTTCCCTGGATGTCGTTGTAAAGCGCAGTGCAACACCAAACAGTGCCCATGCTTCTTAGCGGTCAGAGAATGTGACCCAGACCTCTGTCAGACCTGTGGAGCAGGTAAGTTGGTGACGAGTGTGCTACCTATTTGAGAAACCACCCTTCGGAAAATTGCAGGGCAAAGTCACCTTGCTGAAAATTAAACAAGCCCGCTGCTTACAGAAGAGAAGCTTCGGAGTAATTTTTTCGGAAGCGTTCGTGTGATCGTCCAATTAGTTAATGAGGATCGACAACTGTTCGGGTTTGGGTTTTCTTAAGAATACCCGAAGCCTGTTTTACCGAATTGGCCGGACAGTTTCAAAAGAACGATCATTGTTGTCGTCACTTTTTAGAGTTTTCCTCAACAAATGACTTTCCGCAGGGAACGCATCGCGCTAAACACGAATTGGCATCAATCATTTAAAGAGCTTGTAAATCTTAGTAATAGTTGAATTTGTGGCTCGTTGGTTGTAGTATTCAGGGAGAAATTGGCTCTCAAAGTCTGCAAAATTTCTGGACGGCAAAGGCACTAAAATGAGCTCGTGCATTCTTTGTAAAATTTGAGTTTTTAAAACCCGCGTCGCACAAAAAGAATTCAGCACATCAGGAAAATTAATCGTTTTGCGTCCTTTCAATATTCAGAACTATTAGCGCTTTTTTAGCTCCATCAGAAACTGTATCGAAGAGACATGACCAAGGTTTTAACTTTCCTTTGTCATTGTTTAGATACCTTTGATGGAACAACCAACATTTCCTGTAGGAATGTCGGCCTTCAACGCGGTCAGCGCAAGGTTTGTGCTTCATTGGAATATTCACCACTTTATCGTTTTGGTTTTAAAACTTATTTTCAATATTTTGTTGTGTTTGTTCAGCATCTTTTACTTGCCCCTTCTGATGTGGCTGGCTGGGGAATTTATATCAAGGAGTCTTGTAAAAAAAATGAATTCATTGGTGAATACTGTGGAGAGGTATGACAAAAGATTCTTTTTTTACAGATTTCAATGATTTGGTACACAGGCTAAGCCATGCCGTTATTTGCCTTGTCACGCCACACCGCTTAGCGTGGTGTGACAACCCAAATACACCGTGACGGGCACGGAGGACAAATCAAATGCGTGATAATGGTACTAAGGCCCTATTTTTCTCCCAGAGGGAAAGGGACAAGATGATGATGATGATGATGATGATGATGATAATGGTACTAGATGGAAACGTTGCGCTTGTCAGTAAAGTAGCGCTCGTTTTCGTAAGGTTCCGTGAAGCCGACGACTTTTCAATTTGTTTTCCGCCATTAGGAAAAACACAAGCGTTTCGAAAGGTGCGCGAGCCATTTGCAAACGAGACAAGTTACGTTACGTAGCAACTGTACCGAAAATTGCCGACTCAATTCGCAGAATGTAAGATTTTCTCTTTCAAAAAATTTCAAGGGTTCTTGTACCTTTCTTTTCACGGTGCGTTACCGGTTTCTGGTCTTGTTTCTTTCTGTAGATCATTTCTCAGGACGAGGCGGACCGCAGGGGAAAAGTTTACGACAAGTACATGTGTAGCTTCTTGTTCAATCTTAACAATGGTAAGGAAAACAACAACTTGACGGTCAGTGTCGAGTTTCTCTAAAAGGGCCTAACATATTTGCAGTGAATAATGTTATCAGAATACAGTGTGAAGGAATTTTCTAGCTGATAAATGCAGAAAAAAACTGAAATCCTAGAGCCAGACGGTACGGCGGTTACCCGAAACGCGGGGAACATGTGACTAGTTGAAAGCCCGGAAAACAAGGGACTAGTTCGAAGTTTTGGGAACGTGAGATGAGTCGTTCAAAACGCGGGAAACATATGACTAGTTTAAAGCGTGGAAAACGTGACTAGTTGCTGGGCAGGAAATGTCACGTAAAGTTATCTGTATTTTTCAGACTTTGTTGTGGACGCTACTCGTAAGGGAAACAAAATCAGATTCGCCAATCATTCCATCAGCCCAAACTGTTACGCCAAAGGTAAGTGGTCATTTAATGTCTGGGGAAACGAAGAACAGTTAACTGCTGAATAAAAGTAGAGAAAATATCTAAAATTTTAGAAAGATACTTTTTTGTCAGATGAATAATTCCGACCCGAATAAAAATGTTATCTTCGGGAAATGACCAAGAGACCTCACTTCGTCGGGAATAAACCATTTGTACTTGCCGAATAACAGACTTAGAATCGGCTGACCTCGTCCAGACTGTGACAGCCGAGCAGATAAATATGGGATATTAACCAAGTTCTTTTTTTTTGCGTGTTTATGGACCGATACAGAGTCAAACAGATTGAAAACGTCAAGATTCATAATTTTAACAGCTTTTTACTTTTAAGTTTATATGTAACGTCCTTTATTTCAGTGATGATGGTGAACGGAGATCACAGAATTGGTATTTTTGCTAAACGTGACATTGAAGCTGGAGAGGAACTGTTCTTTGATTATAGGTAAGGAAACATGAGCGTTACATCAGTGAGGCTAATCCAGAGGGAGGTTAAGTCCTTGAATTCTGTTGTTGGGTATCTTCTCGCAAAAAGGTGACAGTGGAACGCCACCTTAGTGTCATCTTGTTATTACGGCCAGTTTTTTTTGGCCCGGAGAAACGCACATACATTTTCTTATGAGAAAACCCCATCAGCCACTCAGTGAATACGGCCAGCGGCCGGCACACTCTGAAATCCCAACCTGTAGAATATTTATAATTTGACCACGTTCATACCCCCATTTTGTAATACATATGATAGGTTTTTTAACTTTGCTTAGTTTGCCTTTAATGGTAAAGCCACACGTATGCTGTAACTGATTTCTTAATAGCCTTCTGCTGCTACTTATATGGCTGCACAAACCAGTTATGTTCAGCTTTCCATTGCGGATTAATACTTATACACTTATTCAAGTTTGAAGGGTTTTTTTATATCGAAAGTTCCGGAATCTTGAAAAACAGAAGTTGTTTAGAAGTTCAATTGTTGTATATCAGTTTGTAAGGTTTGAGCCTACCCAGTTAATGCAGGCCAAATTTTCGTGGCTTTTTGGTTACCGTATTAACGGGTTCCAGTGTACTTTTGAACTTTAACTTAATACCGAGAATGTCATTGAAGAAGAAGAAAACTGTGGTATAAATTCGGTTTAAATGGAGAGTCTTGACGGTTTTCTTTTCTATGTTTCCGTTCTTTTTTATATTTCAGGTACAGTGCCACGGACGCACTCAAGTTTGTTGGAATCGAACGAGACGTTGATTTTGCTTTGAGATGAGCATAAAAACACATGCACTGTATATCAAAGCTTTCAAAAAACATACTTATGCTCAACTAACTTGTCTATTATTATAAATATTTTTGCTTGATATATTTGAGAAATAAACGCGATCATTTTTAGAACAAGTGTCGTTTACGCTTGGTGTTAAGTATGGTCTTCGCTTCTTATTTTTAGCTAGACAAGACTCGAGAAAACTAGACTAGAATAGTATAAAATAGAACAAGGACAGCACATAATGGCAGCCCACCGCAGCGAAGCAAAGCAGCACAGTGTAGCACCGCACAACATACGGCAGTGCGGCGCAGTATAACGACGCGCCGTGCAGCGCCTTGTAGAGTAATACAGCATAGCGCAGCACAGCATAGCGTAGCGCAGCACAGCACAGCATAACGTAGCGCAGCACAGCATGACTTAGCGCAGCACAGCATAACGTAGCGCAGTTAAGCATAACGTAGCGCATCACAGCATAGCGTAGCGCAGCATAACGTGGCGCAGCATAACGTAGCGCAGCACGGCATAACGTAGCGCAGTTAAGCATAACGTAGCGCATCACAGCATAGCGTAGCGCAGCATAACGTGGCGCAGCATAACGTAGCGCAGCATAGCGTAGCGCAGCACGGCATAACGTAGCACAGCAAAGCGTAGTGCAGTGGAGCGCAACACAGCATAGAGTAGCGCAGTTGAGCGCAGCACGTCACTACATTGAAATCCCCCTGATCATTAAAAAGGTAGGTACATAGATACCCTTGCTAAGGGTTTTAGCTTTTCTTGTCTTTGTGCATTGTACGTCAGTAAGCGCTGTATTAAGTAAATCACTTAACTTCTGTGTTTTATTTATTTTTAGTTGCAATCTGCAAGGTTTTCTATTTCAGACTTTTCTATTTTAATTAGGTAATTTATGTTATTCATATTGTTGTCTTGCCCCGCCACGACTAGCTTTCCAGCTATTTGCGGGGCAAACTATCTCACTTCTTTTATTTTTGTACTAAGGATAAAGAATAAATTGGAGAAGTAGCGCAGTTCAACGGAATATAACACAGCGCAGTGCAAAGTGACATACCGTAGTGCAGTGTAAAGCAGCGTAGCGCAGTGCAGCGGAGAACAACGGTATAGAGTATAACAAAACGTGAATAACCTGTCTTTGATCAGCTGAATGTTTCCTTGCTCTTGTTAGTGTCGCTGTTGCTAATGATAACCGTTCATTGGGCAACTCGCCTCCTTGCCTATACCTAAACCCTGATCGAGTTTTTTTTTTATGAAAGGCGTTCTTTTCTAGAACTGACGGCTAAGAACCCTCAATTTGATCCGTAAGGATAGTTTTCCATATTCACTTTTTCTTGAGCCAAACAAGGACAATTTTCCATTCGATTTTGTTTACTATTTCTAGCTCTACCTCTTGGAATTCTTGTTGCTTAAGGCGGGGGTACACATGAATAGGAGTGAAATTTGAAGGGATATTAAAAGGAATTGTTAGGATTAAAATAAGTTGGAAACACTACCAGACAGTTGACCCCGCCCCCCCCCCCCAAAAAAAAAAAAAAAAAAGAGAGCCCCAAGTTGGTTGAGGACTGTTGGTATCGTCTACTAATTCCTCACTTCAAATTTCAATTTTCCAAATCCATCAAATCTTTAACATTTCATATTTTCCTCAATTTAATCTATCCTTTGAAAAAAAAAATCGTTTTCCCCAAAATGCCCAAAAATCACCCCAAAATTTACACAAAACCGCCAAACAGTGGTTAATGAAATTAGCAGAGAGATTTAGCGTCGCTTCAAACATGACCGAGATATTGGCAGAAAGGCCGTGTTAAGCGACGTCAAAACAGCCTTCACGTGTATCCCCGCCTTAAGCGAAGCAGTAATAGTTGGATTATACAGTCGAACCTCCGGTTGCGATCGTTTCTCGTTAGCGCGGTCCACCTTAGTGACCAGTTTTCCAAATTACGAAAAGTTTCCAAGTAAAATCACTTTGTAACCACTTTTAGGGCTCAAAGCTTAAAATGTCCTTTGTTTTTAACCTCCCATAAACGACCACTAAACAGATAATAGAGCAGAATTTGCACGATAAGGTGTTGCAACATTTTAGGTAATTTATCACAAGAGAACCATGTTACTCTGAATAAATAAATCTGGAAACCTTAAGCGCTTACGGGAGATTCGACTGTATAAGTATACTGTTACGAATAGTACCTTTAGCAACATTCTTACGAAGAGACTAGATGTCAATTAAAAGCTGAACAAGTATAAATTTAATCAAACTTCGGGCACCCGCCAATGACGTCATAAACAGGTACAATTAAAAAACTTACGCGAAGGAGGTAGTTGAGAAACGCTGCATGCGTTACAAAGCGTGCTAACGTGTGTTGTTATCAGGTATTGGGCGTCTGCTGTTCTTCAGTTTTGCTACGTGCTCTTCCCGGAGACGAAAAGAAGAATTTCCTCAGTGGTCATATTTGGATGCAAAAACAAACAGTTTTCACAACGTTGGGTTGCTAGTTAGTTGAAAATTGACAATGAATAATATCGACAAACACAACAATCGATCAGCAGACCATTATTCAGACAATGAAGACAACTCTACTCCAGAAACTACTGTCATCATAAACTGTGTTCTTAACGCTCCACTGATGCTTATATCCATTCTGGGCAACGCTTTGGTATTGACCGCCATAATAAGAACGCCTTCCATTCGCTCAACGCCGCATATGATTATGCTCTGCAGTCTCGCTATTTCAGATTTTCTTATTGGTCTCATTGCTCAACCGATTTATATTGCTCTACAACTTACAGAGGACCGTTACGTATACCAGGTTTCAGTGATGATGGGGTATTCTTTATGTGGAATTTCTCTCTGGACAATAACAGCCATCACTGTGGATCGATTTCTGGCTCTTCACTATCACATGAGATATGCTACTTTAGTGAGTGAATCTCGTGTCAAATATAGTTTAATACTTATATGGTTGATTAGCTTCCTAGCATCAGGGATTGCCTTCTGGGACGGTCATGTTCACTGGTTTACTGTAGGCTCTGGTATTATTATTTGTCTCTTAATTTCCACATTTTCTTACATCAGAATTTATCAAATTGTTCGTCGACATCAGTTACAAATTCATACTCAAACACAGACAGTGCAAAGTTCTGACTCTGAAAACAACTTAAACGTAGCGCGATTGAAAAGAACTGCAGTTAATACTTTCGTCTTTTACATAGCTTTGATTATATGTTATTTTCCCTTGTATGTTTTATTGACTCTTCTTGGACTCTCCGTAATACACTGGCAAACAGAATGGGAATTTGCTTATACTGCAGTATTCATGAATTCGTCCATCAATCCATTTTTGTATTGCTGGCGTCTTCGCGAGCTTCGCACGGCAGTTGTTCAGACAGCAAGGCAGATGTTATGTAAACAAACAGAAGAAAACTAGACAGAATTCGGCTTTCTAAACGAAAAGCAGTAAAAAACTTTTACTACGAGAAAGCAACTCCCGTTTTTATCTCGGGAGTAAGGTTTCTCTGTAGCTCATAGTGTTATAAGGAATTATATAAAAAACAGATGTAAACTACATTTGCACGACCTTGTCATGCTAGATCCAGGTGTCCTGAAATTATTTTCGTTGTGCTAGAGTATTAATAGTAGTAAAATGAGGCATCCTTCACAAAAGCTCTCTCTGGTGATAACATTATGGAGCTTAAGCACGCGCGTTTTTGAGACGCAGACGGCAGCTGGAAGAGAACATTTCGCTGCTAGGATCGTGTTGTCTGCCAGATTTTTATACTACTCATCTCTAATGGAGAAAAGATACTTAGCCATGGGACTGTGGTTGTGTGAGGGCAAGTTAAAAGTGAAAATAGCTCACTTCCGGTTGCCGTCCGCCTCTCAAAATCACGCGTGCTTAAGCTCCCTATTAATACCCATTTACGATTTTTATTGTCTATGTTAAATTTTAATGA
>CM042759.1:1446562-1460109 GCA_022496165.2 Catalaphyllia jardinei
CGTCTTCTACCACATTTTAAAACACCAAGAGGAGCGCAGAGGAGAATTAAAAAACGACACGCGCAGCGGCGTGTGTTTGTCAAGTTTGACAAACTTCAGTTCGAAGACGTTTTTCCGTCTTCTTCCTCATTATCAATTTTTATTGTTTTTAGCTTGACAGACCATTAACTATACTGTGTTTCAGTGCATGATGATGGGGTATTCTCTCTGTGGAGTTTCTTTTTTGGACAATAACAGCCATCATTGTGGATCGATTTCTGGCTCTTCACTATCACATGAGATATGTTACTTTAGTAAACGAATCCTATGTTAATTATACTTAAACAACTGTATAGTTGATTTAGCTTTCTTGGTTCACCGTCTGACTTTTGTAGGGAGCGTTTACATTGCTTTATTGTAGGCGCTGTAAGTTATTATTTATAGTCTTAAGAGTCCTTCTCAGTTATTTACCCGAGAAGAATCATTTTATTACTTAATAATAAGATACGTGCAATTTAGATTCCACTTTCTATTCTGTTTGGGATTAATTGACGTGCTCTCAGCCAATCAGTTTGCTGAATTGTTGCATGAATATTACTACGCCATAAACAGGTGTTGCTATTTTGGAAAAAATGAATTATTGATGGAACCTTTCAAGGAAAAAGTCACGAGAAGAAATTAATTGGAAATCAACAAGACATTAACGACATCTGAGGTGGCGTTGGAAGTTAGATCAATTTAAGTTTGCAATTTACCTGTAACTTTTCGCACTCAAGTTTAAGTTTCTGCTGTTAATTTCAACTTCTGCACTTAATTCCATCTTTCCGCACTTCAGTTAATTCAGCTTTCCGCCCTTATTTTCAACTTTTTGACCGTTTGATCTAAATAGTTCCTTTGCACGACCCGGTCACATGGTACGAAATGACACATTCTGGGACGCATGACAAGGCAACTCGTACCAGTCCACCTTTTACGAAAATGTCACGAGAAGATGCTAATTAATTTAGAGAATGCAATAAACTGTGTTGCTTTCACGCGGCGCTGGTTGTTTCCACTGCTGTTCAGCTTTATGTGCTAAAGAAGAATTATTTGGTGAGTTCTGGGGTAAAAACAAACGGTTTCACAACGATGTGTTCCCAGTAAGTTGAAAGATGATAATGACCAATACCAACAAACATGGCAATGGAATGCCAGAGCATCGTTCAGACAACGAAGACAGCTCTACTCCTGAAACTATTATCATCATAAACTGTGTTCTTAACGCTCCACTGATGTTCATATCCATTCTGGGCAACGCTTTGGTATTGGCCGCCATAATAAGAACGCCTTCCATTCGCTCAACGCCGCACATGATTATGCTCTGCAGTCTCGCTGTTTCAGATTTTCTTGTTGGTCTCATTGCTCAACCGATTAATATCGCTGAACAACTTACGGGAGACCTTATTGTTTCCTATGTTTTATTGTTGACGGGGCCATCTTTACGCGTAGTTTCTCTCATGACAATAACTGCCATCACTGTGGATCGATTTCTGGCTCTTCACTATTACATGAGATATGCTACTTTGGTGACCGAATACCGTGTTAAATATACTTAAATATAACAATTATTTGGTTGATAAACTTCCTTCTATCCGGGTTTGGCTTTTGTTACCAGCCACGTTTACATTACTTTGTTGTGGCCATTGTTACTATTATTTGCCTTTTAATTTGTATGGCTTCTGTTATCAGAACAGTCAGAATTTTTTGTTTTATTCGTCGACATCAGTTAGAAATTCACGCTCAACAACAAGCAGTGCAAAGTTCTGACGGTGGAAACAACTTAAACATAGCGCGATTGAAAAGAAACGCAATGAACACTTTTGTCTTCTTTATAGTGTTGATTACATGTTATCTGCCATTGTATGTTTCAGATTTTCATGGACTGTCCATAAAGGACTTGCAAAGCGAATGGCAATTTGCTATTACAGCAGCAGTATTCATGAATTCGTCCATCAATCCATTTTTGTATTGCTGGCGTCTTCGCGAGCTTCGCCCGGCAGTTGTTAAGAAAGGAAGACAGATATATACCTTATTAACCAAGCGCGAGGGCCGTACTGGGAAAATATTGGCCTGAGGTCTTGACGGTACGGTACAAAATAGACCGAGGGCCGATATTCTCCTAGTACGGTTCTGAGCAAGCTTGGTTAATAAGAGATTTATTACACGACTGCATGAAGAAGCTTTGAAGGTTTTTCAAAAGTGCGGGATCATTCGGGACAATGCCCGGTCCAATACTTAGAGAATATTGGACCGGCAATAGAGCATTTTGATTGGTTGATTTTAGTTATTGGCCCTCTGAGTGCCTGAGTCGTGTAATAAGTTGTGTAAACAAACAGAGGAAAACTAGACAGAATTCTTTTTGAACGAAACGCAGTATGAAAGGGTTACTGCGAGAAAACAATTTTCGTTTTTTTCTTGGGGGTATGTTTGCTTTGTAGCTCATATTGTTATGGAGATTTAGAAATAAAACATATTCAGGACCTTGTGACATTAGATCCAGGTGTCCTTAAACAGTTTTAAAATAGGGCATCCCCCAAAAGACCTCACTTAGGTGACAACATTAACACTAAATTGTTTCCCGTTTGTATTTTCTGTCTTGAATTTAACTGAAATGAAAACCGAAAGAAAACCTTCCTCTGTAGCATTTCAATTCCATTTAAAAGTGATATTCGCGCTGAAATATTTGTTATCGATAATTGAACACGAAAGACCGAGAGGGGACCTGGGGTCTGTTTATGGAAAGCCCCGGAAACTTTTCGGGCCCACAGAGCTATTATTAGTTAATCTGTATCTAAAAACACAGAGGTGTATAGGCCTAAAACTTTTTTCCTAAAGGGAACTTCTGTTCATGTTAGGAATATGTAAATAAAGCAGCTCTGTAATCTTAAGGTTTGAGATTTTGCTAGTGTTTTCCGGCTGTGAAAACATTCAGTTTAGAAACGGGCCCCAAAGGAGAGTTCATTAACATCGCGTGGCGGTTAACAAAATACTTTTGTTACCTTCGACGAACTTCAGTTCAAACACGTTTCTCCGTGCTGTTTCTCCGAGTATAGAGCGGAGAGCGGAGAGCGGAGAGCGGAGAGCGGAGCGGGGAGCGGAGAGCGGAGAGCGGGAAGCGGAGAGCGGAGAGCGGAGAGCGGAGAGCGGAGAGCGGAGAGCGGGGAGCGGGGAGCGGGGAGCGGAGAGCGGAGAGCGGAGAGCGGGGAGCGGAGGGCGGAGAGCGGAGAGCGGAGAGCGGAGAGCGGAGAGCGGAGAGCGGAGAGCGGAGAGCGGAGAGCGGAGAGCGGAGAGCGGAGAGTGAAGAGTAAACTGTTATCGAGAGTTTTAATATTTGGGAAAATTGAATGATCGCCATTGAAGAAATTTCAGGATCGAAACAGTACGTGGACTCGGCAAAACCCACAGTGATCAAATGAGGGAGGAAAACTTTTGTTTATTTAAAAAACGTTTTGAATAATCGTGCAAGGTCAACTTTGACTCTGCCTACAGGGACAACATTTTCACATATAATTACTGATAAAGTTACCCCAGATGAAGGGTTGTCTCGGGTACTGAGACCATATAAATGCTTTCTTACTGCCGTGTTTTCGTGTGTTGCCTTAGAGAACAATCTCACGATTTTAAAAGTTGGAGGTCCTTATCTTAGGGCTTCAACTGCATATTCCTTCTGATGACTTGGATGTGAGTTGATTTAATCAATTTTACTTAGAAATTTTCCATGAGTTTATGAACTGTTCCTTAAGCTTCCAGCGAACTTATAAGCTTTCACGCAATCAAATTTTTATTTTGAAAGCACCGACCACGAAAGAACCCTATTACCCCAAAGTACCACTACATATGTACTGTATCTCATTGAAAACAACAAACTTTAACGAAAGATGTAGGAATATGGGATACTGACCTTCAGCATGCGATCTGGCTTGTCTCTTCTACCAAAGCTCTGGTGACAGCGACTTTCGCAACTAAACGGTTTCTGGTAATTATGTTCGCGTAGTACACACTGCGAACCTATACCAGCAGTACTTCATATGGAGGTTGTTGTTAAAAATTATAGGCTATTGCACTTAGTGTTATCACTGAATCACGCACAACAAGGACCAAAAATCCGCCATACGATTACAGAAGGCTCTCCGCTATTTCCCTTCTATAATAAGCTTTTCTCTTTCACGAAAGTTTTGCTTAAAAAGTCAAAGTTGTGTGCCTGCAACATCTTTCCATTCTCAATTACAAAATGAAACGAAACTGATGGTTTACAAATAAAGGGAAATCGTGAGTAATCGAAACGCCATTTCCTCTCATTTTCTCACTTTGTGAAACGGGATGCGAAGCGCGTTTAGACCGGATGTGACGTCATTTCTTGTTGGATGAAAACTACTTTTTTTTGTACGAACTACTTACCATATTTGGTAACTACCCGGACCATTACGTGAGTTCCAATTTTGCTTGCGGGTAGTTTCACGGCAGTTTGCTTGCAGTTAGCTTACATTTTTATGTTGCGGTAACTCTGTATAAGTTTTGTAAAACTGTACTGTAGCTTAAATTTTAGAATAACTACCAGGATCATTACGGACTGCCTACACCAATTATTTTTGTCTATTATTCAACTTATAGCTGATTAGATCTTCTACACCTAGAGGATCCAGGCTGTACACTCTTTCTTTTTTTTAATAAAAACAAACTTAATAAGAACATTGGGGCTGAAATCGCTCGAAAACTAAGAACAATTTAAGAACAATCTGAGGCTGAAATTTTTTTAACAAATTATC
Organism: Catalaphyllia jardinei; assembly: GCA_022496165.2. Lineage (NCBI taxonomy): Eukaryota > Metazoa > Cnidaria > Anthozoa > Scleractinia > Caryophylliidae > Catalaphyllia > Catalaphyllia jardinei. The sequence goes on from CM042759.1 coordinate 1,451,347, forward strand.
ACTGCAGTTTAAACACTGGATGCTTTCTCTTCAACGAATTCCGGAATGACGACGTCCACTTCACCGTCTCTATGACACATTTTCTTGCTAAGGTTAAACTCTAATAAGGTTGCTTGCTTTCGCTTTGACATCTTGATTGATGAGAAAACATGGAGCCGCCCGCATGCAAACTGTGCTTTGGTACAGTAATATGATCCGTGTTCTGTAAGCTTCGCCCATTTTTTACAATTGTCAAATCCAACTGTTTAATGTTTATCTATGGTTTAGGCACCCTGCAGGTCAGGGTCCCTACAGTAAAGTACTGTACAGTACGGTATAACCACATTTGGAGCCATTAGAGAACACAGAATTTTAAGAACAAAATAAGCATGATAAGAACATTTTAAGGCTGAAATGGCCGAAAAAATAAGAACATTGAGCCTGAGCTAAATTTTACTGGTTCTTAATAAAAAGAAAGAGTGTACTTCTATTTTGTCACGGTGGTCCTTGCAGAAATCAACGAGAGAAAAATGGCCACGCGAACTCCTGGATCGAGAAGCATGCGCGTCTCAGCCCCAGGACTTCACGCGGCCATTTTTTTCTCGCTGTTTCCTTTCGCGTTAGACTAATCGTAGTCTAACTGCTTTGTTTCTTAAAACTTGTCTGGCTAAATTTACGGCGAGATAACATCTTTGACAGCTAGTCCGGTTTGGCGCATGCGATGGCGGCATAAAATCACTTTTTACCCTGTTCATCTGACGCCTAGTAAATGAAAACGTCGGTAGTGGAAAACTCTTTCTTTATTAACTCGCGCCGGGGGTAGCCAAATGACGTCATCTTAATTATGCGTTCGACTACATTTTTGATTTAGACAGAAAGCTGAGTCCTTGATTAAAATTTGAACCAAATTTCTTGACATGATTACCAAACAGCAAAATAGAAAAGATCACAATGTATCTGCTATTTTCCTTATTTATTCAATTTTCAGCAATAGAAATCAGATTAGACAGAGCTCACTTTCATGTTTTTAGTATGCGAGTGCACGAGGACGCGCTAAATAACGCCATAAATTATGCGCAGAAAGGATGCACGATACAAATGCGAGGAAACACCATAAGGAAGCATTTATTTATACTACACAAAGTATTGTAAAAAGGTAATTTCGTATGTAGTAGGTATAATATGGCGTGCTATAAGTAGGTAATGTAAAATAACATTTTGTAAGCGATAATTACTTTCAGTTTATGTATGAGTGAAATCAATTGAGTCCCTACTGAAAGTACAATTTAATCCTCGGCTACTTCCGAGAATTTTGGGGGAGTTTTCGCATCTACATTATATACTTTTAAAACCAATCAATACACACCAAAGAAAGCTTTGTGACCATGTGAATGCATTCTGCACATGACAAACTGAAAAACTTAGTCAAAACTAACTGATACCCTGAGAAACAACGAAAATTGTTGTCTCGCGGTAAACTTGTAGTATAGTTCTGTTAGGCTAGTTTTCTTCTGTTTCTTTACATAACATCTGCCTTGCTGTCTTAACAACTGCCGTGCGAAGCTCGCGAAGACGCCAGCAATACAAAAATGGACTGATGGACGAATTCATTAATACTGTGGTGTTCGCAAACTCCCATTCTGTTGGCCAGTCGTGTATGTATGAGAGTCCATGAAGAGTCAACAAAATATGTGCTGGAAGATAACATATGATCAAAGCTATGTAGAAGACAAAAGTGTTCAATACACTTCTTTTCAATCGCACTATGTTTAAGTTGTTTTCAGCGTCAGGACTTTGCACTGCCTGTTGTTGAGCGAGAATCTGCGAGTGATGTCGGCGAACAATACGACAAATTCTGATGTAAGAAAATGTGGAAATTATAAGACAAATAATAGCAATAATGCCTGTAACAAGGCTGTGTACATGAGTGTTCCAAAGATTAAAGAAAGACATTAGGAAGTTCGTTAACCATATAATTATTAAAGTTTTTTTAACACGGTATTCGGTCACTAAAGTAGCATATCTCATGTGATAGTGAAGAGTCAGAAATCGATCCACAGTGATGGCTGTTATTGTCAAGAAAGAAACTCCAGATAAAGAATACCCTATCATCACTGAAACTTGGTGTACGAAACCATCTTCCGTAAGTTGTTCAGCAATGTAAATCGGTTGAGCAATGAGACCAACAAGAAAATCTGAAACAGCGAGACTGCAGAGCATAATCATGTGCGGCGTTGAGCGAATAGAAGGCATTCTTATTATGGCGGCCAATACCAAAGCGTTGCCCAGAATGGATATGAGCATCAGTGGAGCATTAAGAACACAGTTTATGATGATAATAGTTTCAGGAGTAGAGTGGTCTTCATTCTCGGAACGATGGTCTACCGATCTATCATTGTGTTTTTCGGTATTGTTCATTATGAACTGTCCACTAACTGGGAACCCAGCGTTGTCAATTTGTTTTTATCCCTAATCTGAATGACCAGAATATTCTTCTTTTCGTTTCCGTGTAAAGTACAAAGCAAAGCTCATGAATAGTGAAGACGCCTAACACCTGAAAGCAACACAGGGTAATGCGTCTTGTAAAACATATGCTGTTTCTTTATTAATTCTTCTTGTAACATTTTTCGTGAAAGGTGTTCATCATCGATTCATTTTTTTCGAAAAAGTGACACCTGTTTATGATGACATTGCTGGGACTAGAATTTGATCCTAAATTTATACTTGTCCAGCATTTAATTGACATCTTGTCTCTTTCTGCTACTGTTACTGAAGGAACTGTTCGAAACAATCTCCTACATTATAATATAGCCATTGATTCACCTTAGCAACAATTATTCCAAGTGGTAAAACTGAAAACTTTACGAGTAAAAATAAACCTGCTCATTATTTTGAAATGTTCTCTTGCATATTTTTTAAAATGCGCCCCATTTAAGCCCTTTAATTGATTTACAAAAACGCTAGATAAAAGGGAGTACATTTTTATTATTTATTTACACAGCATATATTATATTGCATTGACAGATTTACCGTTTACATAGATTAAGACTAGGTTTACACTAGAGCAGATTTTTTCGGATTCGTAAATGTTTCCGGATTCATCAATTTTAGAGTATTCGGATTAGTAGGCGTTTACACTACAACGATATTCAGATTCCTGACCGTTTACACAGAACGACAACTCCGGGAACATTCACGATAAAATGGTCAACAAGTTGTTTGTTGCCTCGACGACGAGAAACAAAATGTCACCAGAAAAAAGCCTAGGGGTACGTTGAGACAGTCTGAAGTTTTCTTTCCACTCGCAGATCAGGTTGTTGTTGCCCATCATGTTGTCCTACCAGGCATTTGTCCTGGTCTTATCCAGAATCATCCAGCGATCGTGCCATCGTCATTTCCGATAAAGTGAGGAGGACGTAAACATTGTTTGCGTCGCCTTTTTGGTTTCTGAGGAACATAGCACTACCCATTACAAATTAAAAGACTTCCTGGACCAGTGACAGAACAAGGAGGCTAACAGCGACCGCTATCAATGGCTATAAATGCGACTACGACTTTGGATTACTTTGGATTGCTGCATCCGCCATTTTAGTTATACCGCAAACTCATAATATCGCTGGCGGAAAGATATCCGGATTCGACAGAAAAGCGTTTACACAGCAAAACTTTCCGGATTCAAAAGTTTTCGGATTCAAAGTTCCCACTTTAGATTCCGGATTCAAAATCTCCGGAGACGTGACCAAACCGGGATGTTTTTATTTCGGATTCGTCCTCCTGTGTGTAAACGGCAAAACCAATCCGGTACTAAAACGTTCCGGATTCATCACGAATCCGGAACAATTTCCTCTAGTGTAAAACCTAGTCTAAGACGCTTACAATTTGCAATACGCGCGTATAGTACTAAATTCTACTTGTAAATTGCTACATTACAAGTTTACAATTTATTTTCATATTTAAATTTATAACAATGTATGATAAGACGATTACTGGTTTTTCTTGATATCTAGAATCCTCGTCCTTTGGCTTCAGTTGATAACAGTCACAATGGACTAGCGTCTGGGTGCTTTGTAGACGGTTGTCATTTGAAGTGATAACCAATCATTTCCCTTTTAGTCTAGATGTAAAACTGTCGTAACGTACTTTATTTCTGTGATTATGATGAACTGGCGCCGATCACATCATTGTTATTTTTGCTAAACTAAACGTGATACTGAAGCTGGAGAGGAACTCTTCTTTGATTATAGGTAAGGAACTATCACTCTCGTCCTCAGAACGGGCTTCAGGTGCTTGGGTAAGGATCCAAAACGCAGGCTTTGGCTAGATTGAGGACTCTGCGCATGCTTATAAAATCGGGACTAGCCCGACTAACCTGAGTCCGCGTTCTTTGTGCTGACTAAAGAAGAATGGGTTTTGGGGATAAAAGCATTACAACAACAGGAGGAAAAGTCCTTGATACTTGCCGTTCGGTATTTTCTCGCGAGAGCTGGCACCTGATACTGACCATAACGTTGTCCCAGCAGTTCCTTTTTTCACGTTCCATTTTGTTCAAACTAAAAAAGATAAACATACAAAGACTCAGAAATGAAACTCAAGTTCAAAAAAGGTCACACAGCAGAGTTTTATACGAGTTCACGCGGAGAGTGTTAAGACTTTTCAATTTACTTTTTCCAAATTTTTTGATTCGGAAAAACCACAACAGGTAGCTTTCTTTTCTTTCTTTTCTTTTATTTATAGGTATAGCGCCAAAGACGCTCTCAAATTTATGTGAATCGAGCAAGAAGTTGACCTTGCTTTAACAGGAAATAATCAAGGAGCATTTTTTCTACAAACACATGCACTTTATATTGAAAATATCAAACAACATAACCTATAACCTGTCTATTAGTATGCGTATTTTTGCTGAATGTGCCGGAGAAATAAATGCAAACGTTTTTGTAACAAGTTTCGTTTCTGAGTGGTGTTATGGTCTTTGCGTCTTTCTTTTCTTAGCTAGAATAGACTTAAGAATGCTAGGCTATAATACGCTTGGAAAGAATAGTACCAGGACAGCACAGCACAGTGCAGTAGCGCAGCATAGCACATCGCAGAAGGATTCTGAAGAATTTAAAGAAATATGTGAAGGAAGGGTAAGAACTGAGGAAATTACAGAAGTATCAAAGTCGTTTAAAGATAATAAGGTTCCTGGTATCGACGGGCTTCCAGCTGAATTTTACAAAGCTTTTTGGCACCTACTCGGAGAAACTCTTGTTGATTCACTGAATGCAGTGTTTGATTCAGGACGTCTGTCCATTTCGCAGAGGCAAGCCATTATAACTCTTATTAATAATAAGATAAGAACAGGGCGCTGTTGGGCAATTGGATTGGGATTTTGAAAGATGAAGAATCGTTAAAGGTTTTCTTAGATATACTTAAAAGCTTAGATGTACTTAAAAGCTTTGAAAAGGTTTCTGGTTTAAAGATTAATATTTCAAAATCTGAATGTACGTGGATAGGAGCTAACCGTAACTGTAAGGGTGAAATTCTAGGTCTAAAATGGCCAAAGCGTCCTATCAAATGTTTAGGTGTTTATTTGACCAATGATTATGACGAGTTTATTAAACTAAATTATAAACAACGCTTGAAAAAAATGGAAGACACGGCTAATTGGTGGAGAGAAAGGGGCGTGTACAAATTATCAACTCTCTCCTCCTCTCAAAGCTGATATATATAGCAAATATGTTTCCAGTACCAGAGGAAGTTATTAAAGAAGCTAAAAGGATCATTTTCAAATTTTTATGGAAAGGACAGGACAGGATGGCCAGAAAAGCTATGATCAATAATTTTGAACATGGGGCTTTAAAGGTTTTGGATTTTGACTGAACGATGTTGAAATCGCTTAGGTTAGCGTGGCTGAGGAGGCTTTATATTGATGAGGATGCTGGTTGGAAAAGGTATTTAACGTTTTTGATAAAACCTTCTGGTGGGGATTTCCTTTTTCATTGTGATTATGAACCCAGAGAATACAACATAACCAATAAATTTTATGCAGAGTTGATTCAGTTTTGGGCAGAATTAAGGAATGCTTTTTCTACAGAAGATGACTCAACCTCGATCATTTGAAACAATAAGAACATTGGAATTAACGGGAAACCGGTTTTTATAGAAGGTTTTTTGACAGAAATTTAATTTCTATCCGTCAGTTAAGACTGCATCTTAACAATGCAGAGTCCTTGGGTCTCATACGGAGGGATTTGGAATTAAATTGTAATTTTTTGGTGTGGGCTGGTCTGAGATCGGCCATACCTGTTTCGTTAAGAGGGAAGGAAAATGATGTCAGACTAACAAACGCGTTGGGTTTCTATTATAACAACACTTTTTTTGATGCCACTGTAGCCTGAAGTAGAGGGTACTACAGATTTCTTATTCGGCTAAAAGCTACTTCACCAAAAAGTGCAAATAAATTGCAAAGTGAGTTTAATATAGATGCTACTGTTCTATAGCTTGCCGAAATTAGTTTGTTTAGAAAGTTATTTACGCGATTTTCAATTTAAAGTACTTAATTATATAACCTGTACTAACGTACTTTTAAAGAAAATGGGTATAGTGGAATCTGATTTATGTACGTTCTGTAATTTAACTAAGGAAGATATTGAGCACTTATTTTTTTGGTGTTCGTTCTCTCTCATGTTTTGGAAAGATTTTGAGTTTTACCTTACCTTACCTTACCTTACCGACAGTGTAGTTGTGTCACACCTTACTAGTATGGAGGGGAGGGAGGGGGGAGTGGGTTTAAATCCCGCTCAGGGCGAATTTTCTTTCAAATATTTATTAAATCTAAAAATGATTATTTGGGGTGTACAAGGTCAGGGGGTCTCTCATATTCAGTATGTAAATTAGCTTTATTATTTACGTCTTAATTTCAGTCGTGCAAGGGTGCGTGCAATGTTCAGTGTAAGAAATAATTAGATTATTAGACGCTTTCACAACCAAAAAATGGTATCCTTGCATCTTTAATGTTTGAAAAAGGAGGAAATCCAAAAACCACTGAACACAAACTAAGAGCAACATTAATGAAAGTCTTGATTGAAAACAGCAGCAGTTTTGAGTTTCCGAAACACTTCTTGCCCACATTCAAAACTAACAAAAGCTGTTTGTTCAATGACGTTGATACATCCTGTATGCTCCAATGAAAAGGCTACTCCCAAAACCTGCAAATTGTATAGTCAACACAAGTGCATGTGACACTGAATATATTTTTTGGAATCTCTAAACAGCAAAACCTTACTGGGGGTGGTTTATTCCTCTGTAAAAAAAAACCGGCCGATTTTACGTTTCATATTTCACGCTTCACGCTTCCGGTGATTGCGTGAAGTTCGTAATGACGTCAGAGGTAGGGCGCGAAGCTTTGTATTCCGTCTGAAAATATCGAGAACTTGTGTCAACAAAGCGAGATAATTGTAAAGGAAAAGGATTTGTTTGTCTTAAGATTGCATTCATCCTGTCAAACCCAGGCTGTGTCAGACCCTTCCAAATTGGCCGTCATTTGCATTCTGTCAACTGAGGCGATAAGGAAAGTGTTTTTTGATGTGCGACAACCGTTTAATTAGTTGCTAAGCTGGTCGAAGATTTGTTTGTAAGCTCCTCCGAACCGGTGACTTTTTCAGTTTTTGAGCAGTTTGTGAGGGATGAAATACCTGGTTGGTTAAACACAAAGATTTTGTACGTTGACTACAATCAATTTATGCATTGAAGAGTCATTGAAGGAGATGTCGAAATGTTGTGGAAACTTGTTTGTACCACCCGTCCAAACAAGATAACTTCTTGTTGTTTTCATGGATGACAATTTGGCCAACGTCGTAACCCACTTTCGTATTGTTTTTGGCTCTTTATATGCTGTGTACATCCTTAATTACAGTTAATATAACTTCACAGCCGGGGTCCGCTTCAAATTCCTTCGTTCAATAACATCTGTGTTGTGTGTACGAGAATTTACACACAACGTTTAACGTGCGCGTGGAACTAGCAGGATGTTTGGTAAAAGATGACAACTCCGTTTTGGAGAACACAGCGCAGAGGTTTAGAACGTTAAAGAACGTTTCATTTGTGTTTGATATGGCCGAATGTGAAGTACCTCAAGAGGGAGACGAGACTGTTAAAAGTACATGTAACAGTGTTACAGTTCTTGTGGATAACGAAGGACCGATCGCTTCTGACGTGGTCGAAGGAAAATCACGTTCTTCCTCTATCGCGTGGTCCATGCGGAGTTCGATCGCGAACCAGTTGCAAAGAACTCGTGAAAAGTTTCGCAGTTTGAAGCGGCGCTCATCTGTAGAGAACTTTGGACAATTTGGCTTCTTAGTTCCTGCCTTGGCATTGTTTCCACAAGCTGACGGGGTAAGTACAATTTAAGCTTATTGTTTATTCAAGTAACATGTAGCTAAATATTAAACATCGCGAATGTTGTGATTTTAAAGAAAAAATGTTTGTGTCATAAGGTCGTAAAAAATAATCATTTGGACATAATGTCACGTTTAAAGATCATCAATATTTAACTACAACTATTTAAAAACTCGACGTGTCAAAAGTTATGTCCTTACGATATCCGGATATTAAACTCGCGGCCCCCGATCTTCAAACAACTAGCCCCCTCGTTCTTTTATCCACTATCGAGTCAAACGAGCCGCTGAATATATGAACCCAAGAGTTAACGTCATACAAATTATTCTTCGTTCATTTATTCACTACCGAGTCTGAAGATAGGGGGCGAGTTGTCTGGGGCGAATTGTCCAGGGGGCGAGTTGTCTG
>CM042759.1:1460119-1505164 GCA_022496165.2 Catalaphyllia jardinei
AGGGGGCGAGTTGTCTGGGGCGAATTGTCCAGGGGGCGAGTTGTCTGACAGTCGTCCATACTCCTCCCACAGAGGTGGGAAAAATTCCAGAGGGTTGGAAAGTTTTCCAAGACCAAACAATGTAAAGAAATGTATGAAGCTTTATTCGAATTTGCAGAGGGGTAAGGGGATCCAAGAAAAGATCCCTTCTGTGTGGAAGGTATGAATGTTTTATGAAGCCATACAGTGCGTGTCTTTTTTTCACTCAATACAAGTCTCGCAGGGGTGGAGAGGGTTTGATGGTGTTAGAGAGAGAGAGAGAGAGAGAGAGAGAGAGTAGTGCAATTAGTACTATGTTTGGTCACAAAACTTTTAATCCCATCTTAAAATCTCTTGCCCACTGATTAGGCCAAGCGCATCCATCTGAGATAACTTCCAGGCTACCTCCGAGTGTACTTACATTGTATGTACAGGTTGTTTAGTTTGTTATGGTTACCTAGCTAGCCAAGCTCTGGTTTTCAACAAACTCCTTTATTTATTAACATGCATAGTTGAATTTGGCTTGAGTTGACCACTGAGAAATCAGTTCTGGTTCAATAAAACTATAACAGTAATTAAACTAAATTACTTTACAGGATTAAACTTTTCAGATTATCAATTTATGATCTTGGTAGTAATGCTAATCATTTAATGAATTTTATTCTTCTTCTCATGGTTTTGCATGCATACTTAATAAGTTTCTTTTTGAGTTGTAAAAAGTTCATATTGAACTCTGTTTTTAAATTAATGTCATATGACTTACTTAATATTTATCAAGTAACTTATTCATAAATGGATTTCTTTTAAATTATTATTTAAATTAATTTTGATATTTGCTGAAATGTGTAAACTGTGAATTCATGTCATAGCAACAGGTAGTGTATATGACACATATATGACAATGGAGTGTTAGGTAATAATTTCTTATTCTGTCTTAAAAGTAAACTTACTCAGAATTTTTTTCAAACCCAGAAGTTAATGACTTCAAGACCTAGTAGCAAAATTTAAAGGTTCTGATATGACTCGTCGTTCCTTAATACTTAGACAAGATTTCCTTAACATGGAAACTTCAACAGTGAGTATTAAAATATACTAGTCTTGTAAAACCTGGAAATCTATTTAAAAAATCCTTGTTTACTGTCTGGCAGTTAACATAATTTAGTAAACTATAATGGAAGTGAAATGTGATAGATCTATATTCTATTTGATTTATCTGATTCTTTCCATCCCAGTTAAGATATGATTTTTCTCATTTTCTCATCATATACCGTAATGATTAAAACAGTATAGTATTAAGTGTAACAAGATAAACATAATTCCACCCATGGTATAATGTAAAGTACTAAAATGATAGTTTGAAATTTACCATGCAAATCTAACAGCTAAAAGGTAACCAATGTTAACTTGATTAAATGTAAAATTTATAAGCTGTTTAGTGTGCAAATTTTGAGTTATATTAATTGTTTCGAGAGGATTGAAATACACAATCATTAATCAATAAAGATGAATACTAACAGTAATTTTATCAGATACTTTTTTTTTGCAATATGTCTATGTTTATCTTTGACAGTGCTCTATATGTGATTAAAATTGTTTTTAGGCTGATGCTCTCACACAGCAGTTTGGGGATCTACAAGGTACTCACAGGGAGCTCAAGTTAGCTTCAGCACACATCGAGGATGCACTTAAAGGAAGGTAAGCCGGCTCCCAGGAGCAGGCTGGAATGAATCTTAAAATGAGTTGCCATGCAACTATTATAAGGAATGTGGGAGAGTACTATAATGTAAGGAAATTTCTACATTATTTCACCATTGTCAATAATGTCGTCATTGTGATCATCATCATCATCATCGTCATCATCATCATCATCATCATCATCACCATCACTATCACCATCGATCATCATCATCAACATCATCATCGTCATCATCATCATCATCATCACTATCAACATTATCATCTTTATCAGGAGGAGTGCAAGGCTGTGCACAACACCCATCCATTTTATACTTTCACTCTAACATTCTATGTTTTCACTTTTTCACATAGAGGAAGCTACGGAAAGGCTCGTTCATACTTCAAACCAAAGCTTGCCCAAAGGTACATATATATACCATGCTGAAATATCATCATTCTACTTCATTTGTACAAGCATGTATTAAAATCTGCATTGCTTTTAATACATTAGGTTACTTTTTATGAATAAAAACTCTTAGAGTGAATTATGATGATTTCTTTGATGATAATTTACTAGATGCTTTGATATTTTGGACAACCCTTGGTTTCGTCGTCTGATCATCTGCAACTCTCTGGTTCATTCTTTTCTTATCTTTTTTGAGCCTCCAACTATTCAAGTATTAAGGTAAGTTATCAAATAAGACTCGATATTGCAATTCAATTTACGTGCAAATACAATTCAAGACCTTTGTTAGCCTTTAATATAGGGGGCATGCAAATTTCTGAAGTACTTGTGATAATAAATTTTAAAATATTGGATGATTTCTTAAAACTAGCTAAAAGATGTAAAGAAATATTGGATCATGTGTATTTAAGTCTTGATCGATCAAACCTTGATCAACACTCAATCAACACCTTGGTTGACACTTGATCGACACTTGATACACATCTCTGTTGACAGTCAGCGAGAGTCAACTAATTTTTGCAGGCTTGGAGTGCCAATACATGTATATATGAGTTGGTTGACACTTGGCTGACTATCAACCAACTCTCAATAGAATGTCAATCAGGTGTTGATCAAGACATTGATCAAGATTGATGTACGATCAAGATTGTTGTACGAGTGTCAATTGAGACGTTGATCAAGTGTTGATTGTGATGTTGATTGAGTGTTAATTCAGGGTCGATCTGGGGTATCAGACGACACTCAACTGTGTATGCCTTTAGTAAGCATGATCCAAAATATTTTTCTTTTTTTCTAGTGTTCATCCATTAGTATATGCATTGAATCTGTTCTGTATCCTACTGTTCATCTTTGATCTTGTGGTGCACATCGCTTTCTTGACATGGCCTGTGTTCTGGTCCAGAAGTGCTGAAGGAGGATGGTGGAATGGGTAAATAACTCAGACTAATGGTAGCTGATAGGTGTCTACATTTTCAAAACAAATAGTTAATTATTAAGTTAAACAAAAATAAAGAAATTATCTTGAGTGGTGTACCAGACTGTACAAATTAACAGAAAGGCTGCGTAATTTTAATATTATTTTAATGTTTGATAATGAATATCATAAATTATAAATAATTATGTCAAAGACCACTGTCTAAAAACAAAGACCAACCAATAAACCATATTCAGATTCTCAGTTTTGGATTAGAACTAGCTATAATGCAGTGGAGGCTTTATGTGGGAGGATATTTCTTACAGGATTTTATTTCTTGCAGGATCAAGCTAATTTCTGGCAGAGTGATCAACTTACTCTGATGTGAAAAGCACAATTCCTTAATGTTTTTGTTGTTAAGTTATGCGTTTCGGTTTCAAGAAATAAGATATGCGAAAAACTCAGTTTTCCAAGGGGCATGTTTAGGAACAAATCCTTTGAAAGTGGATCTTGAATAATAAAGAAACAAATATATAGGTTTCTTTTTTTTGTTGTTGAACAAACTGAATTTGTTTGCATACATTATTTCTTGAAAACAAAGGGTAAATCAACAAAAATAATTACAGAATGATGTTTTTCTTGTCAAAACAAGTACAAATTCCAAAAATTAGCTTGAGCCTGCAGAAAAATAAAAATCTGCCCAAAGAAAGTGATACAGCACACTTTTTGCAGGAAAGCCTTCAATTAATGACTGTTGATAGTTAGTCCTTAAGCTAAGATCCTCAAGTTGTTTTTAAAAGAAACGTTAGAAATGTTTATTTTTTTCAGGGTGGAATTTGTTCTTGTTTGCTGTTTCGCTGTGGATTTTGTATTGCTAGTTACATCCAGGGCTTTAGGAAAGGTACTGGTTTAATTAATTAATTAATTAATTAATTTATTTATTTATTTATTTATTATTCACCACCACGTACATTGATAGAAGGTTACAGTGAATAATAGACTAAAATCTTACATAAGTTTACCGTGAGTAATAATAGAAATAAAAGAAGTAAGAAGTGGCAAGGATGCCTCAGGAAACCCCCCGGCTTATACTGAGAGGTCCCCTTGAAGATGTGTTAGGACTGTAAGACTAGTAAAGACATTGTATTGAGACATTTTTAATATATTGTGGCAAGACTATTTGACAATTAGACCCGTAGCCCGAAAGGGCTACGGGTCAATAGCCCATGAGGCGAAGCCGAATGGGCTATTGGCCCATGGCCCTTGAGGGCGAAGGGTCTAATTGTTTTAGTATCACCCAACTAGTCGGACAGAAAAGGCAATAACAAAGTTGGCAAATGCAAGTTGAAGAAATATTTATTTGGGGGAAAAAACGAAAGAAAAACCGGCGAATTTCGCTACTCGATGACTATTACTATTAGACCCCTAGTAGCGTAGCCAATCAAAATGCAGGATTTGCATTAGTCCACTAGTTGGGTGATACTAAAAAGACATAGAAGAGTTGGATGTTTCATACAATTAACTGAAAAATCAAGACGCTTTCTTTTGAAGGTGGATAGACATGAGAAGACTTAATTGAATGAAGTTATCAACAAGCATAAATGTAGACCACCTTTTCCTTCATCATTTAGGTCTGATGGTAGCGTTGTTACAATGAAATAAGTGCCATAAAAACATACATCTATCACCCCTTCTGAGTGAGTTAGTGAGTGAGTAAATGAGTGAGTGAGTGAGTGAGAACAGTACACCTCACTTAAATGCTGCAACCTTTAAAAGCTCAAGTTAAATACTCCTTGTGGATTGATGTTGGTCGGGTGATGTAGCAGCGCTCGTAAGGTCTCACATGAATGCCTTGCAACCCTTTGAGAGTACAATAGAACAAACAACAGAAACAATGCCCCCTAGCCACAAAACAATAACAGCTGCTGCAATGACGACAAATAGAATTACAAGCTTACAAGAGCTGCTACACTACCGTGTTCAGGTCCTCTGAATGTGTCACCCAAGAAATCACAAAATTTTTGTTGGGTGCCTAAAAATCAGTTTTAGTCAATTACATTAGGACTTCTGTATCCAGTGCCTATAATACACTATTCATTATAGCCAGACCATACTTCACAGAAGTTTTTTGATTGCCCTTTGGCATTTAATTTTTTATAATAATATCACAAAATTAATTTTATATTATTTTACAGTGTCCAGATTTCTTCTTTTTCCCTCTTCCAGTATATTCCACTCGTGTTTAGGTCCCTCAGATTAGCTCTTATATTGTGCAAAGTCAAGAATATCCAACATATTTTTAATGTAAGTATTTTCTTGGTCAGTAGTTTATTTTTATTTATTTATTTGTAAAATTCACCCAGAGGCAGGTGGGTATACAATAGAATGCTATGTCCCCCACTAGCCATTCCTCCAAAAAGAATTGATACCCATTCCCCAGAACCCCAATTAATAAACAAAAGCCAAAAGAAAGAAGTAGTCAGAAAAAAAGAAAATTAACAAGAACAATTATAACAGTATTGGCATGGCAGCACTTCGGACAGACTAATTTGTAAGAAAGAATGTCGTCTTGATTGAAAACTGGACTTTAGTAGTCTATTAAAGGAAAACGATTTTAACTTTTTCTTAAAAGGTACTAATTAAACTCAACCTCCGTTCTTATAGTGATAGGTAATGCATTCCATAGATTAGTTATTCGGATGAAGAAAGAGTTGCGGAAAAGAGATGCATTAGCGGTTTTGTTGTTGAGTAAATTAGCCCAGAAGATTGCCGACAGGAACGCCCACTATAAAATTGAACAAGGTTATCTAGATTAATGTCCAGACTACTAAGTCCAGACCAGTTAATGATCAGATGGAATTCGATATCAAACTAAGATGCATACAGTACTTTACTTATTTTTATTATAAGCCTGCACAGAGTTATACTTTAAGCCAGAAGAAACTTTTTGACAATTTTCTGTAACAAATATTTTCCAGGTATTGATGACCATTGGATTTAAACTGTCTAAGGTATAGTTATAACATTTGTTATGTGTAGCATCTATAAAGAGGTAGATGGAAGCTCACGCCATTCCTAGATTGGATCAAGGCCTAATCCAACCTCAAGCCATGCCTAGATAAGGGGTCTAATACAAATGTCCTGAGTATTATCCCTAAACTATTCATGTACACTGAAAGAATCTCTTGTCTTCTGCTCTAGTTGAAAAGACTCACACACAAGGCACTGTCAGAATATTTATTAAAAGTACTTTGCCAAAATGAATGACACATGAACACCAGCTGGGGTCATCTGCAATGACACTGTTGCACCAGGCTTCTGTTTCCTTTATTTCTGAATTTGAAAGCTTGATTGAATTTTGTGTCTGAAGGTATCGTGGCTTCATGGTTAGTGCATTTGACTCCAGATCCAGCAGTCTGGGTTCAAGCCCTGGTCATGAACATTGTATTTAGCTTTCTCAGGCAAGACACTCTACCCTCACAGTGTCTCTCTCCACCCAGGTGCACAAATGGGTACCGGTGCATTTAATGGTGGGGGTAACCCTGTGATGGACTATCACCCTGACTTGGGAGGAGGGAGGGGGGCAGGGGGGGGGAGTAGAAATATTTCCAAGTCGCTTCATGCTACGGAAACTGTTATAAGCTCCAGCCTGTTGTTCCACTTGGTTCATATGTCGACTTTATGCTGCTACCTATAAGGTTTTTGCTGGATTCAGTGAAAGTGTGTTTGGCCTGAAGTGTATCCTTGCAATCTTTGGAGGCAGCAGAGCTGAGTAATCACTGCATCAGACTGTCAATACAGCAGTCCTGAGTTCAAGTCCTGACCTGACCACTTCCTGGATTTGTTTCATAGTAGTTTTGAGTTCAAGTCCTTGGTCACCCTTGTAACTACTTTTTGTTCAGTCAGTTGGGATTCTCAACAATGTTATGTTGAACTTGCCCTTTGAATGCTGTAGAGGGTAAATAAGGTTAATTACTTAATATTTATTTTATTTTTTATTTGTGATGCTGCATGCCATCCAAGGAGCAATAGAGTGCATTGACCTATTTTGGTTGACTGCATTATGCTGTTATTAAAACATTTTGATAGAGGTTTGACATCTAACATCTTTGTAACATTATCTTTTTATCTTTGTTTTCAGTTATTTTTCATAATCTTAGTATTTGTTCTATTGTGTGCCTCCATTGGGGTTCATATTCTTATGGATGCTTATCAATGTAATGGACCATTAGGCAATTCATCTTCCTCAACTTTTCATCATGGGTATGTTTTAAGATATTTAACTTTTTAGCTGAAATCACTTTGAGAAAAAAAACAATCAAAATCAACTTTTTAGTGACAGAAAATTGAATGACAAATAATTATAATCTATCAAAGAAATGAGGACCTCAGTAGATCCTTCAGAAAGTTTGATGAAGCCATTTTAGGTATATTACTCAATCTATATAAATCTGCAACTCAATTTTTTTCTTAGGATGCTGTACTCACTTGTTGTGTTTCCAAAAATATATTGGTATCTGTACTGATCTAGCCTGCAAATGCAGATGTATCTCTGACTGTCGTTTGTCTCCACTGAAACAAGTTATATACAGCTGGTAATACATCTTCATTCACAGGCTAGTACCCATCCCCTTGAGGCAAGCATGTTGTATGAATTTTGTGGATTAACACGTTGTTGTTGCTCCTGGTTCAGCCAATCAGTCCTCGTCATTGTCTAGATTTTCATCTGTGCCCTCATCATCATCATCATCACCACTGCCATCACTGTCGTCATTGTTGTTGTTGTCCTCATCATTGTTGTCATCTTCCTCGTCATCAACATCAACCTTGTTATCCTCTCCTTGTCATCCTCGTCATCATCACTGTCGTCAACAGCATCAAACTGATTCCTGAGACATTAGAAGCACATTTATCCCCATTAGAAACAATAATATTAAATGTGCAGGGCATTTTTTTTAATTAGGGTGCTGTGCTCCCTTGTTGTGTTTCCAGAAAATACATGGGTACCTATACCAATCTCCACATTATAGTAATGTTCTTATTAGTCCTTGAGATAAATTTAACACCAAAATAAACAATTTGTTGTTGTGTGGTCAAAATGTTACTATCAAGGATAACCATTGATATTTTTTTTAATTTTCTTTCATTACTCCAGCAAAATGGTTCCATGTTACATTGTGACTGAAGAAAAAGTGTACCAAGGGTAGGTGTAAACTACTGGTAGTTCTAATTTGACTACTTAGTCTAATTATTATGCATTGAACTCTCTGAGTCTTTTCTGATTTGCTGAAAGTGTACAGTGAATTTTCAAAATCAGCACCTGTGACATCATACCTACAGATATCAGCCTCATACCTGCAGATACCCTTACCTCGACCTTGATTATTCTAGATATCACAAACACCTCATCCAATAATTGTTTATAAGCATTTTCTAAAATAAACATTTGTTACATATGTACCCAAATGTATAATTCACTCAAGAAGTTCTGTTTGATATTTCTCCTTTTCAGGGCTTTTGATAATGTTGCATTAGGAATGCTTAGATTGTTTGTCCTGCTGTCCACTGAAAACTTTCCGGTTAGTTACGTTACAGCATATTTTACAACTTTATGATATGCAGGACTCAGAAAAAAAAACTTTAAGTCTAGCTTGTCCATTGGACAAACAGCTGTCAAATTTTGCTTACCCTTGGGTTAGTCTTAGTTTTATTTTTTATTCAGTTGCAAGATGAGTTGCAGGGCCCTTTCCCATAGGACAAGTAAGAAAGAAGAGTTAAAGTGCCAAAAAATAAATTATTTTTTTCCTTTGGATTTCAAAACTATGTTAACTAAACACTAAGTGACCCAAGTTTTAATCCTTGATTTAAAAAAAGGACCTGTTTATTTTAACTGGAACTTTCCTATTTAATGATCCACCATTACTAAATTTAAGTTCTTGAGAGAGCTGGATCGAGGAGAAAATGATGTCGAAGGCTCACTAGTTTAAGAATGCGATGCGTGTGTACGCTGCAGAATTAATATGCAGCACAGGAGTTTTGGGCTTTCACACTTTTAAACTAGCACTTTGCATACATAATAAGCTACGTTCACACGCTGAAATTTTAAGCTGGTGAGCCTTTGACATCACTTTTCCCGGATCCAACCCTCTGAGGTCAAATCGGTCAGGTTTGAACGTGAGTGATGGCGGATCGTGCACTTTAATTGCTTGGCAGGAAAATTTACCTTCCCCAGACAACTGGATAGCACTTCCTTTTTTCATTTTTCATATTCCCAACATCGTAATGAGGTTTGCCTCTTTCTCTGTACTGTGCTTCCAGAAAGTTTTAAAAATGCTTGGGAGAGTTTGAGAGAACTTGGAATAGGTTTAAAAACATAGCGTTTCAGCTTCATCCAAACTTCCATTCATTGAAGGATGAAATCATGGACAATGTTTTGGATTTCCTAAGATACAGTAGTTCATTTTTACTTGATGGGATCTACTAAATCCCCAGTTGTATAGCCATTAGCTAGGTTTTTAAATCCATTTACTCACGTTTCTTTTTTCCCTTTATCTTTGTTTTCACAGGAAGTAATGCTTCCAGCGTTGAGGGTGGATCCAGCATATTTTATTTATTTTGGTAAAGAAATGCAGAATTTTCTTGTGCAGCACTTATGTTAATTATACAATCATCGTGTGTTTTTAGTTCATGAAGATAAAGTGCATTAATTCCTCTAACATCACGATTCTTGATTCTTTTTCCAGGATTGTACGTATTTGTTGGAGTGTTCTTTCTAACTGCAATCCTTTTAGCCATTGTGGTGGATAGCTACTGGTAAGTTTGGCAGATCAGGTTGGGATCAGGTATAAGACTTAAGAAGAGCCAGGGGGTTCAATAACTTTAGTTATAAATGGCCATTGAAGATGTAATAGGCGGCTGAGACCACTAAAGTGGCTGTAAGGCCCTTCATTAATGAAATTCAAACAGAGGGTGGTAAGAAACTTACAGGTGGCGGTAGACCGCTCATAACCGGCTTTTATTGAAGCCCCTGAGAGCCATCTTCACGTACTTCACTTTTAGCTGTAACCCCCTGGGGCATGATTGGGTCATCTTCAGCAGATTATTGAATATACTTGTATTAATATTGCTTATAAAAATTTAAAGCTCATTAAATATATTTTGCATTAGGATGCAATGACTAGCACCACAAGATCTGTTTAATCATGTTGAGCATTTACAGGCTAAAAAAAGTTTAGTTTAATATATATCTGTATTAGGTTTTACTGAAATAAGCTAATTTCCAGAACAGGTCATCAGATTTTGAAGCTGGAGATACCTTACATGTAAATCTTGAAGAATAAGCAAGACACAATTTAAAGTTAAAATTTAAATACAGATAACTTGTATTGATAAGGGAGTTTAACAAATTTTGTACTTTAACTTCTTTTGGAATCTCTAGGGTTTATTCTAAGAAGCATGTCAAGAAAGAACGTTCCAGAGAAAGAGCAGAATTGGCAAAGGCTTGGAATCTTTTGGATCCCCTTGGAAAGGGTGTGTTCAATCAATTTATCAGTCAAAAAATCGCAATGACCCAATATGTCCATAAATCTTATCAATCAATCAGTCAGTCAGTCAGTCAGTCAATCAATCAATCAATCAATCAATCAATCAATCAGTCAGTCAGTCAGTCAGTCAGTCAATCAATCAATCAATCAATCAATCAATCAATCAGTCAGTCAGTCAGTCAGTCAGTCAATCAATCAATCAATCAATCAATCAATAATAATAATAATAATAATATATAGATTTTTAGAGCGCCATATCCTAAAAGCTCTATGGCGCTTTACAATTTTGAAAAAATTAAACAATAAGTCAGTCAATCAATCAGTCATTGAAATGATTAAAAATAAACTTCTTATTGAAATTAATTAATAAATGAACTGCCCAGCTGTGTATGGGCTTGAACCACTACGTGAGGTCCATTTATAGGTGGAGGATGCTTTTCATTGAAGTTCTGAAAGAATCCTGATCATACCCTCTGCTTCAAATGAGTATGACAGCAGGAAATGTTTGTAATAGAAAACTTGCCATCTTCATAATTGAAACAATTATTTTATTTTTCTCATCATGTAGGGGCCTTGAGTGTTGATGATGAAAAATTCACAATGTTGTTTCACCTGTTAAAACCAAAGGTAGGTGATATATGATTTAGATTTCACAGAATCAAGAACACAATGAGAAAAGTGAAATGTGACAGCTGACTTTCTTCGTGTTTTGAACACAGAAGAGAAGTACTATTTTGATGGGTGAGTGCTACGCATGAATCCAAACTTGATTTTTGTTCACTTACTTTCATCTGTGACATTCCTTTGTTCAGAATTCAGAGGCTGAGAACCTGGTCCTTATTGAAATGTTAGATGCTAACGAAGATGGAGAGGTTGATTCTTTTGAATGGACGACTATGCTGAGCCAGGTGTGATTACGTCTAGACCTAATTATGACTACTGTCCATTTTTTATTCCTCAATGCTATCGTAAGTATTCTTATCTGCGATAATTGTGTTCTTTGATAAAAGGATTAATCAGATTACACCGGAGAAATCTTAAAACGAGCTGTATTTCAGGTTCCGGTTACAGTAGGTCTGCCGTTCACACTAATCCGTCACGAAAACGGAGCTTTTCGAAAACCCTTCAAAACCGGAGGAATTTGAAAATGCCAGCTTTGCGTTTCAGTGTGGACTCTAGGTGGACTTCAGAGTGAAACCTCTGTTTTCAATTTCCTGGACAGTACAGGATAGATTGTTTATTTTTTTCATTGCAGGTTTTAAGTCTTGAATTTGAAGATGATGATGACCTCTTGCTGCTAGGGCTAGATGAGACAGTAAGTCAGCTTTATTTTAAACTTATTTTAATAGTTATCTTCAATTGATCTGCGTTTTCAAGCTGTTTTCTATCCGATTAGTAAGCTTTAAGACAGGGCAGTTTTCTAACAATCATTGGAAATCTTTAATCGTGCTAGTCAAAAAGTGAATCACTTCGGTCATAAATAGACTTGTTCTCTCACGATTCTAACCGAGCGTTCAACCGATCGAATACAAGTACGAGAAAAAGAGGTCTGTGAAGAGTCTAGTCGTACATTTTGTGATACAGTGTATACCGATCACTTCAGAACCATAGGTTACTATGATCAGAACATAAAGCGAAAAAACCGAAGCAGTGTAAATTCATTTAAGACAAGGGGGCACACACATTCCGTTAGTTTATTACCATAATAAACCTGTTAGGTTTTGGGAGTGCATTTGAAGCAATAGATCTAAGCTTGCAACTTCCTGCATGGTCAATGCAGGCGCCCACAAAGAATTAAATCTGTGATCTGATGATGGAATGAAACTCGAAGAGATCAAAACTGGCACCGTGCTTGTGCACGCGGTTGTCAGTGTATGATCCTCGCTGGGCATTTTCGTGAACACACCTTTTTTCCAAGTACTCTCACCAGAACTCCGACACAGTGCCTGGGTACAAGGAACTTGGAGTCCCCAGTGTCTTAGCGCAACACCATTTTTGTGCTGGTTCTCGGGCACCAAATGTGAACACAACCTAAAAATTCAGGAATAAAGTTAACTTACTTATGTGGCTGTTAATCTTCAGATAGGTCGTTCAAAGTTGATGATCAGTATCAGAGAGAATGCGGAGTCACTTTCTGAGGTACATTTCAATCCTTAATCCTTATTTAGTTACTATCTATTATTAATTAAATTCACAAATAAGAATTTATAAGTGATATTACATATTTTACCTAAATACCTTGTATCCCAAAATCCCCTAGTGGCCTCCCTTGACCTTTTCAAAACTTGATCTATCAAATTGAAAGGTATTTCTTGTCGCTATGTTCCCGTTTTCTCAATTAATTGTAGCCCGAGGAAACAGAACATTTCTTGTTGACTTATTCTTTTTCCGTACATGAAACCGGCCGGCCTGCACTACAGAGATTCATAGCATATCAGCGGTCTGTTCAGTAACCGAACCGGAATCACCCAAGGTTAAATGATGGCGTCACATTAACAGTAGCTAATTCTTCAGCCTAACATTCAGGCCCCGGCTGTTCAAAGGTTGAATAACGCTAGCGTTTCACAGATAAGTGTTGTGTAAAACAAACCACGCTATCCTCTGGATAGTGATTTATCCTGTGGATAGCGTTATCCATCTTTCGAACAACCGGGGCCAGATGTCTTTCTTTAGTCAGTGTGTTTTGGTAAATGTACAAAGTTATAGGAAAGGCCACACATCACCAATGGATTTGAAAATAGGCCACTTTTGGAGTCGTCTTTTGCCTCTGTGTCAAAACGAGTGCTCATACAAACCATACATATGAAAATGTATTTTCACATGAAAAGTTTTGCACGAGCGTCGGTTCGAAACAAAGGCACAAGGGAACTTGGAGATGGCCTGTTAAACTTGATTTCTTAGAAGTCTGTTCTTTTGCAATATCGAGGTTCAAACCCTGCTGTTTCTTTTATTTCAGTCCATATTCTTTTCACATTTTATCTTACTCCTGATCATTTTACACTGGTAAGAAAACTGCTTTATTTTTTTTTATAATTTTTGTTTAAGCCTACCCAGGGGACGGATAACTGAAAAAGAGTGTAGAGAGATGACTCGTAGAGGGACACCCATGTAGGCGCACTAATTATACCTACAAACCTGGACAAACTGTTGTGGAAAATGGCAAAAACATGAACTCATAACCGTAATACCTATTGAATAAGTGTCAGCACCCCCATTCCCCTTTTCAATGTTGGAAAATAGTCAAATGCAAACTTGCGTTAGGTCAAAGTGTTTTGTCAACATTACACAGGGATGGGGAGGGGCAAAATGCGTATAAAATGAAATTTCCAACTCTTGTGACCAAGGTTGTAGTAGTACCTTTTTAGTACGCTTTGGCAGCATATAAGGTGAGTTTGGTCGAGCCGGGGTGGTGTTTTGGTGATACTTATTCGAGCGAAAATACCCATGGCGAGACCAAACAAGCCTGATTTGCCGCAGAAGCGCACTAACAAGTAGGCTCCATTAGCAGCCCTTTGGGAAATGCGCCGCGTTCAAACGTAGAGCGGACACGGGAGAGCGGCGGAAATCGAGCCTAACCGAGCCTAACCAACAAGGTGCAATTATTAAATTTATCTAAAGTATTATTCTTTGTACAAACATATTTTTCTGTTTCATACTTATTTTTAACCTTTAATTTGAAGCCAGTTATATTAGGTGATATTTGAGTTCTTCTGCAATCCCATAAATATATCTTAGCTATCAGTAATAAGTAATTAAGTAAAGGGCATTTTGTGATTATAATACCTACAATAACATCTTTCAAGGTGTTAATTCGGCCAATTTGAGCATGACATCTAAGCCATGTTAGGTCAGTGAGTCGATATCGCAGAATATCCGGACGATGAACGCGGCTGCTAATTGGCTATTTGAGAATTTGGGTAGGGTTTAATCGTTTGATTTAGTGACGAAACATCATAAAAACTCTCTGATCCTCACTATGTAGTCAAAGGCCAGAAATAAACGGATTTTTGTAAAAGGCACCCCACAAATGACCTAATAAATAACAGCCATGGTGCTGTATATTTTCAGAAGATAAGAAGTCGAGCGGAAGAACTTTATTCGTCGAGTACACCAATGTGGTTGCCGCGGCGTCATTTGAAAACACCCCATATTAAATAATATTCAACGACTTTTGTGTTTTTATTTTCAGCATCCTCTTTGCCTTCAAATGGAGAGGACAAGATCTGGAGACTGAATTAATTGTACAAGGTTTGTTTTCATAACATATTGAGACATAAGCCGTCGTGATGTTGAGTACTTGAGCTATTTGATTTAAAAACAAGCTTTCCTTTTCACAGTGCACCCGAGTGGTGTCTGCAACTTGTTCTCTCAAAAAGAGTGTGTGTCACAACCAAATTGTTCGCACAACCTAAAGAAATTGTTTGGGCGAGGCATACCCCCACCCTTACCGGGGGGATAGCCTCACCCCCACCGGAGGGGATAACCCCACCCCTATCGGAGGGGGATAACCTACAATCAGGGAAGCACCCCATGCTGGGGTGCGTCTAGTTTCCAAGCCACCTTCTCGCAAACCGAGATGCTAGGAGGGATAACCAACGATCTGTTTTTGAAAAGGGGAAGTATGAGATGTAGGTAGGGAAGGGGAGGGTAGGGGAGGGAAAGGAGAGAGTGAGGTAGGGAGGGTGAGTATGATCGCATGTTGCATGAGGGATGAGTCATCAGGGCCTAGAGCCGCACAAACGTAGTTCTTTATCTCTTTATGTTTTGTTTCGTTCTTTCAGTGCTCCGGAGTATTATCGTGACAGTTTTCTTGGTAAGTCTGTTTGTGTTTAGGATGATATCGCTCAAATCGCTCAAATTACCGGCCCAGAAATCATTTAACGTGGTCTTGGCGAATACGATACGTTTCCTTTAAAACTTAGTTTTTGAATCCAAAATGTCTTGTTGTTGGATAAGCTTTGTCTATCATAAGCGTAGATTTATCTTTATTGTACGAAAGATAGCTTTTGAAAGAGTTGTCTAAACGTAAGGCTTCATCTGCAAATCTGTATACCTTGTACGGTTATTTTTGTGTTTTCCAGTTTGAAGGCGCCACGCGACTGTTTGCTGTAGGAAGACGAATTCTAGAACCTCTTGAGATAATGGATCTTTTTCTGGTAAGTGATACAGACTTTTATTGTTGTTATTCTTGTACCTAACCATCACAGTCCTTTCTCTTGTACTCTGGGCCAGGTTGTTCAAAGCCCGATTAGGCTAACTCAGGGTTAGCGAGAATTTTGACTTTTTTGGTGAGGTGTTCTATTTGTATTAATTGCCCTTCAGTTTTGAGCTGTAGTAATCTCAGACTATTCCAAAGGTTAGAGGTGATAAACATTTTAAACAAGAAAAAATAATGCTTCAGTTAACGTTTAATCCTGGGTTAATATTAACCGGCTTTCGAAAAACCCGGCCCTGCATTTTTGCACGCTCGCTCACAACACCAATTACGATACTCTATTAAGGCTACCAAAATGCGTGTGACCTCAAGGATCATTGCCATGGCAACGCCAAAAAGGTGAAACACACTCCATGTTTGATCTTTTGAGGCTAATAACTTTGCTAAAAGTATTTTAATGTATTCTTGTACGATGATCAAAAGTACTTTTCAACACATTTTGAACTAAAGACTGAGATTTTACACCACCATGAAAGTATGAATATATACCGTTGCGTTGAATCTGTTTTAATAGGCTTTCAATAGCACGAATCGGCTAAACTACAGAATACAGGGCCACGTATTTACATTTTATTGAATCCTAAAGGTGCCTATTGTGTTATGCTTCGTTCTTCAAAAGATTTTGACACATGTAAAACAGGTGGTCCCTCCCTGCACAAGTGCACGTGCATTCTCTTACTTTCCTTAAATTAGCACAGAATCCCTCCCAAATGATTTCTAATTTCTGATTTAATATATTCATGACATTATTAAAGATGCTTATTTGTCTCTCGGTTTATACTTTTACATATTTACACCTGAAGCTGTTCCCTGACATGATTGGTGTAGTTGGCACAGAATGCCAAACGCTGAAATGTGTTATACAATTACGAACTACAATACAGATCACACGGATATCTACATATTTCCTTTTCTTTTTCTGATCCATTTAGGTTGTGTTAGCTTTTTCTTCTAACTTTGTGTGGTACACCAATTATCCAGACTTCTTCTGGTTCAGAGACTATGTAACTACCTTATCAAGCCTGGCTGTGTTCTGTCGGCTTCCGTTCAACAACAGACAGCTCAAACAAGCAGTTTCCATCTTCTTTAGAATTGCACCTGTCATGGTGGACCTTCTGTGCCTTTTGGGGATAATATTGTAAGTTAACAAAGGCCAACGAAATTTTCCAATTTTGATTGCATTTGTTAACGTTGAAATATGCTATTATACTCGTTTTAGGGATAATTTTGTGAGGTATTGTCGATATGGGACTGGGACAAGCATGCAATGGAGGCTCGTGGGCGAATGCCATTAAGAAAAGCCTCACTTGCAAGCTAGTTCCAGTCCACTACCGAGAATACGAATATGGGCTCGTGGCAGAAACCAATTTATGCCTCCAATTTTGTATGATATATTAACGTTGAGCTCAGTTGCACTGCACCTGTGAGCATGAATTTCCTAAAACTTGGCATAAAGACAGGAAAAAATTCAGTTAAAGTTCAAAGTTCAAGTTCAAAAAAATTGTTTTTCCAAACCAAATCCAAACTTCGAACCTGGAAGGTATTTGTAGAGTTACTTTGCAAGACTTTGTATCATATAGTATAACACACTCTGCAGTCGAACGGCTAGATGTAACCCTTGGCCAGGGACATAGGTGATTGGAGGAGTTAGTCAGTGGTCTAGTCTATACTCGGAAATGGAGCAAACAGACTTCAGGTCAGATGAGACGATGTAGTGTCGAGGGTTGTTATTTTTCCATTGTTTACAGATTTCTGTTAGCCAGCGTAGGAATGGAGTTATTTCATGCAGCACCTCAGACAAGTGACGGTCATATGTACTTACCAGCCTGTGGTTTGGGATTCCAAACGTTTTGGTAAGTAATTCTGACCCACACCTAAAGGACAGACAGTTCTGTAGACCGTTGTTCAGGCATGATGCACATTGGGTGCCATAAAACCTGCAAAACATGTTATACAGGTTATCTGGAGTCATCCACCGTAGAACTTTATATCAACTCGATAGCCATGGTATCGAGCCATAGGTGCGTCACTTATCGTCATCATCATGAAACGATCCCTCTTGGTATCATAATTTCATGATGGTAAACATGGATTGGTTTGTTTGTTGCGTCTTTTCTCTTCTCCAGTTCCTCTTTTTATGCATCTTGCTGTACTGACGTTAGGTTTCTATGAAGTAATAACAAACCTCGCCCACTCATAAATGGCCAAAAAACAAGCACATTTATCCCTCTCATACTACTAAGGTATTTCTCATTACTTGATAAATACATTACTTTGTGTTAATCAGTTATGGACTTAAAGGTGATTTTCTTTTGTCCTTCAGGTGTTCTTGCCTGATCTTGTTTCAGATGGTAACCACAAGCAACTGGCATGAGATCATGAACTCGGTTGGTTTGCATTGTACTGGGGCTGTATTTACATCTTGAGACAAATGTTCTCAAATTGTTATTTAAAAACGACGACGACAGCAGTTGTAACAGTTAGAACGATCTTGTACAACGTAATAAACAGTACCACATGAAAGTACTGCTCAATAGCTTTCATTTGAATGGTCACACACTAGGGTTTCATCCACAGACCTAAAGGTTAGAACCACCCTGTACAGCTTAATAGGCAATACCACAAGGAAGTACTGCTCAATCGCTTTCATTTGAATAGTCACACACTAGGGATTCATCCACAGACTGAAAAGTTAGAGACATCTTGTACAGCATAATAAACAGTACCACATGAAAGTACTGCTTTCATTTGAATGGTCACACCGAAAGGTTACATTATGATGTAAAATTTGAAGCTAGAAGTTTATTTTGTCTTCAACTGATATAATTGTCTTTGTTTTTATTCGCTAGGTGATGGAAGCCACAGAATCAAACTGGACTAGCCTGTATTTTGTCGCGGCTTATATTCTGGTCAACATGGTTATTATGAAGTAAGTGCTTTGTTCACTTTTTGACACTTAATGAATTTAACCGTTGTTTTTATTATGATATTTTAAAGGCAAGTTTAAAGTTTACACCAGGCCTAATAATCGTTATCGCTTATGGTCAGTGAAAATTGGGGAGAGCTAAGGAATATTTGTTTTCGTCGCAGACAGAAACACTATATCGATTCTCGCGTATTCTCTGGCCTGTGAGATAACCAGTCAATATTAGACGCATCATCATACTGGACACTTTTCATTGTAATCTGATCCATGGCTTTGTATTTGCGTTTTTTTTACCAGTTTGTTTGTAGCCATTGCTATTGAAGCTTTTAACAAGCTTGGCACAGTAGACGAAGATCAGCATCAAGTTAGACCCATGGAGAGACAGCCTTCTGACCCGAGACCTTCTTCCAAGGATGTATGTATTTTTGCTTTTCTTATTCATTCACAAATAAGTTGTAAACCGTTTCTCTGTGAAAAGTTAACTGATCAACATGACACGAGCGTGAGACAAATAAAAAATCAGTCTTCGACAGGAATCGGACCCATGGCCTCCCTGATTAATCCCGGACAGGCGCTCTATACACTGAGCGCCATGAGTTCTCGTAGCTCAGTGGTTAGAGCGCCCGCCCGGTGTTGGGGAGGTCATGGGTTCGATTCCTGTCGGGGACTCAGATTTTTTCTCTGTCCCACGCTCGTGTCATGTTAATCAGTTCAATTTTCTCATTTCATTACCGCGCGCTTTTATCTTTATTCACTTATCAAACCGTTTCTAGTTTCGGCAGTCTGGCGGGAAACGGTCGGCTTATCGGGAATTCGTCGCAAGCTGGCGTGACTTCGTGGCTCTCGTCACGGGACCTCATCGATCTCGTTCGTAGCTCACATTTCGGGACGGTCACCTCGTCGATCTCGTGGAACTTCCGGTGTCTCTCGACGGTCTCGAGGACTCGGCGATCTCTTTTCGCGTTAAGAAGAAGTTTTCAATTCTTCTATTTCTCTCTGTCTATATCGACTAAAAAACACAGTGTTTGAACGAGCTGACATAAATATGTCTCCTCTTGTGCTCAGCGGGCGGACGCCTGGGAAGCATTAAACGTGTCCACTCTAAGTAAAGGTGTTGGAATTTATGTGGTGTTTGGATGTGGCAACTTGTCGGCCACGGGAGGTATATGACGACCCGACTGCAATTGATTTATTGTAAGCTTAAGTGGTTGTTGCTACAATGGGCGACAGAAATGAGACACTTTTAGAAAATGACCCTTAACACGTTATTTCACCCTTTATCTATTTCATATGCTTCTACCGATAATTTTGCGATACTCCGAGCTCCAAACTCAACGTTTTGTAGCTACTGTGGTCTGCACAGTCCTAGAAAACGAAAACTCAATGTTGTTTACGTGGAGAGAGGTAGAAACGTTCCAAGACGCTTGAAAGTAGAACTTTACTGTGTAGTGTCTTAATACTTCTGTTACATATTGTAGGTAAATATTTTTCTTCTCGCAGACAACAGTAAAGCATCAAGCTGTTCATATGATACACAGTGTCGCCAGCAGTTTGTTTGGAAGCGTAAGGGTGAGTGTTAAGAGAACCTTTATTATTGTATCTCTAAGTTGGTACGCGCGCTGTGATTGGTCAATTTACGGGGCCGTACTCTCCTGCACGGACCGCTAACATTTAAAGTTTTTATTGCGAAACTGCTGCGTGATTTATCGCTAGATTTCTCAACTTATGAAGCAAATAAAAGTTTAAAACTTTCTTTTACCCTAAATTATGTACTAAAGCGTGTTCAAATTGACTCGTTTTGCTTTCGACCTGCTTCAGAAATTTGAAGCCGTTCTGCATGAATGGAAATCGTTCCCGAACCCTTCAGACACACAATAGAGATATAATAAATATCTTACTAACCTCGTCGTCTCGGTCCGCACTGTAAGTTACGGATCCTCGTTTTTTCTCCTACGATTTATGGCCCGCGCTTGGGCCATAAAACGAAAGGGAAAAAGCTCGGTCCGTAACTTACGGTACGGACCTCGAACTCGGTTAGTAAGAGGTTTAAATAATTCAGCACGATTTGAAGTAAGGCAATCTCATTCAGCTTAGTTATGATATTCTGAGTTATTTTGTCGGCATACAGAACTACTGTTAAATTGAAGGAAAATTGAAAATAGTACTTAACAAAGATAGAAAAACGCCAAAGAGATAATAATAAACCATAAAGGAACAAGGATGGTCAAGGATGGAGAAGATCAACACGGATTACAAACGACGAACTTGGAAGAATTTAGGCTTGACTAAGAGTTCCTCTTTTACATCTGCTGTGAGGTGTAAAAGTAGGTGCGCAGGCTGGTTCTCAGTACTTCCCCTTTAAAATTGGCAAAAGCCCTGGGAACGAGGTTGGGAAAAGCGTGACTTAGCTCCTTTGGGCCTCTCAACGCCTTAAAAATTGATGCCCTTGAATCAGAATAAGCCTCTAAGACTCCATAGAGCTTTTGCGGTACGTTTTACACTATAGTTTATTAGCAAATCCCCGAGCTGCTCGTTGGGTCTCGTGTTTTGTCGAAGTACTCGAACTTTTACTCTTTGTTGTAGGCCGATCAAGTTGCCGAGAGAAGACAGTCCTTAGCACTTTCAGATTCATTAAACTTGAAGAATGGCACAATCAAACGAGGATCAATCTTGAAGGTACTGCTTCTAAATAATTAATCTTCTCTTTAGGATTTGATATAAGTGGCAACCTGTGTGGTGGTATTAGAGGGGTAGCCATATTACGTATATATTAAAGGAGTTCAGTAGTGATCTTTTGTGTTATTTTGGCCCCGTATCAGAAACTGAACTATCTTTAAATTGAAGGAATCCTCTGAAAATGATAGTTTGCTTAGAAAGAAACACACCAAAGAGATAATAATAAGCCATAAAGGAACAAGGATGGTCAAGGACGGAGAAGATTAACACGAAAACCCCAGAAAGGTGTCATAGACCTCGAGCAGATCTGGAGAAAACGGAAACAGAATGTTGCCATTTTGTTTAAAAACTGAAACTCACTTTTAGTATAGGTAATCCGAATTTCGTAATAGCCACACAAGCTTGGGTCGTCGTCAAAAATATTCAAATCAGTTTTCTTGGAGTCACCGGATATACATTGAAAATTACTGCATTATCAGAATTTCGACGAGGTTTTTCGAAGATCTTGGATTGCCTTTCTTTTGACAATCTCTCTTGAAGATTCCGTATTTTGTCGTATTACGATCTTGCTCGCCAACAATCACTGTAAGCAGAGTGTACGTTTTTTTTGTGAGGTGTTATAATTAGCAAAATTCTTAACTACTGTTCTCTTTATAGAATAGAAGAGCGTCCATTTCTGCAGAAGAAAAGGCAGCGGATGCGAAGGGAGAGGTAGGTAACTGTGAGCTAAAATTATCAGCTATGTTTTAGCTTTGACTAAAGCAAAAGATGCTGGGAAAACTGTAGGAGCTGGCCAACCGAGGGAAAAAGTATTCCCAAGAAAAAATCGTATACCTAGGCCTACACAGAAAGGGGTTTATCTGGATTTTTGTAGCACGAAGCGACTAGAAATATTGCCCAGCAGATTGCTGAGCAAAGTTGCCCGTCCATGGCATTTTGGCGGGAAACAGTTTCACTGTTAGATGTCATGTGACGATGAACTAGCCGGTGAATGGGCGCGATGTTGCATAACAACGATAATTATTACATAGCTGGCGTTTTTACCGCTATAGCGCGCCCATTCATTGGATAGTTCATGGTCACATGAGGTCTAACAATGAAACTGTTTCCCGCCAAATGCCATGAGCGGGCAACATTGCGAAAACTTCGTCTCGGGAAACATTGCGAGTCTCGCGAAACAAAATTCACTCTTCCCCTTGGGACCAGTCATTAAGTGTTAATTGTTATATAGCTGGCGTTTTCCCCGCTATAGCGCGCCCATTCATTGGCTAGTTCATGGTCACATGACATCTAACAATGAAACTGTTTCTCGCCAAATGCCGCGAGCGGGCAACATTGCGAAAGCTATGACGTCAAACGGGAAACAGTTCACTGTTACCCGCGAAATGTTGACCGCTGTTGCACGTGATCAGAGGTGGCCCGATGTTGTCGCTGGAATCTCAGCGCGTTTTTCAAAATTTGCTTTTGTTTTGTTTTGTTATATAACAAATCACTTAATGAGTGGTCCCTTGGGGGACAGTGAATTTTGTTTCCCACGAGTCTCAATGTTTCCCTCGACTTTGTCTGGGGATACATTGAGATTCTCGATAAACAAAATTCACTGTGACCAGTCATTAAGTGTTAAGTATCACTCAACTGGTGGACTAATGCAAATCCTGCATTTTAATTGGTCACGCTACCAGAGGACCATTAGTAATACATAGTCCTCAAGTAGCGAAATTCACTGGTTTTTCCTTCGTTATATTCCCAAATAAATATTTCTTCAACTTGCGTTAATTTTGCTAACTTTATTATTGCCTTTTCTGTCCGACAAGTTTGGTGATGCTAAAACAATTAGACCCTTTGCCCTCAAGGGCCAAAATTGTTAATTATCATTTTCATTTCATATAGGATGACGTTTTTGAGCGGGATGAAGTTGCGCAGGTGAAAGGCGACAAGGTAATAGAGATGTTTATTGTCTTTGTGATCATGACTTAATTTAAGGCTCTCTTTCTTTTTCTTTTCTGCTAATTCCATATACATATGAGAAATCTTCCATAAAAACACCATAAAAAGATCTGCTAATAATCCTCCTGAATATATTCCCAATGACGTATGGCAAATTTCACTCCTGAAGAATGACATGACTTTTTCTGGCTATGAGCAAGTTTGTGTTGGGTCTCATATAGGTGAACGACATGATAATCTATCACCGCAACTGGACAATTTCAGTTGAAAACTCCCTTGCAAACAGGAACCCAACTGTTTGAGAAACCTTTCTTTTCCCTTCTATTCTATCCACCCCCAACAAAACAAACAAACAAAACAAAACAAAAACAAACCCACCAAAAAACTGACCACCCAAACTGCATGCACTTGCATTAGAACGTGATCGTTGAACAGAGTTTTGTGACAGTCACACAATAGTTAGTCGTCACGGTAAGCAGCTGAGCACTTAATTTTTCACTTAGCGAGAACGAGTTCTTAAGAAACGGATGAAGGAGAAGAAACTCGCTAAACAGAAGATGTCCAACGCTGAGCACAAAGTTCGAGTGGCGACGGCATTCCGAGGAAATAGAGAAACTGACCTAGAATTACAAGTAGGAGACGAAGTGACTGTGCTTGCCAAGGTAGGGCATATTTCCACCAGTATCTCGCTGAACAAACAGTGTTTCCTTATATTTAATATATAGTTGAGTAGTACACAACTAACAGCATGTATCCCAAAGTCGTGATAGAAAAGATTTGTAAATCAGCTCCAATTTGAAGAGTTTGTTTGTACTTGATTTTTAGATTTTTTATTATAGATTTTCCAGTTGTAGTATGAACGGCTCCACAAGCTTCGTAGGTTTAATTCTTATCGCTATAAAATAAAGGCTATCTTTCTATCCAATTTAGTATCCAATTTGCGCCCGAACAGGGATCGTATGTATGGAATTCTTGCTTACAGGAGGTCGAAAGCAATAGGTATTTCAGATCATTGACCTTAAAAGTGGTTGCGGTCGCTCGTTGTATTTTGACAGCTTTCGGTACGGTAGGAAAAGGTTTTGGAGGCTCAAGTATATTCTTAGGTCTTGTCTTTATTTCTTTGTAGAAAGATGACTGGTGGCACGGACGCTGTAAGAATAAAGTGGGATGGTTTCCTGGTAAGACTGAGATTCTTCATCATGTAGACGTAGCTGTAGAAATGCGTCCATGTTATATTATTGAGTGTTTTGATTGGAGCCAGAGTCTGATGCAGTACAATTTAACCAATAAGAATACAGATATGCTCCTCTTAGCCAGTTAGCCAGCTACCAGAAAAGAACCAATCATTCCATGTCCCCACAATTTTCCCGCTCATTTTCCGGCGTTTGTCACCAGTTGCATGTCTTCCCGCGCTTTTCTCTAGTATCTGTTCTCGCGCTTGCCTTTACGTACATGGTTTCTCTTTAAAATTCCGATTGGTTGATTGCCCCATTTGCCGCCAAAAATAGACCATGATTGTGGGGAAAACATCCACTGAACTCACTAGATAACTGTTCCAAGAACTTTGCTTGCCTCTTGTATAAACGCTTGTTTAAATTTTGATGAAGATTTATTTCTTTTTACGATTCGTAGCATCTCACGTGATCTTAAGAACAGTTAAGGCAGTGCCAGAGTACGGAAAACACAAGCAAAGAAGATCTACTGTCGGAGGGGAGAGTGGAGGAGGAGCCCCCTCCCCCCAAGCTACCAAAGACGACGAAAACGCTAATAAGGTAAACAGACACGATCGTGATGGAGGTCAATTCTGACCTCCGACCGTGAAGAGCCGACCTCGAATGGCTAACATAGCGCCTTTTTGCGATCTGTTTCTTTTCAACAAGTTGAATCTGCTTGTTATTAAGGTTCAAACCTTATTCTTTTGCAAAAATCTCGAATGGGGAGACTTTTAGGGTCATGAACCTTAGCACCCAAGTGAAAGAAAGTGTTTGTATTTTTATCGTTAAATCGGGTAGTTGGAGTAATGTAAATCACACACACTTAGACTAGTAGTCACACTTTTTATGTAATACTTCATGAAGCCATACCAACTTTGTTTGCCAACAACTTTAGGTCCACGATCTTGTCCAAGAGAAAAGTTCTTCGTCTTTGAATCGAAAAGATAATTCATTCTTTCGCGAAAGGTCTTCTACGTTTGGAAGTCAGAGCCCGTAAGTAGAATCCTTTTTTTTCATTTTTTTAACAGTTTTACAGTGACTTTGGATTGTTTCTAAGTCCTTTTTGTTTTAGTTTTGTGACTGTTGGGCTCCGAATGTGTTTCATAAATTGAAGATCTAGATGTACGTTGCAGATGTAGTTAAATCAAGTCATTGACGAGGTTGTGCAGTGTCACTTTTTGCCATAATTTCATCTGGTAATGATTTTTCGCTATTTTATTGCCTTTTGTAGAGGAACGCCCCCAGCAGTGCGGGGAAGGGTATGTATCGATCTCGAGCTATTTCGATTAAACGTTATATCAGCTTATATTTCCAGACGTAATTCTTACCATTTGTTTTACGATTCTGTGTCAGATGAAACTGAAGAAAACTGGAGACTGGAGAAGAGAGATTTTAGGAGACATGACTGTAATGAACGCAGAAGAGGTACCAGCTTGGGTTTCCTTGGCATTTTTTTGTTGACATTTCACATCTTTTTTGTTGTTTATTTCGAATTGCACTTTAGAATGGTTGTAACGTGAGTTTCGAAAGCAGCAGTAATTGGTTTTGTATTATGCTGCTTCAGGATTGGCTTAAAAACTACGCGCCACTTTTTCATCCAATCACGAGTAAAACCAAAACCAATAATGACTCGCTGAGTCGCTCGCACAAGTTTTGCTTCGCTTTGCGTCATCTTAACGTATTTTTTTTTCGAATTTTGGAGAGTTCATTATATTTGCTGTGTCCTTTGTGAATGGATAGAATGGTAACTTTGGTGTAATTTTTACTGCATGTTCCGTGGGACAAATGACCACACTTAACGCCAATATGGAGAAAACGGTGTTATGAACGATTTAATTCGATTTCTTTGACTCCATCCTGGCGTAAAACTTGAAACAAGTTAGCTTTCTTATCGACTGGTTAGCTTTCTTAATACAACATAAACAGGTTAGCGTTCTTAACGACTGGTTAGCTTTCTTAATTCTGTTCACCAGAACACTGCAGTCAATTGAAAACTGCTCTAATGGAGAAGTGAGAAGAATAAGGAATAACACATGTTGTTGTTAGTCTTGCAGTTTCAATCTATCTCTTCTCATTTCAGTTACGCGAATTGAACAACATTATGAGAGCAGAACTTAGAACGCCAACAGGATTACGATCCAAGAAACTGGTACTGAAACTCTTTGTAAAATTTGATAATGCGTCACAAGTCCTCAGTCGACGCATTTTGGTCATCACTCAAAAATGAGAAGAGTCCAGGGCTCGAAGTTAATTTAGAATGACGTCTTTATTGCACTATTCACATAGAATTTACGTTACATTTGTAGAAGTAAGTTATAAATCAAAATTAAAATAAATATAGAAAATTAACGAAATTAAGATGTGCGCAGTGACCAAAGTAGCAGATGCTTCCGAGTTGGCCACTGCCACGTTAAGCTAACTGGCGTAGACAAAAAGCGTGATGAAAATAGATTTTACCCAGAGTAAAGGTGCTAAAGTAAACAAATGTCTAGGTGGATACATGAATCAAATGAACAATAGAAAAAAGAGGCTAAAGTAAACTAAATCAATATATTCTAGGAAACAGATTGCGAATTTAGCAGATATAGCTTATATTGTTTGAAAAAGGGGTAATAATGTAGTTTTTTTAGATGCAGTGGGATAGTCTCCCAGATTTTCGATGCAATGAAAGTAAAAGTAGAGGCTCCATAATTATTATGTACAAGTGGCCTACGGAAGTTAAGGTTAGAGACAAATCTAGTGTAATGGCTATGGAAGTCAGAAGCTAGAGGTAAAGTTCCAGAAAAAATTGTTGGGATGCCTGTTGGATTGTTTATGATTTTATGTGCAAAGAGTGCTACTTTTAGTTTGAAAATATTATCAAGTTTTAGGATATCCAGTAAGTTGTAGTAAGGCGTGGCATTCTCTCTACTGTGTGCAAAAAAAATTGAACGAATGCATTTATTTTGCTTAGTTCTGATTTTATTTAGCCTAGTTTTGCAAGCACTTCCCCATAGGTCAAATAGGGATAGATGAAAGAGTAATGCAATTGTTTCAGAGTATGCAGATTTACATAGTGTCTCAATTTGGTAATAATTCCTATGTTTTTTGCTAATTTATTGTTAATATGCTTAATCTGAGGTCCCCAATTTAAGTGTTGATCAATATAAGCACCCAGGTATTTTATTTGGCTTTGGATCTTGATGCCATTTATATTAATACTTCCACTTAACCTTGAGGATGAAACTAGGATATAATTTGTCTTTTAATGCACTTGCAAAGTTTTGCCAGTAAGATTTTTCCACTAGCAAACTGATGAAACCACTAGCAAATTCTTTCCAAATGTTCCGGAGATCTGCATAATTCTAACTCGCAAACGCTTGCTAGTTGATATTTTTCTCAACCGCAGATTATCCAAATAACTCTCATTTTGCGAGTTTGCAAGTGTTAATTTCGAGCCCTGAATTAGACGGGCACGGAATGTTCCATTGGACATGCTCGACAATTTCCATCAGGAAATGGTTTTGAAACCTGGCAGAGTTCTTTGTTGTATGTTGTTGTTGGCTATTATGGGGGTTGAGCCTGCACAAAACCTGGCAAAATACAAAATGTGGTTTTGTGTGTTCAAACAACTAACCAATGAAAGCATTGCGATTATGTAACGTACGCAAAGTCTATGAGAAATAACATAAATCTTAGCCTGTTTTTTTGCTTCTTTGATGTTTACCGGGTTTCTTAACTGTTTCTCTCTGTAATTAACTATAAACAGTTGACCAAAATAAAAAAAAAATCATCAACTTCGGGTTATTGTATTGATGTAGTACCAAATTCTCAGAACTAACCTCACAAGAAATGTGTAACAGTCAATAGTGAGAATTTACATTTTGGTGAACTGAAAGGATCATATTCTTCCTCTTTGTAGGGTCCTCTGAGATTTGGCAGTGACGATGACTCAATGAGGTACAGTACATGCAACTTTTCATTTTTATTTCATCACCTAATTTTTGAGCTATTTTGCTCGTGTACGACTTCAAAAGAAGTAGTTTACTAAAATAGAAAAACACTTAAGAAGTCATAATAAACCATAAAGGAACAAGGATGGTGTTAAGGATGGGGACGATTAACACGGATTACAAACGACGGACTTGACAAATTTAGCCGGGCTAAAATTTCAAGCTACACAATCTGTGACCTAGCTTATTTAACAGATAGGGAATTGTTTTAGTTGACGTGGATTTTGCAGCAGATGTTTCATCGCAGTGCTTTTTTTTGTGACTAGGGAATGTCCAATCAGCGAAGATTACGAACTTGTGGACATCAACCAAGGTGAATACGTTTCTTTTTATTTTGTGTTTGTGATCTGTAAACATTTTGAGAATATGACATCGCTTAAAACGATGTTGCCTTCTCAGACGAGTTGTATAGGAAAATAACGTCAGACTAGTGAATTCCACCTTACCTTACTTGAATAGTGGTTACTGTTTCAAGCCGATAGAACACGAAATCTGATTGGCTATTTCTAGGGTATTATTTTCCCGTAATGCCCAGGGGCCGATTACGGGCCTACAATTAAGAAATAGAAAACATGTACCGTGTTTCTGTCGAGTTATATAAACACGAGTGGAAATTTGGGAGAACGAGAAATGCTGTGGGAACACGAGCCGCAGGCGAGTGTTTCCACAGCTTTTTCGAGTTCTCCCAAACTTTCACGAGTGTTTATATAACTCGATAGAAACACGGAGTACATGTTTTCTATTTCTTTTAGAAAACAACGCGACAAGAAAAAGGAAAACAACTTGTTGACTTGGATTATCAAAATGTAAATTCTCTTTGCTCGCGCCATCACTACGTCAACAGCGCGCGCTAATTCTGTGTCTACATCCGGTTATACAAACGCGATTATTAACCAATCAGCGCAGGTGCTTTCTTAGGACTGTTTTCTAAAACCGTATAATAAACAACTTATTAACCTCGAACGTTCGGGCTTTATGGGAAAATCTCAAACCTCGTCCTTGCCGTATTGACCTCGCTATCGCTCGGGTAATACGGCAAGGTGTTGGGTTGAGATGTTCCCGTAAAGACCTCACTCTCAGGAAGTAGTTAATGATACTAAAAAAGATCAGTTGTTTTCTCGGTAAGTCTGGTAAATAGTGAGACTCCAGTTCGTGTTCAAAGAAAAACAGGACATCCTTCTTACACTTGTACTCATAATGAGTACGGTAAGATATTTCATCCAGATGTGACAACATGATTACCAAAACTGTCTGTTAGTGTCTTTTTACAATTCACAAACAATGCAATGCAACATCGCGAAATTCCTCGCCTTGACAGCCAATCAAATTCAGTGTTTTGGCTTTATTATCATTTCTATTTGTATTGTTTAGTCATTGGATTCTCTCTCTGAAGCATTTCTTTTGTTGGAAGCAATGTTCTGTTTGAGGAAGTTTCCGTGTTTGATTTTTTTTACAGGAAGGCCAAGCAGTGGAATTACACTGGAACCTAGGCCCTACTCTGCTCGTTTTTTGGGTAGGTCTGGGAGCCCGCGGTTTAGTCAAAATGCGGTCGGTCCACTTAACAGATTACGACCTGGAAGTGAGAGTAGCGGTGAAAGGTCGCCAGGAGGGAGGATACCTGCTGTAGAGGTACGTTTTTGTTAAAAGAGCTGTACCGATCAGAAATCTTTGCTGTTGCTGATGTAGCTGAAATCCAAACATTTAAAAAGCTTGTGAAAATTAGTAATTCGTGAACTTTTTGGCTCTTTGGGTGTAGTATTGTGTGGCAAAAGCTCTAATAAGCTCATACATTCTTTGTAAAATTTTCAGTTTTTAAACTCGCTTGTTACAAAAAGACAAGTATCGTACTGTGCCCTATTCAGAGCTTATGTTTTTGTAGCACCACCAGAAACTGTATCGCTAATGCTAATGAGAAAATATTGTAAAACAAAGATTCTCCTATAGTGATGACCCGTCATAGATGATGACAAGAACATAGCGTGACCTTTACTTGTGATATGGTGTTGAACTAGCGTGACCTTACGTTTTACGAACATGGCGTGACGCTAGCGTGACCGAATTCCCATCATTGGATGGTGAATTTCGGTTTTTTATTGATTTTATTTCTTTTTTATTACTGTATTTTCGTAAATTGTATTAGTATATATTTATTGGTGATCTGTTTTTTTATGGGGTCCTGGACTCCTTTACGGATTATCCATATCGCTATTTGTATTATTATTCTTATTAGTATGTATTACCTTATGCCATTAAATTGTAATAAATAAATGTCGAGTATAAACAAGTAATATTTATTTGTGTTTATTTTTAGTTTTTTGGCCCTGGCACCCCCACGCCACCCTCCACGTGTACAGATCAGGTCACCTCTTCGTCAACAAGCAGCTCGAGGCTATCCGCAAGCCCTAAGGCGTCACCAAAGGAGGAAAAGAAACCCAAACAAAAATCAAAAAATGGTGAAATGCCAGAATGGATGGTAAATTTCGTCGAAACAAATAACTTAATTGTCGGGAAGGACGTTAAGCTAGATGAATCAAAGACAACTGGGCGACGACGTTCTTCGACTGCGAATTCCGGTACTGGGACGACGAGGACTGGATCTCGAACAGGAACCGGAACCGGAACAAAAACATCCGGTTCGGGATCCTCACGGGCTACTGGAGGAACTACCGGGACGAAATCCCGCACATCTCCTGGTGTAGCCAAGAGAGGGGGTACAGGTCCAGCGGGATCTCGAAGTCCTGGTGGAAGGCCTGTCACGCCAGGTAAAGAAACGAATAGAAAGTCAGTTTCGCAGTAGATCAACTTAACGGATTGGCTGCAGTACAATGTGGCAATGGAAACAAGCAATTCGTGACGAACAAATTGTGGCGTGACAGAAAAGGAAAGCAAAGAAACTGTAATGAAACATACAGGCTGTAATGCAAGCTATGAAGAGGTACGCAGATGATTTTGATATTAACTCAATCAGACTCATCCTGTCACGCTCTTTTGTAACGTGATGCAACATGGTAATGTCACGCCAAGGACCACTATCATTCAACAAGCACCAACGTCAGCTGTAACGCGCATTTATTACCAGCTCGTATTACATTGTTAGAAAATAACATTCCTCATGGATGTACGGATTCTTTCAGACAAAAACTAAAAGGTTTATGATCAAATGTAAATAAGTTTAGTGGATACTGGGAACAGGTTTTTACTATTCCAAGCTCCGAGAAACAAAACGTCCACTGATGCATACAATTAGCTATGTGCATGAGATTATTTATGTTTTATTTATGTTATGAAACGAAATTATATTTGTTATGAAAAGACGAGATGTGTTCACGGAAGTATATTTGTCAAGAATCTTCTCGTCTTTCTTTCTATTCCGTTCTCTGCTCTTTCAATCGAAAAAATGCCCAGGTAAAAGATAATCTGTGCACACATCAGATACGCGACACACCTTGTTCCACGGCCGCGTAATTACTCGGAAAATTCATCTTGCCAATATTCGCTGGTCCCAGAGAGGAGTGACTAAGAAACTTGCAGACAATAGGCCGAGCAAGTTCCTTTAGTTTCCACCCCAAAAAGATGGATGCAAAGAAAACACATCAAATATAGAATTTTGTCCTGAAAGCTTCCGAGCCATGTTAGAATATATTAAAGTTGGGTGCTTATTTTCCTGGCCTAAAAATGCAAGTGAGACTGGAGGCGACCTTGCTTTGATACAAACCTTTCTGCTTTTCTCTTTTAAATGCAACAAGTTAGCAATCATAACAAACCTGATTTACACAAGAAACGTAGTGAGGTCGAGAGGTCTGTATCAAAACAAGGTCACCAGCTGTCACCTCCAGCCTCGTTGCCATTCGAAGGCCAGGTCACCGAGCAGACAACACAAGCAAAATTTCCTGGAAATGCACAGCGAACAGAAGAGTCTTATTTGACCATATTTCCAGTTAAATTCAGCGTATAATTGTTGCGCGAATCTATCTGTTGTTGATTCAAATCGCTGTACGTGATCGAATTGTAAACATGCGATCATGTTATGCGTCTGATGAAACCCTATCCTATCTTCACGACGAATGCCGCAACAGTAATGACTGTGGGCTATCACTTGCGGTGACTAACAAAATGGAGAATGCAGAAGGCGCCACAACTTGAACTCGTGACTGGACGGAACTTGCGGGCTTACAGACCAAGGTAGGGCATAAAAGATGTAAATAAGATGACAACAACTTTCAAGTCACTTCGATCCAGTTGTCTTTATTCTCGCTTACGCTATCGAAGTGTTTCCGAATCGTAATATGTCATCACGAAGCCCGAAAGTTTTTACGAAGATTTATCGCCTTAAGAGTACGTCATGTCACCTAGCAACACCTTTCTCTGCGGGCCCATTTGTAAAGTCCACGTGAAGAATTTAGCTCCCAGTGTTCGCGCTCAGTGACTTGACGGCACAGGAACCGGAAGAATGCCAGTATTGCTTGGCAGTATCGAGGTCTGCGTATCTTTCTAAGCCTTTCACGCGTGCTTTATTTTCTTTTTCTTCTTCTGTTCGTGAAATTGTCCTGTTTTTGACTTGACAGACTTCACAAGCAGCGACAAGCTAAGAAAACAAAACGCAACCACGTTATATGCAAGTGAAGTGACAAAACAAAAGAGCCTCGAAAACATTGAGCACGTATGTCTACAGTTTTCAGTAACTGTAACTTTCCCTTTACAAGGGGAATGTTATCCTTAACCTTCTATGTGCACAATTTAAGAACAAAATGAGTGCATACAAATACTAAAGTGGTTAATTAACCGGTTAGTGTAAAAAGAAGACGGCAGACATTTTGAGTATATATCGTGTTATTATGGAGTTATGGGGAAAGTCTGCATGTTCCAGTTACTAGACTTACCTAGGATCTCTCTTTTGGCTTTGATCTCCTGAAAGGAAAAACAACAACAAAAGTCAAGTTAGCAGTACAAAACTTGTAATTTGAGGTAAAAATCAATGATAAGTTTTTCCGTTCAGAAGCCACGTGCCCGCGATCATGTTCAGTCAGCGAACAAAGAACGATGATAGAACTGATGTAACACTCAAAATACATGTGGTGAGATCTCGACACAAGAAATTCGAAAAAAAATTTCATCGAGATAAAGAAGCACTACAGACATCAGGGATTGGTTTCTGCTTACCACCGAGGTAAGTTCCAGGATGAGGTGTTTTTATCCAGACACATGAGAATTTGCTGAGGTTCGGACTCACCGGAAACTGGTTACTAGACTATACATATTTTTTTTGAGACAAGATTATTTTACATGGCTCTGCAGTAAGAACCCCCTTAAATGAATCAAAAGCCAAATGGTTTTTTGACCACGAGTGCTGTGCATTCAGTTTAAAACTTCTATTGGCTCACCTTTGTGGTGTTTCGTCTGGGTGTTGTCTGTTTTTTCTCTTCTCTTTTGTCTCTCTTCTATGATCGTCTCCATGGCTTTCGTTTTTCTGTTGAAGAAGAATCACTGGAAGTCTTAAAGACACATTTAGCTATTTTTTTTGTTATGTTTCCAGAAAGAATTAGAAGGCCAGATTGGGTTAAAAAATGGCCAAAATTCTAATGTTTCTGGCGGGTATCTCATCTTGTTTTCTTGTAAGAGTTGGCTTATATAAAAAAAGTGGCGTAGCGAAGTTTTCTCCCTAAACATAAGGATGAGTAACGCATAACAAGGAAGCCTTCAAAACGGCATCAAAGGTCCCCCATCATAACCCAAATACTGTGAAATATGAAAAAATATCTACAAACCTACACTGTATAAACACACAGGGTATCTTGTCGAAGAAATCTCGACTCTGATCCTTGCACTAGCAAGCCTCCCAGCTTCAAATTTGATACGTTTTAAATTCTCCAAAGCATAAAGCTTAGATCAACTAAGAACTAGTAAGGAGATTTCTTACAATGATCATACCTGTATTGTGGATCTGACGGATCTACAGCAAAGTGGTGAGAGGTGAACAGCGCGTCAAAACGAGAATCTTCCAAGTCAACGTTGAAATTATCGTCCACGACTTCCTCGTCTTTCGCTTTTCTTTTTCGCTTCTTTTTGCTTTTCTTCTCGTTTTCCATTATTCCTTTTAGACTGAAATGCTGGCGATCATCTTTCTCGTCCATCAAAAGTAATTCAAGCTCCTCCTTAAAATTCAAACAAATGTGGAATAGAAAATTACAGTGGAACCTCCACTCATGGCGGCAAGGACCACTAAAACGCGTCCCAAATTACTAAAATAACCCCTAGACAACGGCCAGTTAATCAACGACTGACAAACTGCGAATACTTAAACGTCATTTTTTATCGGAAAAGGCCACTAAACTTGATTCGTACCGCGCATGTTTGGTCTCTGTTTCTGTTTTATTGATATATTTTGATTGTGCTAAGTATTTACATGCTTAGATAAGCACTTTTTGAAGATAAAGTGTTGAACCTCAAGAAAAAATAGACGATATACAAGGGCTACTTTCCGCTGTCCCCAAGATGGCCGTACTGGAGAGGTTCGGCTACATACTCGTATCCAGTAAGTAATATTTTTGATGATTTTTGACGTCTTTAGGTAACTTTGTAATGGTTTGCGTTGGAACCTCCAAATTTGGGCAAGTGCAGTTGAAATTTCCTGCTGGCGTTACACGTGACCACGCACATTTGCGTCTCTGTATTTTGATTGGTCAATCTCCGGACAATCGTCGAAAGCGTCTTTGTTGGTGACACTCTTCTCGAGTTGAACTAAACACGTGCACAAAACGTTAAACTGAATGTTTGAAGAAAAACTTCACGTCTTTGCACGTAACGATGTTATTCACAATAAACACTTCCATTCCTTGATAAACAAGACTGAGCCATCTATTAACG
The DNA here is from genome assembly GCA_022496165.2 of Catalaphyllia jardinei. NCBI lineage: Eukaryota > Metazoa > Cnidaria > Anthozoa > Scleractinia > Caryophylliidae > Catalaphyllia > Catalaphyllia jardinei. The sequence goes on from CM042759.1 coordinate 1,495,572, forward strand.
ATTGACTTCTCCTCACCTTTGCCTTTCTTTCCTCTTCAGTTTCCGGCGCTGTTCGTTTTCGTTTTTTCTTTGTTTTGCCTGTCGATGCCTTGTTAGTTTTGTTGTAATTACTTATTCCAGTATCAAGCTCTTGACTAAAGAAAGGATCCGATATATCAACGTCTGAAGGAATCTCATCACTGTCATCGGATTCATTTGCTTTGGAACTAGAATGCAAAATATAAACAAAAAATAAGTTGTTAGATGAGCTGTAATTCTGGAGAAACACAGAGAGGAAAAGGTACACCACAGGTAGCCGGAGCTCGCAAGTGAGCTTCCTTGTAGAGGCGTTATAAATTTCTGGAGAGGACAAAGGAGTGAGGCTAAAGCCTCATAAATTGCCATAACGTAACCAAGAACCCTCACGGGAACCAAGGAAACACACACCTGAAGCAAGGTAGGTCGATCTTTATGCAATACTCCTTCGTATTTTTTTTTTCAGTAGGCTAAGATTACAACCCGAGTACTACTGAATGTTTGCAAGCTTGGGCTACCTGTTGGTGCGCATGCCAAACTGCTGTCAGTTTCTAGTAGCGGATGGTGTCAGACACTGCCACACGGGGACTAACTGTCCTACATGTAGTAATATCATTTGGTACAAGTGAATCCGTTGAGTTAATAATTGCAAATAGTACCCACGTCTTCACCAAACATAACCATTCAAGACTCATTTAAAATCACCACACAGATAAACGAAGAGCGAACGGAATTTGACATAATGCATTTTGAAAATAACATCAAACTTCTTATGGAAAGATTTTCTTCATTTTTTCGCTAAACGTAAACAAATCGGAAGGGAAAAGTTATCCATCAAAAGGAAAATGGGAGTCACCAAACGTCCAAGATCGTTAAATCCAGGCAAAGCTATAGCGATGGCAATCAGCCCTATCATTTTCCACTTTATTACTTAGCACGCGCTCTCATGAATGACGTGGCGTGCGAATCTGAGTGCGCGGTAAGGATGCGCAGAAACAATTAGTGCCAACGTCCTTAAAAGGTGCTACATGTAAGAAAGAAAGTCCAGCGAAAGGATATCTTTGGAAATCAATGAAACGTAAAGTGAATCTTCATTCAGTGAAACTATTCTCAAATATGAGATAACAGTAATGATTTGTCGACTCACGTGTTCTTTGAGGCGTCTTTTTCCTTTCGTTTCTCTTTCCTCTTTTCCTTTTTAGTTTGTAGATAAGATTCCCATGGCCTCATCTCTTTCCTCTCTTTCTCTTTCATCTTACTAGTAACCAGATCCTCTGTGGTTTCTCGCAGGCCTGGTTCCCAAGTGATCTCTAATTCTTGATCCCTGTCTGACTTACGCTCTTTGTCTTCAATCTCCCTTAGAAGTTCCTGTTGCCATGGTAATAAGAATGCAAACTGTCTTGTGAAAAGCTGAAGAGGTTTTACTTCGTAACTTGATGTATCATTAAGGTGTCAAGCCAACAGTGTTCACTAATGCTTAAAATGCGCTTTTTAAACCCATCTTCACGAACATTGTCAGTGGAAACAGTATAACTAACCAGCAGCGAGGCTATCTATGATTTAAAAGCCGCTCCCATGTTATATTCAGGAGGCTGACATTTTTACGTCGCATATCGCAATTCTACCTGGCATGTCACATTTTTGTTTGTCGGAACTCTTATTTTAAACTTTATTTATAAGTCACAATTCTTACCTCGTATCATGCATCTTTTATTTAGCATCCCGCATCTTTTTATAACGCATCGCGCATTTTTTACCTCACATTTTCTTCCCGCATCTCACATTTTCTATCTCGTATCTCGCATCTCACATCTTGCATTTTCTATCTCGCATCTGGCATTTTCTATCTAACATCTGGCATTTTCTATCCCGCATCTCACATTGTCTGTTTTGTATCTTGCATCTGGCATCTAGCATTTTCTATCTTGCATTTGTTTTATCTTGCACTCGTTCTAGTTTTACGTGTATTTTCCTAGTTTTATTTTATAAAACTTCATCTAGGATTATGCAACATTTTGCATGTCGCCGACAGACTTTCGTATTGGGCAGGAATAGACACATTTTTGAAATAACGAGGTTTTTGGGATTTGTTCCTAAATCTCATAGAGAACAAAAGTGAAAGGCTCGTATGTTCAATTACATTTTCTTCACATTGTAATCCATTTCTATCATCATCAACGTTATTCATGTTTACTTCCTAATGGGTTTCTGTCATTTGTCCAGTACTGTTCTACAAAATCACACCATTATTATTGGGTTCCCTTTTATCTGGGTATGCTTTGGACTTCGTGGAAGTTAGCGGTGCCTCTTTAACAGAAGTTAAAAACGGTCACAAACATATTTGGCTGACCTTATACTTCTCAATCTTCTTGTCTTCATCTTCAGATGAATCATTGTTACCGTTTCGGGTTTCTTCTCGTTTCAGTGGCTCATCCTCGTCGGATGAGGAAGCGAGATAAGCCTTAAAATCCATCTCGAGTAAATCTTCTTTCTTGAATTTTCTCATCATGGTTCTTTGGCGTCCTGGGTCTGTTTCATCCCAGGTCAGCTTGACATTTGTTTGATGGAGGGCTGTTGTCGAGAATCTGAAAAAGAGACAAAAAAATAATACAGCGTACATAATGTACATGTTAGTAGTAAAATTAAATTTGATTTAGCTTTGCAGTTTAATTTCTTATTTCCTTTGTACTTCAATCACTGTTAGTAGCATGTACTCACTCTGGTGCTTTGTACAAGCCTGATGCTGGTAGGTCTGTGGCTACTGAGTGGGGTTCCTGGTCAAACTCCATGTCATCAGGTATGTATCTTAAGTCCAGTACATTTCCACTAAGCTCAAACTCAGTTCCGTCACATTCTTCATACAGTACCTCAGCAGTTGCTGAATCAAAATTAAAATGTAAATGTTCAGTTGTGATTTGTATTGCTCAAATTAATACAAGTTTTTTTTCCCATTTTGAGAGCAAACAATTCAATAAAGTTTCAGGTGCCTAAATTCTGTTGTGAAGAACATGCTACTCAAAGTCTCCACATGTCATAAGTTATCCCCGTAATTGTTTTGTACATGTAAGTACAGAGAAATTGACTTGTGAGTAGAAATCAATGATTGAACAAGAAATATATCAGACTTTCAGGAATCAATGTTGCTTTCAAGAAAACTGGAAAAACAGCTACATGTAATTACCACACCCTTATTCTACCACACCTGCTGAATTGCACTCCATTACTGCATAGTAATACTTCAGTCTGTTCAACTGGTATTGTCGCAGTTTCTCGATGGAAAACTCTGAGCCCTGAGAGAGAAATGTAACATTAACATTTAATAATATTTTCTACTTATTGACAAAGATAAAACATGAATAGTGACATGTACATGTGTGCCAACTCTCCTGGATCATCTGGGAATCTCCCAGATACAGACCAAATCTCTTGGTTTCCCACATGAATTTCATGTACCAAATCTCACAGATCTGAAGGAAAGTGGCTGATTTTTGGCCTTTTTCAGAGGCAACATTTTGGAGTAATTGATGCATTTTTGTACAGTGTAGCTGATTCAGAGGAGCTCTGCATGTACATTTGACAAAGTTTTTTTAGGGTAGAAAGGTAAAATTGACTACATGTATCTCCCAGATTTCAATTTTTTTAGGTTGTTATCTCTGCATATAGTGACTTGGAGCAGTCTGATGTTATCCAACTCCATTCATGTCTTTGTTGTAAAGTTGTACGTAGTGTACTGTAACCTGAGTCAACGGATACATTTTACATTGTATCTTTTATCATACACCTAATTCTTCTCTTCCTATAGAAACATTTCATATTAGATTTTACGAGTACGCTGATATATTCCATATGGATGGTGTAGAACCCGAAGGTTACATGTAATAATATTCGCCTTCAACAAATCTTGCCGAGGCTTTGAAATAAGATAATACTGTTAGTATCTTTTCACCTCACCTCTGTATTTTTATTGCCATCTATTTCCTCCTTTTCACTGTCATCACCTTTAAGTTCAACAGGTCCACTGGATTCTTCTTTTCCCATTTGTTCTAAGCCGTATTGTGAAGGATAAATCTACAAGACAAGCAAACTAAGTTTCCATAAAATACTGTAGTAACATGAAGTAAATACATGCTTACACATGTATTCTGATTCTGTCGCAAGAAACCTGCTTAATACATATATACAGTATTTAAGTCAGTGCAGCTAATCTCCAGAATCCCAATGAGTAACAGTGCAAGTATTGATTTTAAGTATAAGTTAGTCCCTTCAGCTATGATATTACAATTCTCTATCATTGTCTGCATCCAGCCATTTAGTAACCATTTAGTAATACACTTGTGAGTTAAGACAAACATTGAGATGGTCATGTTTCTTTCAAGAGCAGACCATAATCTGACATAACCATACTCCACTGTACTAACCAGTAAGTCACTATGCCACCCACCCAGTAACAACTGTTGAATTGCATAAATCAAAATAATAACTTATAGCTACATGATTATTATTTATAGCTATATATTATTAATTAGAAACAATAAATATCACTTAGCATAACTTCATGTCTAAACCCGTATTACATGCAATATAATTCTAACCTTGACTGATTCAATAACACCATCTCTTGGTTTAAAGGAATTAAACAAAACTGTAAAAAGGGCAAAAGAAATGAATTCATTAACAAGTTAAAAAGATTCTCCTGACAGCTATCAACTGCATTCACCATTGATCACAAGTTTTAGGAATACAATCAGTAACAGTCTTGAGGTCTGTATTTCCCTGTAAAATACATTAAGTTTTTATCTCAAATACAATTGATTCAACAGAGATGACATCTGAAAGTTGACAATTAACCGATAGGACATGTAAAACTGCACAGTACTGTACTGTACATTTGACTGTCTCAACAGACTGGGCAGAGAAAACATTGCCTTTTTCCCAACCAACTCATATCAACCTGATCTATTAATGCTCTACACAAACTAAGTTGTAGTAGGTCTCTTACAGGATTACTTATGTCTCAGTAGAGGTGTAAGGTATACAAGAATTGCCTACCAAACAGATCAGTTGCTGTCACTCTGTCCCAGTCAAGGTTACACACAGCAAGACGTCTTGTTGCAGCTTCAGTAGTTTTTGTTGAAACGCCCATTTCACCCCAAGGATGTTCAATATCTTCCTGTAACGGAAACAATGCTATGTGTGTAGTTGCAGAGAAGGGCTGCATGGCATTAATGCAGTTCATATCTTAACAACTTTACTGATAGCTGAAATACCAAGAGAACCTTCAACTGTGCAAACTCTCAACTTTGAATGTTTTTCCGGAACTTTTGAGGTGAGGAAGGGCCTTCATAGATATTAGATGTTTAAATTGTAACGGTAGCCATAATTATTAATAGTGAAGTCCAAACCTGTGCTATTTCAAATCTGCTATTTTCTTCATCTTCGTCATCAGACGATGACTGCATGTTCCCCTCTCCTCTACTGAGATCCACCTCTTCTTCTGAGCTGACATGGCTGTCATGTTGATGCCTCTCTTTTGTTTGTTTAGCTTGTTTTATATCTGAAGTATTTTCAATGGGACCTTCTTCACCACTGTGGAATTTACGAATCTTCTTTTTTCGAGTAACCTTTTCGCTCTTGTTTTCATGTTTTCCTTCCTTCTTTGTTTTACTGAAAGAAAAAAACATTCTTAAATGACCCCAATGTGCCTTAAGGCTGTAAAAATGTACAATGATATATATGTCATGCAGTTATAAGTCTTCTTCAAACAATTAGTTAAAAGTGTACAAAAAACTTACATTGGTCTCCATGTTAATATTTTATAATTTGTTACTAGGTTATCTTTTTGAGTATAAGCAGTTGTGGATCCACACTGATTTCTACTGTTTAATGAAAATTGGTAAGATTTTTCAGAATGACTTAGTAACCCACGAAAAGGGACTTAAGGGAGTCCAGACTCAAAATAATTCCTGTGGAGTATGCCTCTGGACCCCTATAGAAACATATAATGTACATCACAAATATAATGATTAGGGGTCAATTTTAACTTCATGCATTGCATGTCACTGTTATAACCCCTGAAAACATTTGCAAAGTACTCTAGGGAGTATCTCATTCATTGCTTTTTCTAGTATGATACATTCAGTTGAACTGAAGGTAGTCTTGAAAGGTCTTGCTATCAGTAACTGATTAGAAATAATTTAATACGTAATAATTACATTTACATTGTGAGTCCCTTTACTTTGCAAATGACCCCAAGGTCAGGTATTTAAAGTGTCCGTCACCAACCATAGATCGTTTCAACTACATGCACTCCAGCCTGGATCATTTATAGACTAGATGAATTAGTAAACAAGCTAATGATACCATTAATTTAAAGGATACTGCTACATTACCTCTTGACGTCATCTTCCCCTCTAAGTTCTTTTTGTTTTTTCTTTTGCAATTTTACTTTATTTTCTTCCACTTCTACAAAGCATAAGGGAACAATTAAGATATTATTTAATTTAAATTTACAGTTTTTGACAATTGAGATGTACATGTAACTAGAGACAGTGATAGTTTCACTTATGTAGTCATGTACATAACTGTTTATCATACCTTTGTCAGATTCATCAGACATTTCATAAAATTTGTGAAGATCTTCTGTTGAAGTTTTCTTAACTTTGGAGCCACGCTTGTCAACAAAATCTGGAGAACATGTTATTTATGTTATTACTCACAAAAAAAATCAATTAAACAATAATAAAAGCAAGCCACAAATAAATGCTAATAGAAAGTCAATCATTACCAATCAAAACAGAATTTCACAAACTGCGGTAGTTAACACGCATGAAATACAACTCACATTTTGTTTTGAAGTTCTTGTCAGTAAACATTTTCTGAAACCGTCCGTCAATCTTAAACTTCCGCTCTTTTCGCGAGATTTTCTGTGAACAACAAAAGATTAATGGAGGAAACATTATTTGATTTTACAGGAAAGGCGAGCTCTACAATCGACCTACATTTTTGTACATGTAGTTAGACTCTTGAAGCGCACGAATGTATTAGTACATGTAAGTAAACTTTATTTAGGCACTTAAACTTTACGCTTCGAAGAGAACAAAATTGCTATCACAGATACTGAAGAGAAATAAATTAGGGTTTTAACAATAACACATAAAACAGACAATAGAGAAAGCCACACATCTCAGCTGATTTCAAGACTTGCCTTGAACCTCGGATCCTGAGCAACACGTGCAAATCTATGGTCAGCTTCCATCTTTCGTTTCAGCGTTGATCTTTAACCCGAGGAGATCGTTGGCTAGTTCACTCAACAGACCAAAACGTTTTTCCTTCAAGGGACTTTCAGGGCCTCAAACACGATAATAATAATCTTGTTTCGACGGCGAAAACATCCAGGCATCACTTTTTGCATTGGTAACCGCTCATATTACGCAAGATTGCTCTTCCCATTCCGCCCCGGCACATACTAAGATCACGTGTCCAGAGAAAATATGGCGGGTGCTTAGAGTGTAACTTATTTCTTGCAAGGTAAGCCACTTTGGTGTTTCTGTTTTATTTGGCTCTTCTGTGGCTTGTTCTTTTATTATCAAAAGTAACATTTATTTCGTCGAAATGAAAAGTAACTTGTAGAAGTAAATGCGTGTGGAAGGAAACGTATTTAGAAGGTGAATTTGAGCACTTGGCAACACATAGTTAATCATAAAAAATACAATTTCCTCGATTGTGATTGGTTGAAAAAACTCCTATTTTTTCCAGTAATTCACTTGCCAAGTTGTTATCGGACAGTTTGTTATTGGACACTTTGTTATTGGACAGTTTGTTATCGGACAGTTTGTTATTGGACAGTTTGTTATTGGACAGTTTGTTATCGGACAGTTTGTTATCGGACAGTTTGTTATCGGACAGTTTGTTATTGGACAGTTCAATAGGCCAATCAAATTCGAAGTTGTAGTTTAAATCAACCAATCACATTCAAAGTTGTAATGATGTGCACCTAATTACCTGTAGGAGGTTTTTCATCTCCTTTGTAGGTATTTTAATGCAAATTTTCCCCTTTCTTTCATAACTTGGCCATTCATTTTCTCGAAAATTGCAATTTTTATGATTAATTGGTAATAAGACTTTGTGTCGTCTAATTCGGTCTGTAATCATAATCATGATGAACAAATCAGACTCCCGCTTCGTGGTCGTCCGATTTTGTTATCACTCATATGATTACAGACCAAATTGGACTCCACTCAGTCCTATTACCATTACTAATATCATGGGTGACAAATTACTCCAGCGACCTTAATTTTGGTGCGAAATTTCAGCGTTAATTTGTAATTAACGTTTGGTGCGAAATTTCTCACTACAATAAACAAGTCAAAAACCAACGATTGTGAGTGTAATTTGTCACCCAGGATATTAAAAGGTAATCAAGTGGTATACTCACGAAATAAGGAAATAATTTCACTGGTGTTTTGTCAAAATTCTAATAATTTCCCTCGTCTAAAGGCTCGGGAAATTATAAGAAATTGGACAAACGCATGTGAAATTATTTCCTAATTTCACTCGTCACCATTTGATTACCCATACAAATTCAATGCCATAGTCAGTACAAAAGTCTAAGCTACTAAATCACTAAGTTGCTCTTTGTAACAAATAGTATCGAACACCAAACTGCTGTGCCTATTTTTAACCCAGTTGGAAGCTGAATTGTAGTTAGGGCTTTCATTAACATTTTCAGCAGGAGGGCAACTGCATGGTTTTCACAGGCGGACAATTCTATTAGAACTGAACGTCCTTATAACAAAAACTTCCCTCTAGATCACTCTCATGGTCAAACCATGCAGGCAAAATCATCATCACAACTGGGGCTCATCCTCAGTGTAAAAACCTGCCACACTCACCAGTGACATAAAACAAACAAAACAAAGAAGTCAACATAATATACCTTCCTTAACAAAAGCTACAAAACAGAGAAAAACTTCACAGGTTTCTATACTGAAGTAAACCCACAACTGGTATAGTTGTAGTACACATAGAGCTAACAAAACTGGGTGATAGACCATTTTACAGTTGTTTTTTTCAGTGACATGGGGTCTGTTTCTGAAAATCCCAGGAACTTTTTGGGCCCACAAGGCCATAGCAAAATCTCGAACCTTGGGACTACAGAACTGTTTTATTCAAATATTCTAAATATGAACAGAGGTTCCTGTCACACAAGAGGTTTCAGGCATTTACCAGTACACTTCTCTGTTTTGGTGAACTAAAAATGGCTTTACCGGCATGAAAAGTTTCCAGGGCTTTTGAGAAACGGGTCCTGGCTGCCATCTGGCAGCAAGGCTGGAGATGATGTTTTGATAAAGACCTCTCTGCTTTTGTTGTGTAAATCAAGATGTTCTTGTGCAAGGCCAAGTAACTCAGCACACAACTCTAAAATGGCATATTGTAGAGTATAGCATGAAACTTTGTACGTGTATAGTCGCTCTAAATGTAGAATGAATGGTGGGTTATGTAGGAAAAAAACATTACTTTAAGAGTCTTCTCATACATGGATATGGTTTGCTCCCACAGAAAGAAAACAAGCAAACTGA
>CM042759.1:1524656-1568860 GCA_022496165.2 Catalaphyllia jardinei
TTTATACTTACAAAATAATTTTTAATTGGCAGCCATTTATGAATAGGGTCTATGGTCATGAAATCATGGCTTTTAGACGGCGGCTTAAAGCTGTTCTCTTTGGTAGCTTTATTTTTTACCAACCTGGCAATTGATTCAGCTAAATACTGGCGCAGACGGTCATCAGTCTGAAATGTGAAACAAAAAGAATCAGAAAGTCGCTCTTTTTCTTATACACAGTTAAGACAGTTAAGTTCAGCGCACTTAAAGGGAACCTCCACTCTTACAACAAGTTGGCTTTGAATTGTTCGAATAATTACTCAATATCAAATTTTACTGGACAAGGTTGAAATAACATTCAAGAGTAACAAAAATTGAGTTAAGGTTATCGCTTATTTTCGTTTTTAAATTTCTCGTGCAACGCCATTTTGGATTTTGTGACGTCATGTGGTTGCCGCTATTGTTAGGAAGCAGACCGTCTTTTGTGTGAAACAATTGAGCAACCATATGACGTCATGTAATCCAAGATGGCGGCGTGCGGGAAATTTGAAAGCGACTATAAGTAACAGGCAAATCCTGTTTTGCTGACACTGATTCCTCATCGCTGGTTTTTCAACCGAAAGTTGAAATAAGACAAGTATTTCCTACAAATGAACGTCCGTTTGTTTTAAGAATGGAGGTTTCCTTTAAGCCGAGGTAACACAGTAATATTGCTTTGAGTCTCACCGTTGTAGCTAGCTTAGCCAGCATGGGAACCACTCCATGATCGGTGATCACTGCAAGATTTTCTTCATCCTTGGCTATGTTAGCAATGGCAGCACACACACTCGCCAAAACCTGTTATATCAACATAACGAAACTTCAGCAGTATTCATCCTCTGGTGCATTGGTCTACCAGAAATAAAACGCTACTTGTCCTAAACAAATATAGCATACAAATCTAAAGCCAAAGATCTGAGATCCCGGAGAAACTGAAGATAAACAATTCATCTTGTGCTTGAAAGTTTGAAATTACAGGCTTACCTCTCTGTCATCGGACTTCAGCAAGCTAACGATTAGTTCCAGTCCTCCAACAAACGAACGCACCATTTCTCCAGCATCCTGGGAATTAACAAAGGAAACGAGTTTTTAAAAGAGGGCGCAGACAAAATATACTGGCTCACTGGCTTAAACAAGCGCGGGCTGTTGGTAAATTCCTGTCTCTGAGAACAGACTGAGCCCGCGGCTCCGTATCGAAGTTTCTAGGCAACTAATTACGCCTTGATGGCGGAACAATGTTCATAGTACTCTCGACTGTCCACTGTTCAATGATTGGATCAACGCGTCCAACTTACTCTCTCAAAACAGTGGATCAGCTGAACTTGAAGTTCTCTTTTTCATCATCAATTAATGACAGTACCCTCTTGTGTAGATCAAGGCCTCGTTTCAGGTAACACGTCTAACGGTCTAACGAGCTCGATGTCAGTGTCAGACTTACCTTAGCATTTTCGATGCATGGACAAATGGCCCAAGCTGCACTCGACTGCACCTGTTTGAAAGGTCCAAGTGGTGTTAACTTCAAAGCTGTTTGTAAAGCAAAACTTACAGCAAACTGCATGCAGTATATTCTGGTACCAACATATATAACTTCTCGTTTTGCCATTTGTTGTATGAATCTCGACACCGCAATGAATATTCTCGGATTATCATTTATTCTTTACGTATAGACAAGTAACAAGTGTAAGTTGCAATCACGTGCACAAAACATGAAATTTGAGACTTGGACAATTATTTAATTCAATTATTTAATTCAATTATTTAAGTTTATCAATGGTTTTTCGAGAGTTAAGCTTGATAATTATTTATCGTTCTCTCGTATTAGCACTAGATCAAGAAATAGTAAGAAGATCTGGAACCCTTTTCAAGAACTAATACTTTAAAGCTCTCTTTCTGGCATAGGCTCGATTTCCAGCCGTAATGGGAGTCCGGTCATATGTCCTCCTCCCGCGCTGGAAATCGAGCCTATTTCTGGCATAGATATATAGATAAATGGAACTCGTTACCAGATTCTCTAATATGTGCCGATTCATTGTCAAATTTAAAAAGGGCTTAAGAGATCACTTTTTAACTAGTACATAATTTTTTTTTTGGAAGATTAGATAATTTTAATGATTCCTTTATAAATAGATATATTTTAGTAATACATTTCTCCTTATATTAAAATAGTTTTTATCTGATTTATATTTCCTTGATAGCTTTGTAGATATTTTTAGGGGGTCATCTTACATGAGGATTCAGTTCCTCCCTGATGGCAGCCTTTTTGTATTGACTATTACAAATAACGTTGTTATAAATCAATCAATCAATCAATCAATCAATCAACTTTACCACATTTGTAACACTACTATCATCCAACTAATTCGCTCTTAGCTTTCAAGCTCATCAATAATTCATCAAATTTAAACAAAGGAAATCATGCTTGTGACGGTGTTATCTGATCTTAATTAGCATAGATTTAACGATTTTATTTCTCCATTTTCTCCTTAGTTTTAGTTTCGGCCAAGAAGATACACCAAACGTTCAAGACAGTGTTTGATTCTCTTCTCGATGTTTGGAAATGTGGTCAAACGTGGTCTTTAGTGTTTGATATATCACATTTAGAAGGGATGAAAGTATCTTGCATTTGACATACGAAGTGGCGGATCCAGACTTTGAGCTAAGGAGGGGACCTGTCCTACAGTCATTTCTTCCTTTTTACCCAAAATAAGGGGGGGGGGGGAGGGGGCCTCCAGGCCCCTTCCCTAGATTCGCCACTGTACGGTACTAAAAAGTAAATATACCTTGGGGTTATTGGACTTGAGGAGGGACCACAGAAGACGGACTCCATCAAGACGGTCGATAATACTAAAAGTGGATAAAAAAAGATAATTGTCATCAGTCAATCACGTAAAAGAACTATTAACTCTAATTCGTGTCAGTTATTTTTTTCATCCCACTAAAAAATAAAATTTCCATTCCGTCGAAGAAAGACTTGTATGGTTACAATCCACTCCAGGTCGGAGAAAAAATGAACCTTGTTGTATTTCGGATGGGTGAGTGAGCTCCTGTTGTTACCAGGCTAGGTAAAGACTTTTTGCAGGGTTTCCAACACAGCTAAAATAATCTTTTTTTCGCCTGAGTGGAGAGAGGCACTGTGAGAGAAAAGTTTTTTTTTGGATCATAACAGTAGTGCCAGGATACTCACGCCATGTTGTCAGGCTCGGTCGCACAGGCCCCCACGGCATTAGTAACATTGACCAAAAGAGCCTGGTTTGTACTGGTCAGCAGGTTCACAAGTGAAGGTATACCACCGGCTTTACGGATGGTTGTTCTGTTTGCTGGGATTTGAGCACATTCGCCCAGGGCTCCAACAACGTTGATTAAGACCTGCGCGAACAAAAAACATCGAAAACTGTGATCAGTAAGATTTAAACAGCGCATATAGGTTTAGAAACAAAATGTTTTCTGCCAGCCTGCGCAGTGATCGGTTCCAGGCGGGTCAAACATCGACAGTCAAGTATGGAAGAAAGGAACTAGGAACGAATTTAAACGAGGAACGAGGAGGGAAAAGATTTTTCTCTTCCCATTCTCGTCTTTTTCCTCGCCCCAACATAAACAAGTTCTACTACATAATGTCATAAGAGCTTGTAAATTTGTACATAGTAAAGACAACGTTCAGGGCTAGAACTAAAAACAAGTAAGCCATCGTTTTAACATTACCTCCTCTGGTTGTTCGTTCAGCAGAGATACCAACTGCTCGATAGCCTTTAGTTCCTGAAATCTGCAGACAATATAAATCAATCCATTAAGTACAGCGCGACGAAACTTAGTTCTCGTTTTTGAACTCTGATTACAATGGACCGCTGGTATAACTTTAAAAATCACACGCTTCTCTTCAATTCTTCGCAGTGACCACTAACTGAACTATATTGGAGGAAATGTGAAATACGAAAGAGTGGCCAAATTGGACCCCACAGAGAAGGTTTTGGGAAAAAAGAGAAAAATAATCGTACAAGGCATAAAAAGGAATATATTTGGAAGGAGAACGATATTTTTATTTCGTACCTTGTTACATTTTCACGGCTGATTGAGCATTTCCAAATGGCTCCCGTGGCAGCTGCCAGTAACTCCTTATTTTCAATATTGAATGACAGAGATACCAGAGGGTCCAGGCCCCCATACTTTCGAACAAGGTCACGGGTTTCATCATCTTCGGCACACTGGAAACAAGTACAGGCATCTATTACGTGACAGATCTGCGTGTGGTGTACATCAGTGGTATACTGATGCATGGGTTAAATATTCTGCTGGTGACAGAAACCCTCTCAGTTTAAGGCCATGGGAACTGCATATTAGACTTTCCCCATGGGATAAATCACTCTCCTGGTATTAGCCCCACTGCAGATTTAGCGCCCCTTAAGAGATCACTTTAACAATATTAACCCCTTCACCTTGCCCTTCCCTCCGATAAAAAGATTTTTTCCTCTTCTTCCTCATCCAAGTTACTGACAAATTTACGAAACTACAATTTTTGGAGATTAAAGGAAACTGCTGTCAGTTGATTATCTTTGGCACTGAACACTTAACTTGAACTGACAAGTAGAGAGAGCAAGAAAGAAAAAATTCAGCGCACTCACTGACAAGTTATCAACGACTGATGTTTTTAACTTGTTTTAAATAAAACTGTCCAGGTACCGGTCTGATACTCATGTACCAGGCTAGTTCATGTTGCGCCGAGAGAAGCTCTTACTTTGAAGATTGCACTAGCGCAGTGCATTTGAAGTTCTTGATTTTCACTCTTCAAGTTTCTCACGAGATCCTCGATCATGCCTTCTGTGCGAATAGCAAGTCTGTAACTGGCCTGAAATCAAAACGTTCATTAAAAACTTAGTTTACAGTTTCATAATACTAAGGGACAGAGGTTCTAAAATAACTTTGGAAAGCAATGGTGTATTATTATTCCGGTCGAGTTCCTCCTCGAACACGACCGAATCCGAAAGAGCGGCGGAAATCGACCCTCCATGTCCGGGGTAGTAGCGTGGGCTCATCTTTTGAACAGCGGCTGTTAACCGAGCCTATTATGTATGTCTTGATTCAGTTGATCCACTTCATTTTGCGGAGTTACTTTGAGCGAGTACAAAATTACCTTTAATTATAGGAAACTTGAAAATAATAGTTTACTAAGTGTGGGAGGCGCGGTGGCCTCATGGTTAGTGTGCTCGACTCCGGAGCGAGCCGTCCGGGTTGAGCCCTGGCCGGGGACACTGTGTTGTGTTCTTGCACAGTGCCTCTCTCCACCCAGGTGTATAAATGGGTACCGGCGAATTTATTGCTGGGGGTAACCCTGCGATGGACTAGCATCCCATCCAGGGGGGAGTGGAAATACTCCTAGTCGCTTCATGCTACAGAAACCGGGATAAGCCCCGGCCTGGTGGGCCACATTTGGCCCGTATGCAGACTTTGAGAGAAAAACACCAAAAACATAATAATAGACCATAAAAGAAACAAGGATGGTTAAGGATGGAAAAGATTGACACGGATTACAAACGATGAACTTGAAAAACTTAGGCTACATTTTTCCAAATTCGCAAACTGTGACTTAGTTCGCCTAAGAGGACTGGTACTCTTGTGTTTTGAACAATGACTGACTCGCACTGACCTCTGAGGCACACTCCTGCAACGTCCCTACAACAGGAATCAGCATAGCTTCATTGCTAGACTTGAGCAGTTTAGCCAAGAGAGGTATCCCTCCGGCTCTACGGATAGCTTGTTTGTTTTTGGTGCTCTTACTGCAGCTCCACAAAGCCAGTGCTCCACAGCGGGCCACGTCAGCTTCCAGATCCGAAGCGTTAGTAAGGGTTCCACAGTCTAGGAGTGACACCTGTCAATTAAAAAGATGACAATTTCACAAGTGCTGTCAGTTTCGTATCTCTTGAAAGTTAGATCCTAACCCGCATGCGACTCAAATACAATCATCTTCTTCAAAGCGTTGAATGTAATTCTTCTCAGAGATGTTTCTTTGAGAAGGGAGGCAATCGGAAAAAGCACGCTCTAACCATGTGGAGGGGGGGGGGCCGGGGTCGCACCCGGGGCCCAGGGGAGGGGGGTTCCAGAGAAAATAACAGTAGTGATCGTCTCAAAATTTTAAGGGTACTTTTACTCGATATGTTCATTTTCAAGCTTAAAAGGTACAATAAATTTTTTCCCATTTCCTTTCAGCGATGACTACTACTGCTTTGAAGACCTTTCCTGACAAAAACAAGCACAAGTAGAAGCAGTAATTTAGTTTGTGGTGTTCTACTCCACAAGGCAACCTGTACAACTGTAAACAGTAGTCAAATAGACTGAAATAACGTTCTCGCTAAAAAACTACGAATTTAAGTTCCCTTAAATAATAGACCCTTTATACCCAGCACTTTTACAAAAAAAAAACAGCGGAACCTGGCCTTACGGTGACCTCCTTTTTGTCCCGAAGAAACGTCCATACATTTTCTTATAAGAAAAAAGCCCGTTAAAAGGACACAGTCAGCTGGCAAACATGCGCACTAGATACCATTTCATAGCTAATTGGCAAATCACAGAGACGAGATAAAAACCACAGTTAACCCAAGCTCTGGGAACCGTCAACATGACATTGCGTTACAACGTTATTATAAGAGTTTGTATGGGAAATATAACGATCGTACAGAACAGTTCAAAATAAGGTAAAAAAAATAATAAAATTGACTTCCCTTTTCTTGTTGTGTGTATAACTTGCGTTTATATGGCGTTGGGAGATGTTACAGAACGATTCTAGCGAGTTTTAGGTGCAATACAGAGAAGCTAAAACTAGCTAGAATCGTTCTGAAACGCCTCCAAACGCCATAAAAACTAAAGTTATATACAGAACGAGAAAAGGTAAGTCAATTTATTAGTTTTTCCCCTCAATTTGTACTATTCTGTACGATTTTTATATTCCTGTACAAACTCTTATAATAACGCTGTAACGCAATGATATGTTGACGGTTCCCAGAGCTTGGGCAACCTGTGTAAATACTGTTTTGAACCAGATATGATAAAAATAATATCAAAGGCTGAGCAAATGGACACTCAAAAACAGATTTTCAGAAAACGATTGAAAATCAAGCATCACACTTCGAAGATTGAACCGGATTTCTAGGTGAACTTTGATTTCAGATTGGGGTGAACTTTTTTCAAAGTGAGAATATTAGTGTCCAGGTCAACGCGGTCCTGAAGCTGACTGATGTCCCTTAAATGCAGCCACCCCGTTAATACGTTCGACGCCCACATTCTGAAATCCCAACCTGTATTATCCTTTATAATTTTATATAGCCACTTGAACCTGCTATGCAAATGAATAAATGAAAGATCATATATTTGAACTGCAGAGAAAGACATGAAGACGAAGATGATCATTGCAGTCCTATAAAAGGAATTAAAACCTGAAAAAAAAAAAAACAAAAACAGGCCTGAACGGGTATCAAACCCTTGACCTCTGCGATACTGGTGCAATGCTCTGCCAACTGAGCTGTCAAGTTAACTTGGAGTGAACATTTTACACACTGATTCAAGATGCATGTTTTTTGAAATTACGTCTGCATACCGGACGCTTGTTAAAGAACAATTGTTTTTCTTTGGGTTAAAATTGAAAATTCTTTTGTCCCTCCCGCACCCCAAAGAGACTTGGATACAAAGAAAGCAACATCAAATATGGAAGTCTGTCCTGAAAGCCTCGGAACCATGTTAGAATGTTGATATATCGAAGACGTCACTCAAGGTTTGACCCTACTCCATTCATAGTCGGCCATACCCTTTTAGTGATCGTTTATTCTCCACTGTATATAAAGCCCTACAGGCACGTAATTTTCTTCCGAGCTCACCAATTTTCGAATTCCGCCATACTGCCTGACTGTACGTCTTGCTCTCCTGAATTTAGCCACATGAGCTATGGTCTCAGCAGCTAAACATTTCAGCTCTTCGTTAAAGCCCAGGAGAAGTTTCACCATTGTCTGTAGACCTATGGAACGAGAACAAAATACAGTTAAAAAAAATACCTTACCCGCTGAAAGTTAACTGAGCCCACGGCTTTTGCAAGTTGTTAAATGCCAGGTGAGTTTTTATAGCGACAAGTTGACGTCTGCGCTCCAGCGAACTTCTTGTTTTTTCCAAAATTTTATCAGACACACTTAATCCCTTGACTGCTTACAACTTCTTAAGATCCCCTCACAACTTGCCTCCGCCAGGCCTTGAAGCTTCGACTTTGGAGCAACAAGAAAGGTTTTTAAGGAGTGTGGGTCTAAATCACAGCGAGTTCAAACGTAAGTTTTCTAGAAGCTAAAAGCCAGAAAACGTTACACAACTTGAATGCTTGCATTGCTCGATCATTTTCTTACCTCCCAAGTCAGCAATGGCCTTCCTGATGAGAGAATTTCTTGAGATTTCTTTCAAAATCTTCAAAGACCCAATCTGTAAGAAAAGAGACGAGATGTCCTAGTTTTTCCACCGGATCACAGTTGTTTTCTTCCACTTTTCATAAGAGTGTGTTATCTTTTCGCGGCATTATCACCAGCGCATTCAGCATTGCTAATAGCGTTCCTTCCTGCTTGCAGGGTCGTACGGGGATATGGGATATTCTCGTGTACGTGATTAGCTGATTTTATTTTCCGTGAAACGTGAATTACTCTCCGTGACTGGTGACCTGAAGGTTTTGCGTGATCTGTGAAGAACCCGAGTTATTAACCGATATTCGTGATTTTACCACTCTATTCTACGTGATTTTGAGACGGGAGTCCTTTGAATGGTTAGAGTCGTCTATGCAGAGTGACTTAGGTATGTGGTTTGCAATACTTAGCCATTCGCGACCAATTTTGCTTTCTTCAAACACTGTTTCTAGCGTAAGAAGGAGTTATTAAAAACAGTATCTTGCTTGCTTATTTTCGTGATTCGGGAAAACGAAATTTTTATATCCGTGATCGTCTATTTTTTCTATTCGTGAACCGTGCCAGAACTCCCTCCTCCCCTGTACGGCCCTCTGCTTACAGTTACCAGCTCCTCTCTCCCCTCTCCCCCAAAATAATCACGCTTGGTTTCGCAAGGATACTCTCGGCCCAGGTCTCCACTCTTTTGCAAAGTGAGCTACAGCCAGTCAACAAGAATACATGTCATATGTTTTCAGTATCAAGGCTGAAATAACAATTCTAAGTGAAAATGTTCATTATAATTACCAATTACCTTGCACTTGATTTCATCAGTCTCCAGCAGATTAATCAACACTTCCAGTCCACCAACATCTCTGATGGCCAGCTGACATGTCTCTTGTAAAAGATTGAAATCTCTCATGGCACATAGAGCTATAATGGTAGCAGTCTGGTTTCCACTCTAAAATAGAAAACAAATTTGCACACTTGCATAAACTGAGCTATAGTGGGCTCGATTTGTGCCAGGAGCACAGGCTCCTTTCGTGAACAGCAGCTCGAGAACATTGGGGGCAGTAAAAGATGTGCAATGGAGGAGTGAGAAATGAGCAATGAGTAAACAACTCCAAAACACTAAAATGAGAAATACGTGTGTGAAATTACCTTCACGACTCATCGAGCTTAAACAAAGGAATCACACCGGTGACGGTGTTTTAATATCTGATGTTAATAAGCATAGATTTTGACGATTTTATTTCTCTGTTTACTCCTTAGTTTTAGTTTTGATTGAGAAAATATATCAAACAATCAAGACAGTACGTGAGCATATGTGTTACTTTTTTTAAGGTAGCTCTCCACTGTATCTGTCATTGTGTTTAAGTTATAAATTAAGGTTGAACTGTTCTATTGCATGGCAAAAACCTTGAACCAAATTTTCCCAGTAATTGCAATAATCTTAAAAACTAAGCTAGTAACCCCATTTTTTCTAAAAATCATTTTGTTTTACACATAGAAGGAACAGGAAGAGTTTAAAAAAATTCTGTAGAGTAGATTTTGCTTAAATTAAAAAAGATAGACGTTTCCAAGTTGGAATTCTTTTACAGTTTCACTCATACATTTCGCTTTTGCTGTTAAATAATTTGTTGCATTAAAAAGGAGAGTTGGAGGTTAGTTTTTGAGATATTAGAATCTCACAATAATATTACTGTTTTGAGACACCTTAAAAATATAAATTATTTGCCCCATCACAAGAAACCCAAATGCTGATGTGTGCTCTGGAGGAAAGTAAATCTATTCAAAGCTTTTAGTGAGGTGCCTTAAAGAGGGATTTGTACCATCATAGACTTTTGCAGGTGACCTTCAAACACAATTATTGTTAAAGCGACAACAATAACAGTTTAATCATCACACTCACTTGAAAAAAAAAAATAGTTACGTTTAGCCTTGCCCCTTAAAACCTTGCAAGGAAGACGATTAGAAACAAAAGAATATGATCACAGGGCGACCTCTCCTCCTCTAAACAACCAGAGGAAAATCCCATATGGCAAGATACATACTTTCAAGTACTTGACTAGCTTCTGAATCTGCCAGTATTCAGATGGTAAATCAGCATTTGACTCCTGCAAAGAAGGGCTCTTCATGTCAATATTGTGTTTTGAGTTTTGGACCACAACTGAGAGAAACTGCTGATGAATTGCTGATTTGAATCAACTGTTTTCTTTTAGGGCTGGTGAATGGTAAGACTTTCTAAGAAGGCGAGACAAACATTTTTCCTTGAAAACTTGAGACATTCATGACTGTTAAACAGCACTAACCAAGAAATCTGAGATTTAGAAATTCAAGGTTTCGCCTCCCAAATATTGAAAATTCAAAATTTGGCCTAATAATGACTAATAATTCAACATTTGAAATTCAAGATTTGCTTGCCCAACATCAAAACTTTGAAATTCAAGATTTGGAAATGCAAGATTTGGCTTACAAAATATTGGAAATTCAAGATTTGGAAATAGCCCATTTCCGTGTTGCCTTGAGCCACTTTATCAAAGCGAGGCCTGGTGTACAACCATTCATATGAAAATGAGTTTAATTTGCATGTGAATGAAATCTCATTTTCACATGAAAAGATGAGCACCAAGACTTGGTTTAAAAAAGAGGCTAAAGGTAATTCGGAAATAGCCTATTCAAGACTTAGACTGTTAAAATAGTAAAACATTCAAGATTTGGCCTGTCAAATATTGAAAATTCAAGATTTAGAATTTTAAGATTAGCATTGAAAATCATGTTTTGGTCTGAAAAAGGGTTAGGGGAAGGGTTTCAAGAAATGCATTGCAAATTCCAATAAATATTTCAGAGTTAACCCTCCTTCAAGGATATCCAAACTAACCTGTCGTCTGTCTTGAGCCTCCTCCTCCTCTTCACTCTCAGATGAGCTTTCACTAAAGTATTCATCTATGTCACCTTTCATCTGTGATCGTACAGATACTCGTGTAGTCTTACCCACTTCTCTGAAAAGCAACATAACAAAAGGTTGTGAGTGCATGACAACATTGAAACATGCCAACATGTTTTGACCAATTCTTCCCCGCAGTGGAGGCAGTCCATTCACACCTATTTTTTATTGATAGAGCCTCAACCCCTAGCATGTTTTCATGCACACTGCTCAAAATTTGTGGTTAGTTTCTACTTTGCTAGTGCTCTCAGTGACCAACATTGTAACATGTCGACATTTTTGGATGAATTCTTCCCAGCAGTGGAGTTGCTGCAGTCCATTCTCACCTAATTTTTATTGACAGAGCCCCAATTCATTGCGTTTTTTCACTTGTACTGGTTAAATTCCATCATAGTTTTACTTTGCTTTTCCTCTCAATGATTTTATGATGTCAGAAAAGTTTTCTACAGACTAAAATTGTAGGAGTTACTTCCAAACTGAGTGGCATTAGACATTGGCTTAATTACCAGCTGCTGTCTGGGAAAGGAGCTAGGGAGTAACATAGACCAGACTCAGAGAGCAGCAGAAACTAAGCCAACATCAGATCAAAATCATATACTGTTACCTGCTTTTAGACTGTCGTGATGGGGGTTTCTTATCAGGAGTGCTCTTGCCTTTTGCTTGGTCTTTTTTACTAAAATGAGTCAAATAATGTGAGTAAGTTCCCCACAGATTCTCCATAGTATACTTAATGATACTCCTACAATATCTAATGATCTTAAACTCATTTGGGATCCTAAATTGGCTGCAGGTTTCTTAATCTAACACATTTAACCAGCACTATATTAAAGTTAACTTGATTTTCATTTTGTCTACAACATCTGTAAGTTTCCAAAACTAACCTTGCAAGTTTTTTAAATATGATTGTTATTAACTTTGACCAAATTCTAATCTGAAAATAATTCTGTCATGAGAATGTGATGGAAAACTGTGCTTATGTCATGCATGTATCTAGTTAGCCTGAGTGAACCAGTGACCTCTAGGCTATGTACTATAATTCAACATTCACAAAGTTACATGTAAACGTGATTTCTATCACAAGCCCTAGAATTAAGATTATCAGACCAGCCAATACCTTACTTTCAGACAAATTTAAAACTAATTTTGGACAACAATAATAACGGTTGTGTCTAGACACTTTGCTGTAACATAGCAGAAATAAGTTTCCACCTACAAAACAGAAATTACGTGTAGACTGAAAAAAAAAACAACTCTGAAAATGATATTTTTACTGCAGCTTCAAGATTTTATGAATACACCAACAATAAAATAACACAAATTATTCATCACTTATGGCAAGTAGCATGTTGACTACAGACCAGTCCATAAAGCCTCACATGGAGGAAACTGAGCTTTTGAGCTATATCTCAAAGTTTGAAAATGTACCACTTTGGATGCTTAAAATTGCGAACACTTTAACATTTTTGAATGGTTTTATTATCGCACACTTTTGGACTGAAATTCAAAGTGTTAGTCAGAATGTTTTTGCAAGAAAAGTAAATTTACTTAAAGATACAGTGTGGCTTGGCAGACTCAGTATGTGCACAACTTACTCATCCTCTCCAACCAGGTCTTCACCAAATTCAATGTTAATATTTTTCCATCTGGGTGACGACTCAAAAGTCTTCCCTCCTTTAGTTCCTTTTTTCTTTTGTGCTGCTTTGTTGGCTTTTGTCTTAATTGCAGCACTGAAAAATCAAACAATAAAGTTACAATCACTTGACTGTATGGTATTAAACGCACTTGATTTCACCTGACACTCACAAGATTAGCCTCAGATGAACTATGTACATTAAAAAATTTAAATTTTTAACATTTGTGAACATCAAAATCCTCAATTCCGCCCGCAAGGCAGGGTGGCTATTCAGTCTGAATCATCCTCAATTCCTGAATGCACATGTAGGCTGATCTCTTTTTCAGTCGGCAATGTTTTTTATTTTTCTATCAAAGTACCCAGACCTCAAATGTGAAGTACTAAAGTTATCTATATGGAGGACATTCCATTCAGTTGACAAACCAATTTAAGCTACACAAAAGTTCCCGAAACTGAGCTAAAAGTCAGCATGACAATCAGCCAGAATACTATGCATTTTGTAATCTATGATAGCTTACTTCTGTTGATTTTTAACCTCCACTCCATCAGCAGCTTCTTCTCCAGCAGATCCATTCATTTCTTCCTCCTTCACAGTCTCCTCAATCTTGTCAGTTTTGTCTTGCTTTACTTCAGATGAACCATAATACATGAACTCCTACAAATAGAAACACCTTCATTGACAAATGAAGAGAAAAAGAGGAACCCACAAGTCTTATCACTGCCCTGCTTGCATGACCATCTTGTTATTCTGTATAGCACCTTTTCCTTGATCTAATTTGCCATGTGCACTTACAACCTATTCGAAAAGGCAGTAAAGAAATAGTGAATGGGTACCGGGGTGGAAACCTCAGAATAAATCAGGTGAGAACTCAATCGGAGTTGGGGAAAGAAAGGATAAGAAGTAAGATTCCCTTGATATGTGAAGAGCTGGAGGAAAAGAGGCAATTTTTTGAAACATTGCTTAATATTGTTCAATAGGAAGAGCACCAAAATGAAAAGCTAAAAAAAAAATGGTGGGACCTTGGATTTAAATGTCTGGGAAGTGGGAAGTTTAAGCCCTCTTTTCACAAATTAAATATGATGCAGATGAGAATACTTAGAAACAGTAAAGACGTACCTTCTTTTCGATAGCAGAGGCAAACTGTGGACTCTTGGCCTTGAGTAGTGCTACTAGTGTGGGGTACACTTCTCCCTCTCTTTCATAGTTAACTTGTCCCTCTTGTGTCAACCCTTTGTTTAGGAAGTAACCAGCAGTATTTGCTGTGATCGTCAGCTTGTCAGTGTCGAAGGGCTTTACATCTAAGTAGCTGATATCACCATGAACCTGTTGCCAGGGTGGAGCATGGCAGCCGTTGCTGAACTGGTGATCTGGTAACAAAGATAACAATTTTCTTACTTCTCCTTACTGGCCTCATGCATTTTCCTTTAATTTCAGTTATGAGATTTTAGTGGTACATCACAACACTTCAGAGGTACATAAACTGAAGTCATCTGTGTTACTACCAGCATCAGGTTTCTGTTGTGTGATGCAACAATTAAGGTTGACACACAATAAGAGACAAGTTCAACAAGTAACCAATATGTGTGGGACACCATACCTCATGTTGCTGGTCTCTGTTTCTGTTTGGTTTCTGTTTTATTGATATATTTTGATTTTGTTACACATTTATATCCTACATTAAGAATTTTTTAAATGAGGTTAAATATACTTATTTAACTTAGTTAACGACTAGGAGTATGTTGCGTAGTAGTTAGCATGGCGTTGGTGTTTATTAGCGTTTTTGGTAGCTTGCTGTGGCATTTCCTGTTAGGGTTTGGTTTTTGTAGGGTCAGCAGTTATTGTTGTAATTTTGTGTGTGCTGTGAGATGTGGTCGGAGTTTTACTGTGCTTAGTGTTTGGGGCATCTTGATCAGTTTTTGGAGTGTTTTAGTGTTTTCTCCCACCCTCCTCTCCCTTTTATTATTATTACATTATTATTATATTATGTAAATTCTAGGAGAAATGTAGACTCGGAAAAAATCCGAGTCCCAGATGGGATTTGAACCCACGACCCTCCGTGATCTAGTCAGATGCTCTACCACTGAGCTACCGGAGACTCTGTGCTGAGCAAGGGTCAAATTGTGGGTATTGACTGGAACCACATCACGCGGCTACACAGCCACGTACTGGCTCATGAAGCCGTGTGATGCGGTTCCAGTCAATACCCACAATTTGACCCTTGCTCAGCACAGAGTCTCCAGTAGCTCAGTGGTAGAGCATCCGACTAGATCACGGAGGGTCGTGGGTTCAAATCCCATCTGGGATTTTTTCCGAGTCTACATTTCTCCTAGAATTTACATAATATCATGTTGTTGTTATTTCTCTGTTAGTATACATTATTATTATTGTCTTTATTGTTGTTACTTTTATTGGTTATTACTGTTATTATTATTTCCATACCCCAGCTCCTGGCTCTGTGTGACAGGTGCTTGGGCTGGGGCTGGGTATGGCGGCCGAGGCTCATGGCTGGGTTGCGGGTAGGGCAGGCTTGTGGGGTGCTCTTGCTACCTGGGTTTGGGGTCAGCAGCTCCAGTCCCCAGGTCCCTGGACACCCAACCTCCATATGTGATGCAGGTGTTAAGATAAAATATTGCACCCCTAAAAAAAGGTGTGATGATATTATACCCCTGCCTCCCCATAACAGACACTTCTCTACAACAAACAAGTAAAGGGGGTAAGTTTCTAAAGAAACTGTGGTGCTGCATTGGTGGGAGTATTACAAGATACTTTGATTTTATTAACTTAGTTGATAAAACCAATTGAAATTAACTTCTCTACAGCGCCTACCATCCCCTGTTCCCAAGGTGGCCATTATTAAGAGTTGACTGTTTGGCTATATAGTGAAAACAAAAAACTGCTCTGTGTGAGAGCATATAAAAAGCCTCGATTAATAAATCACATTTTAATATTCTTTAAATATGCATTGTGTTACGAGTTTGAATGTTTTTAGTGGTAGGTAGTTTGTAGTCCAAACAGATCACAGGGCTGTCGGAAACAGCAACAAGGATATTTATTCCACATGAATGCAGTTACTCCGCTCAAGACTTCACAACAAGCACGCGCTAGGCTTGTAACTACACTTGGACTTCAGTCACTCTTGAATAAACACGGCCTCTTCCTAATACACGTAACCTCTCTGTTACACATTAACAAACACAACCTCTGTCAAAACCTAACACGCCACCTTTGTCACACTTCAGTAAACACTACTGGCTCACGAGATTATTATCTCAACACTCCTGGGAAATAAAACCATCTAAACACTACACCAATTCTCTTATATACTTTACGGTGAAAGATTCTAGAACTTTCCGGCCATACCAAATAAAGAAACGTTACAATAAGCTATTTACAGTAACATACACAAATGGCTTAAAACAGAATTACTGAGTCACAATGATACAGTGCTAATTAAACATACCAGAAGATTCGAGATGAAATGAGCATATTCGCGAATCTTCATGTAAGTCATGCAACAATTTTTCGTAACACATTGTAAATTTGAAACTGAATGAATCTTACCAAGTGTCCATTCAATATATTCCAGACATTTTCCCTCCTCGTCACCAGCAAGGGATTTGAAGAGCTCATAATCTGCCTGTGGATCATAACAGTAACAGTCTCTAATGAACGTAATTGTCAATGTGCAAACAAATTCATAAGTATTTAATTGACATGTAAAATGTCTATGACAAAAGTTACACATAACATAGCTATTATGTGAAAATAAAGGATTGTATCACAGGAGAATAACATGTCTTGGCCAGTAAAAGAGAATTATTTTCCAACAGAAGTTGTAGAATAAATGGGAATAATTTTTCAAACTAATCACACGACAGCAATTACCTGCACAGCACTAGGATTAAGTCTGACGTCCCTGCAAGAAAGATTGCCATGGAATTACATGTAATTTGAGTACATGATTATAGTTTACTAATAAGAATAGTCCAATGTCTTTGTAATTGGTGATTCCAAATGCTAATGCTACTAAATTAGCTTAATGAAAGCAGACATACTTGGCTATAGTGTTATGAGATTGCACCAGAAGTTGTTTGTCCATTTCACTTATTAGAAGTGACAGTGTAAACCTGGCCTCCTGTTCCTCTACATTCTCTGATGAGTCATCTCGTGCCTTACTGAGATCAGCATGCGCCTTCAAAAGAGGCCTGTCGTTGCTGTTAATAGCGGCATATGCAGCACCCATTATATTAACCATTGGGTCTTGATTTTCTAAAGAAATGAGACATCATGCAATCAAATATTATTTTCTGAGGAAAAAATTTTGTGGACGTTTTAAGGACTCATATCCAATGTGTAGCCATGCAAACATTGTTGATCCTTCCAGTGGATTACAATATTTGCAAACAATTTAACCTGTGATTTCTATAGTCTCACATACATTGCTATGTTCTGAGACAAATTATGGGGAATAAAAGTTAAACTGGTTTGAAAAATTTAAAAGCAAAAATAATTAGATTAACTCCAAACCACCATTGATACACTGTGTTTTGGGGTCCAAGAAAGGGAAAATTTTATATACATTAAAAAAATATATGCATACCTTCCAGGCAAGCCTGGGCTTCTTGGCATTTCTTCTCTCCTGCAACTTTTAACACGTTGCTGATCTGCTCAAATGTCCAGACTTTCAAAATAAAATCCTCCCCATCCTAAAGAAAATTTAATGATTGCAAGCAATTTATTCAGCAGACAGTACCTGCCTTAGATACACTTTATGGTACAATATGGAACAGTGGGCTATACAGTACAATCATTGAGTTGAGCTTTAATATGACAGCAATTAGGAGCCAAAAAGTGTGACCAATTTATTCATATCCTTTTGTGTGCCCATACCTATCCAATCAAACCTAAGAAAAACTATCTTCAGCTTATGACCAGATGTTTGCATGCATGAAGGAATGAAAATTAATTGAAAGTGGTTGCACTTTTGGGCTCCTTGCTGCTACATTATTGAAATTTTTTTCACTTATAAGAGGTACCAAGTCTAAAACAACACATCATTTCAAGTCCTATATTTTCCGGCACAATACCCTTTAAGGCTCCCGCTGTGGAACTCTTAAGGCTGAACACTCTAAGAGGTACCAAGGTCGCTTTTTTAACCCCTAAAAGGTACAATGTCAGCACCACTGTACTGTCTGTTTGATATAATTGGCATCACCACTTCTGAGCTCTCAATAGAGAGAAAACAAATTTGATCAGAAAGAATTACCTTATCCATTGACAGCAGATACTCGCCATTTGGTGTTTTTGCCTCTGATTTAACATCACTGTGACTGTGAAAGAGAAGAAGAAAAATGGTCAACAGTGGATACTTTGCAGCAAGATTTGCTAAAGCGGTATAGACCTGTGAGACAAGCACTTCCATTCTTTGCGATTTACCTCTTAATTACATTGATTATGCACTTTTGTCTGCATTCATGCCAACTGGACCTTATTATTATTATTATTATGATTATTAATTATTAATTATTTAAATTATCACTTATTATTATTAATTATTTCAATTAATTATGATGATATAATAATTAACTTATATTGTGCAGTAATAATAATAACAAAATTAATGCACACCAAAACTTAATTAAGAAATTCAAAAAAAGAATCTTAAATTTTAAACAATAATAGTAAATTATAATAGTAACAGTAATCTCTTCTATTATTATTATTATTATTATTATTACTATTACTATTATTATTATTATTATCATTAGTATTGCCAGACTATCTTAATCAATATATTGTAATATAACTCTGCTAACTAGCTGGTCTAGTATAGTACGAAACCTTTTAGTTTTTATAGCTTTTTATTAATTAGTATGCCTAGACCAAAGGGAAAGACACGTGTAACGCATTTATAATGGCCTAGTACAGTACAAAACTATTTTTAGCCTTTTTCTTTTATAGATTCCTATTAATTAGTATGTTACCACCAAAGAGAAAGACACATATGTAATGGAACTCTTTTTTTTTTATAAAGCATATTTAAATGATTCAGTATTGTATGATGATTATTATTGTAAATTTAAGATTCTTCTTTGAATTTCTTAGTAAAGTTTTGGTGATTATTATTATTAGTAACAATAACTGGATCAAGTGGAGTACAATTCAGGAGTAATCGCATGTTGAGTAATTTTAATACTGGGAGACCAGGAAGCGTAAGTTTGACTTGAGATTACGAGCATGATTACTCCCTGAATTGTACTCTACTTGGTCCAATTACTAATTAATTATATCGATAACAAATATCAGAATTAAAAATGTTTTTTGAGAATTTATTTTGAGTGAAAATGTCTGTAGCACTTTTTATAAGTTTTGAAAACTGTGCCAAACATGGCAAAGGAAGTCATTAAAGCCTGCATAATTGATGTGCGAATCATGTGGGTATCCAGTTACAAGTATCCATGTGATCAAGCACCGATAACATGACAATTGGATGTGTGGAGAATCAATCATGATCAAGAATTCTGTTATAAATGCAATCATCATGATCATCATCAACATGATCATTATCACAATACATGGATTAAAGCTGGACTATATTGACTTAGAAAAGCTTCAATCTAGACATACGTTATCTGAAATCCCATAGATCCAAAGTTTAATTCTCCAAAGTTGTCTGGTTTAAGAGTGCTATGCCATTTGAACGGTTCCTTAAGTATGGTTTCTGCCTCTCGAGGATGTGAACTGATAAGTGCCTCAACCTGCTTGACGATATCATTTAACAGTGCTTCATTTTGAGGAGTGAACTCCAACTTTCCCTTTCCATGTTCACTGACAGAAGTTCCATGGATGTGGCTTGAAATTGTTGCCCCCATACCTGATATGTCACATATTTTTTTTTAGAAAAAAGGTAGAATATGTTGTTAGTAATGTGCTGAATAAAGTTTGCACGCATGAAGTGGCCCACACTTTAATACTGGCATTTCTCTCTAGTTTCCCTTATGAAGGTTACCCACATGAATATACTCCCAAGGTGTGGTTCAAGGCTTTGTTAGGCCTGGGACACAGTTGAGCTATATAATGACATAATGCGGCTTTCAACATAATGAAATAACAACAAAATTGCTTATGTCAATAATGTAGTCATCAACATCCAACAGGAGAAAAAAGATCAGTTTTTTTCCTTATGTCGTTATGTTCACACTGTTCTGTTGCTACTTTGTCATTGTGTCAGGATTCTAGCATTGCAGAACATAACGTCTTATGTTGCTACGTTCGTGTCATTATTTTATGTCACTAGTGTGAACTTAGACCTAGCAGGTTTTATCTTCCAGCACTTTTGCTATGGTAACCCTCAACAAATCAGTTTACCCCTGTAGAGTAACATGTACATTTGGATACAGTAAGAAATCAATATAAAACGAGGTGCTAATAGCAATTTCATTAGTTCCAAAACCAAGAGGTCGACATTACTGCACCAGCCATTAAGGTAGCTTAACAAATAACGCTATGTATGTACATTTAACAAATTGACGTCAGTTTTTTATGCGTCTGTCCTGTTATTGATAAAGAATTTCGTCATCACATTGTCAAAGTAGTTGTGGATCCACGAGGCAATAGGCGAGTGGATCCGCAGACTACTTTGACAATGTGATGACGAAATTCATTGTCAATAACAGAACAGATGCATTAAAAACTGACATCAATTTTTTTTTACGATAACAGACTGTCGAATTTCCCGCTCTCGTTCGCTAACGCGTCGCGCGAATTTCAAATTCATGTGTCTGTCCGTATATTGACCATAAAATTTAGCCAATGAGCGCGCGTGAATTTCTGCAGTTATTGTAAAAATCAGTTTTGCTCAAAATCAACACAATGATGGAGATCGAAAAGCGCTGCACCGCCAAATTGCGGCTGATTTTAACCTACGGCTAGCTTTTAACAGAGCAGAATACACTTAAGCGACTCATGCAATTCCTTAAATAAGACTTCAATGCAATAACAGTGTCTCTAATACAGGAAAAACAGAGCTGTAAAAAGAGTTATACTTGTACAATACACAATATTCGATCATAATAATACGAAACTAATTCGACAATTGTTCGACTAAGTTGACCTTTTTCCTGGGAAAACTTCAAGCAAAAACGTACTTTATGGACTGACAAGAAAAATCTAACCATCGTATTCAAATTTAATTAATTATTTAAGCTTACCTTAGGTCCTTTATCATAAATATTAAAAAATTTTACGCCGTTCCTTAGCTTGTTATTTTGCCACTTGGAGCAATCTTTTCCCGCACTGACTCTTATTGTCATAGCAACCTACACAAACTCCAATGATATAAGCCGCTGACCGAGAAATTCGTGTGAGAAGTGCGTGTTGCGTTATTGCAGCTCGTGCGATGTCTCAAGATTTCGCTAACATTTACAGATTTAGACCTGTTTTATATTAAATAAGTAGAGTAGTAATAGAAAATAGGGTTCTGAAGGAGATTAAGCGACAATTCAACTTGAACAATTAGATTGTTTGCTCTCGATTTCTATATAACTGATGTCCGAGCCCACCGCAACATCGATGTAAAGACATTGTTTCTATGGTAAAGAGAACAAGTGTATGTTCGTCCTCTTCCTCGCGACATTACATTACATAACCAATAGCCTCCACTTGGGGCGAAAATATTATCTGTTCCGAGAAGCTATCAGATCAGTACAGTGTCCGAGCATACTCTCAAAGTAAAATTGACTGAGTTATTGTATTAAGATCTGTTGATTATCATTCAAATATTTTGCCCAACACACGCCGGACGACCTTATTTCAACTTTAACTAGTTGAGACTTACTAGACGTAGTTAAGAGCAGAAACCCTCACAACTGAAGGATTTTTTTCTTTTGGAAGCTGTACTAACTACATTTCGGCTGGTCAAACCAGCCTTCTTCAGGCCAGCTGAATCATAGGACACTTTCATAAAATTAATCTTACGTTGTGTGGCGATTCCCCGGGGCGATTCTTCATTTTACGCATGTGAAGCCGACTAGATCACCGATTGATCCAATGTATATCAGCAGGACCATCGTTCCGGTTGATTGCTTAACATGTTAGTTAGCAAAAAAAAGAGAGAAATCCTAAAAACTACAATGAATGTCATTTAGCTGATAACTAATTCTTTGTCAAACACTAAAATAGACCGGCTAAAGTACGAATCTTATTCTACAAGTGTTTTGGGTGCAGGTTCCCAACTGAAGAGAATTCTATAGTTTGCCGATAACTGGCTTAAGACTGAGAGATGAAATACAATAATTAACTTTTATTACCGGGAATTTAAGGTTACTTCCCACCTTCAAGGGTACACTCCAGGTACACAGTTTCTTATGCAAATAATCCCTGCAACCTCCCCTATTTTCTTAAAGAGGACAGCTATTAAACGTCTTCGGGGGCTTTTCTCTCTTTAACAGAGCTTGAATATTGTTTGGGGACCATAAAACTATTTGGAAAATAATATATTTGGCTTTATTTAAATTATCAATTATTATTCACATTTTTAGCCAAAGGAAATTTTTACACGGTCTCCTCCTTGTTCGTCATCCATATATTTGCTAACTTGATTGATATTTCCAGACTAGGCAAAAGTGTTTGATCGCCAATGTCGATAAACGCAACGTCTAGCATCTGTGTCAACTAAAATCAATTAAGCTAAATAAACCTTCTTAAGTCTTAATCTAATTTTACACTTAAAATGATTACTCAACGTAGACTTAAATGAACAGATAGAATCAACTAGCGATTTGGTTTCAGTTACTGCCTTACTGGTTTACTGAGCGGGCAAATAAATTTGCGAAGCTATCTTCACCATAGAAAGCAGTTATCATGCATTTTCATAAAACCTTTGTACAAGTTAGAAAGTCTAGGAATTGAGTTTCTTACCACACCTCTAGCATGATCTTCAATCTTGTACGACTAGACATTTGTATAAAACTCTAATTAGCGCTAAACCAACATTGCT
Organism: Catalaphyllia jardinei; assembly: GCA_022496165.2. Classification (NCBI taxonomy): domain Eukaryota; kingdom Metazoa; phylum Cnidaria; class Anthozoa; order Scleractinia; family Caryophylliidae; genus Catalaphyllia; species Catalaphyllia jardinei. The sequence continues at coordinate 1,547,649 of CM042759.1, forward strand.
TCTCAAAATATTTGCCACACCTGTGTCGACGTCGCTAAAGTCGGTACGTTGCTTCTATTAACAAACACACAGCAGATAGGGAAGATTTTCCAGTTAACCAATCCTTTGGGAGTTTAAGTCTGATCTAAACAGCTGCTGGAATATAAGCCATGCGATGTTTGATAATGGCTCTGAGGACTTTCAGGATAAGTTCAGTCTACATTCCGTGACTTTTCTCAGAGATGTTTTCTTTGTATCCAAGTATCTTTTACGGATCGAGTGACAAAAGAAACTTAAAAATTAGCGATTTGACACTGAAACTCTCGAAGCGAATGTTGACTGATGTATTAAACGAAGCCTATTGTGAAAATTAGATCATGAGAGTGGTATTTGCGAAGATTAAGTGATTCTAGCGTCAGTGTTTTCCACCTTGTATTTGCTTAAAATATTTCACTAACTTAAAAGATAAACATATACAAGGTATTTGCTCTCAGATTCAATAACAAACTCTGCTTAACACAACCTTCTCAAAACAATGTTGTTACAACTAAGCCACGATTTGTTACCGTTTTTATTTCGCTGGAAAATTAATTACGAGTTCCTGAAGTTAATGCCTGTGAAATATTGTTTTTGTCATCACACCACATTAGGATATCGAACTGTTAATTTGAACCGGCTTCAATAGTGGGTCAACTTAAAATCTTCTCACGGCTGTGTAAATATGTCTTTAGTTGCATCAAATTTGCTAAACTGACAGGTTAACACATCAGAATCGAGAATGTGTATATAGTTAAGCCCGTCGTTGAAATTTTCTTGTAGCTTTTTTGTAGCTATCTGCAGAACAAGTCGTCATTCAAGGCACGCCGGGTCGCTACACTTCGAGCAGGTAAGTGTAGTTGTATTGAGACAGTCCGTCTCACTAATTTTCATGCATCGCTCAAATACTCCGCCAAAGTGTGATAAAAGCACTAAACTTTCGCCGTACTGGAATTCCGCTGTGTTCCTATTTTGCCCGTTTTTCATTTTGTTGTTATCTGGCATGAAAGTGAAAAATAACGTTCAATTTAGGTAAGAGATTTTAAAAGAAACTTTCACTGATAAAAAAGCGATACAATTTTCGGTATTGGCCAAATAATGAAGAAATTGTTGAAGGGCGAATTTTGCGACGGTTTTCTAACCTTATTCTATAACTATAAAGTTGAAACTGGATTTCATTCTGTGGCAAAAATGGGAATAAAGCGATACCACAAAATTGTTTTCCAACAAAATCAAAAATCAAAATAACAAAGCAAACCTGGATTTCTCTTTTTATTTCACATTTAGTCGGGATAATTTGACCCTCAAGTCAAATTTCGGATTTCTGGAGAGCTTTCTCAGGTTCGACCAATTAAAAAGTACGGTTTAAATATTTCTGGACAGTCTTCCAGTGGCCAAGGAGGGCATCATTTTCGGCTTTCAATTTCTTTGAGATTTGTTAGAAATTTCTGAGCGAACACAACCTCACGAGGTTCAACCAAATATTTGAATTTTTCCCAAAAGTTTTGTTTGACTTAATTCTGCTCGTGGAATTTCTGAATATTTCAGAATTAATGGTTTGCATAACCTTCGGTATTATGTACAGTTTTTGGATTTTCTGGGATCTTTCTTAGGGAACATCCGTATCATTCGTTCCCGTTCCAAAATTTCCGGAGTTTCAGGTTGGATGGATAATGCCCTTTGTGTTTTGTGTTTGTGGGAAAGTGAACTAAAAATAAGCCTCGTTAAAAAAAAAAAACGGAAAGCGAAGAGAAATCAATCGACATTATTCTAGCAGGTAGCTAGCAAAATCAATTTATTTGAATCACCAAATTAAGTTTATATAAATGTCTCAAATTCATGCATTAGTCAGGATAAAAACACGATATTTGATTGGTTGAAAAGTTTGAGAGCAGTTTGATTTGGGTATTAAAGAACTCTTATTGTAATACGGTTTTGCTAGCAGGCGAGAATTTAGCTAAAAAACAATTTGATAAAATTAATATTTATAATTCAGAAGGTCTTGATTTTAAGTGTCGTTGAAGGTTCATTTGAAAGGCATACAAAACGAAGTGAGAGCAAACCAGCTTTCACATTGCAGCTGGCTGTTTTGAACGAAACGGGATTAAGTAGTTGCGAGGCTTGCTTCAAATTCAAAAAAGCGTCGACGTTACGTCAGGTAAAGAAGCAATAACTTCTTTTTCTCTTGAAGTAGTAAAATTTCGGTAAGCTTAATCAGCTGTGTAAAACCCTCTTAACTGACTTTGAGCTCTATGTTCTCTGGCCATCGTGGCTTAACAAGAAAGCAGCCGAGTGATTAACATGACAATCACACGCATTGTTGGAAAAAAATATTATAGTTAAAGAAATCACGAGTTTTTGTTTTCCAATTTGTGATTTTGTCTGCCTTTCATTTCGAATAACCCTTGAACTCTGTTAGCCATGCAACTAATTCTTTATTAAGATAGAGTCTCCCTTTTAAGGTTACCAAAATGGCGGTGATGAAGTTAGCTTTCTTGCTCCTGTTGGTTATGGCGATGACAACAACTGTCAAGCCGTACTGCTCCTCATGGAGGCCTTACTCATACAGCTGGCACAATAACTGGAAACAATCATTCCGTGCTTGGTGCAATGCAGGTATGTGAGATGCCTCTTTTTATTATACACATTACGTCACATCACAAAAAATGTCGAACGATTTTAATTTCGGACGAAACAGTGCAAGAAAATAAAACCATCTGAAATTTTTAGAAATGTTTAGAAATTTCACAGATCCTGTTTCAGCCTGCAATTTGATTTGTAGGCGTAAATTTACGCTACCAGGAGCATATGATATGCTCCTGACGCTAGATAGGCTTCAGTAAAATAAACATATTGCACTTAAATTTGTTGGTGTATGATCGGATCAATCTCGGATGTCTTTGGCAATCTTCAGTTCTCCTTCGTAAATTCTCGGTAATCTTCGGAGATGTTCAGAAAACTTTTCGGATATGTTTGTGTGGTTCTTGGCCAATTTTTGGAGAATCTCCGGAAAGTGGTCGGAAATCTTCGGAAAATCGCGAAGCTGCGAATACGATGATCTGCAGAGTCATAAGATGGAAGTGATGAAAAATGCTTAAACGATCCATAAACAACAGTTATCCCTTCACGCGACCCTTACAGTTAACTGGTACCCAGTACTCCTCGCTCAGGACTGTGATATGCACCGCGCAACCCAATGATGTTAAAATAGCAACCTATCTTCCTAATGTTTTTCATTACTTTGATTTTTAGGCTATTCATTGAGTCACTGGTACACCTATTACCGATACTGCCAAGGAGACCGCCTTCATCACTTCAGATGCACGCGCACGCCCGTTCACCATGCTCATTACGTGCACTGCTCGTGGTCAGACTACTTGAATAGTCCCCGACAGTACTTCTTCAAATCGTGTGCCAACAATGCCTATATTGCTGGCGTGCGGAGCACTTACGATCCCTACACCAGCGACCGCAAGTACTGTGAGGGGAAGGGACGGGGATATAAAAGTGTCCCATAGCCCGCGTGCACCTTGACCAGCGGTCTTGCGATCTCCGAACAAATACCAAGGAAGGCGCTAGCTATGGGAACTTAAATGTTATTACAGTGATGTGTGCTGCATCTGATTGGCCTCTGCTCTTATTGGTCGCAAAAAAATTGTAAAAAAGATATAAAACTGGTTTATTTAGTTGGAACGGTTCAACATCCATTACTAAAGAGGTCTGTATGGGACAGCCTTGACCAAGGTCTTGAGTACAGACCGAGCGCAGTGTATTTCTCTGACACGTTAAGCTCCTTTAACTAGTGCGAAAACCATGCACGGATGGAATCGTCTCTGGAAATTTCCAGCTGTTTCCACGAGCTCACCAGTTTACAGAACAATAACTGCAAGATTCCTGTTCTTCTTCTTCTTGGAAATTGAGTCATTCGTGACAATATGTGTTTAAGACTTCCTCCAAAACATCGGAGAAATTAGCGGAAATCTCGCCGTTAATGCAGACAACGCCCGGGAGTTGGGATACTCACAGAAAAATTGGGCGGGGGTGTGCGGCCTCTTCCCAAAACCTTAACCCACTTAAGACCAAAACCTGTGATTTTTCCTACCTTATTTAATACTTGCCCAAAACGTCGATACCCTATCCAACATCTCACTCTTAAACCAGACCTGTCCTGTAATAGGTTCCCCAGTTCAGACCGATGTTAAAGGCATCGTGAAGGGCTTTTGTTGATGGTGTTATCGATAATGAGGAAAACGTAGCCTCTTCTAAAAAGCATAGCAAATTCAAGAGTGTAAAAACCATACTCTGTTTGAGAATAATATAGCTAATATCGATACCCTATCTCTGACCAAAATGGCTAAAAAAGCCATACCCTTCGGGCCGTATATAAATACCTATATGAGGGATGACGTCAAACCGCTGCAAATTACGACCACGGGCTTCAGTGTACGATAGCTCAGCCAATCACATTGCAGAATTTGCATTAGTACACAAGTAGCTATAGTTAGCTAACACAGAACGTATTTTGTATTTTGACAGGATCAAACTCAAATGCTGCTATGTCTGGGGCTACTACATGACGAACTGCTATGCCACCCTCTATCAAAACTCTTTCGGCAGTTCCCTGTATTATCAAGTTCCCCACGGCTACGTCCTGACGGGAGTGGGAAGCTACTACAACTATTAGTAAGTGTAAAACCTCTGAGGAGGAGGGGGGACTGCAATATAATTTTAGCTTTCATTTGAATAGTTACATGCTAGAGTTTCCATCCACAGGCTTTAACAAATGTTAGAACCACGTTCAAAAGCAAAAATTAAAACAACGTAACACAAAAAACAAAAGCAAGAGTTTATTCTCAGGGTCTCTTAGGTTATATGCGGTTTCTCGCCTCTCGACTGATTTAGAACTTAGATATTCTGGAGCCTACCCGTGCAAAGACTTATAAACCGTGATCGCAGCTCTTCCACTTTGCTGCTGACATGTTAGACTTTTCCACCCGAGAAGTTTCAACGGGTGACCAGCATCTACGTCGTAGTTAGAGAAGGTCAAAACAGAACTTGATATATTAGATATAAGGTCCCTTATTCCTTTATGGTCCCAATGCCAGACGAGGCTATCTTTGTTAAGCACTAGGGAACGAAAGTACAGCTCAATAGCTTTGTCGCTTAAAAGCGCATTATGTAATTTATTTTATTCTCAACCAATAAAATCCTCCAAAGTGTGATTATTATAATCAAATAGGCCGTTTCCGATTTGTCTTTTCAAATGCTTCCATGTCAAAACGAGGTTCATTTTCAAGTAAATCAAACTCATGTCCATAACAAAGGAAGACTCATTTTGAAACAGAGGCGCAAGAAAACTCGGAAATGGTCAATTTCCCCTGGAAACACTAATACATAATACATCCCACAAGTACAAGCCTTCAGAATTTGCCAAACAATCACTATTAGGAAATTTTTCTGGCGTTAGGCGCAGAGATAATTCTCTTATTTTCGTTTTGCAGCTATCGGGACCGCCGCTGGCGATTCTACTATTGCAGAATGTACTAACACGATGACGTCACAAGTGCAAGGAAAACTTAAAAATAGCAAAATCTAGTTCTAACAGAAACTTATAAAGGAAATGATATTAAAAAATAAGAGAATACTTCTTTGGGACAAAGTAAAACAGAGGCAAGCTCAAATCTCAACATTTAACGGGATGTTAAAGGGCAAGCGCGAAGATTTCCATGTCTTCCTTCTAAGTCGCACTGAAGGCAAGCAATTAAGTGGCAAAGACTAAACAAGCCGCTGAGTAATTTGACAACAGAGTATCAAAAACACGTTCACATATGCTAAGCGTATGTATCTGATGTTACTTTCATGGTTTTAGTTTTTGTTTTTAGACATTTTTTCCTGCGAGGAACACGCGGATAACACAGCCATTTATTACGACTTTTTAGGAAATTCAACATGTTGTGAAGGATTCAGATTTTAAAGGGTGTGTTTGTCCAAACCATGTTAAAACAATGAGCGTCTCAAAATAAAATAACAAACCTTGCAACTACGTACAGTGTTCTTTACTAAGAGACTAAAAAGGAAACCGTCTTTACCCTCCCCTCCCCCTAACCTTTCCCTCCTTCTCATTCTGCCTGACGATTACGGGGAAAGAAGAAGTTTAGTTCGTGATTGTATTCTTTGATATTTCTTCTTGGGATTTGCGCAAAAAGTATGTTTGGAAGATTTAACTGGATTGCCTGGCGTATATTTCAAAGCAAAAAATCTAAATTACTAACAAACTCTACTCTGTTAATTCAATAAAACGTTAGTGGAATGAATATACCATCTCTCGATGGCTTTAGTTACTTCTCTGTATCACCTTTGCCGCGAGAAACACGCGTGTGAATGTAAGGAGAAAAACGCGCACCTTACCCCCCGAAAGCAAGATAGGTGAGGATCTAAGAACAGATTTTTTTCAAATAATACTTTCAAAGCCCAACTTTTCCAACTAAATGGACACGAGCGATAACAATGTCGCAAGCACGTTTAAAACACGGGTTGTATTGTTTCAAGGTGTTGAGAATGTACTGAGAATTCCCATTTTCAACTTGCCCTATGTTTCTCAAACTCATCAATAATTCATCAAGTTAAAACAAAGAAAATCACAACCGTTAAGGAGGTTTGGATACAGGGCCTTAATTAGCATAGATTTTGACGATTTTGCTTCTCCGTTTATTCCTTACTTTTTGTTTCGATTGAAAAGATATATCAAACAATCGAGACATGTTTCATGGCTATCGAAACGCTTCAAATTTTGTCAAAAATACTCCTCTGCGCGTCGTATTTTCAACTCTCTTCTCGGTGTTCGGATATCCCGATGAAACACTGTCTCGAATATTTGATGTACGACCTCTTTATCAAATCGAGGCCTGGCGCACAAGCGCAGCATTCATATGAAAAAAAGGTTTAATTTGCGTGTGAATAGAATCTCATTTCAATGGAAGGATGCGAGCACCGAGAATCACTCTGAGAAAGAGGCTAAAGGTGATTCGGAAATAGCCTGCTGATGTTTGTCTTGTAAAATAATGACAATAGGCTATTAATGAAAACACTAATATATACAATATAGATAATCCGTTATTAGTCAATTCTAACAAGCCAATACCACACAGACACAGTCTGATTGGATAGCCGTATTATTGGTTTTTTTTGTTTTAGTTTTTCTGAAAGACACTAGAAAACGCGATCAACGTTTTTTCCAAATGAAGTAGAAGGAATAGAACTGCAGTCAAAAATTTCGCAGGAACAAAAAGGGATATTACATGGCCGCGCGGAGATGCTTATTTTCTCTTGGAGAATTCTCTTCTATTTGGGAGATGAGAATAAACCCTTGAAACCGTTGATAGAGTACTTAACTTCTTGAAAGTGTCAAAATCTGTTATTCAGAGGACCTGAGAAATCTCATTTATTTTACTGCAAGGATTTAAGGATTGGACTCGAATACATCGCAAGGACCGCTACTCTGGAGAGAAAAAGGCAAACTGTCACTGGAAACTCAGTAATCGTTAATTGAGTCGCCTCACACACTTGAGGCCGGACCATGAAATGGGTTTGGGCTGGGGAGTAGTTATAATGGAGCTCCGGCAGCCCAAAGGGCCGCCAAGCGGAGCCCCATACTGCCCATACAGGGCAGGAATGTTGGGTTACCGCAAGGTTACCGCAAGCCCAGGATTAAAATTTATTCGAATGATAACTTTTTTCTTCTATAGAAATGTGTTTGCTGCTTTATTTTGTGTATATGGTGATTATCAAGAGAAAATGAGGGTCTCTTGTGATTATAAAACTCAAAACAGAAAGTCAAACAATAAACAGAAGACCTTATTGTAATGTTACAAAACTCAAATCAAAATTCTACCTTTTCCTGGGTTAGCTTTATTGGGCACTGAACAACCCGGAGCTACGCTTTTAGGCTGGCATAAATCTATATATTAGCACTCATTTCTCAGGCAAAATTTGGCTAGTATTGATATATTTTTTTATCAAACTTTTAACTTCGCTTGGTGTAAAACAAATATTTTTAAGGACTTGTTAGTTTTCCCAAAACTTCGCCTCCTATTTCATGCTAAACATAATATGCAATATGGAGTAAAAATTGATATTTCGCTGTGTCAATATTACAGCGAAGTCCCGATATTGTCTAACCAACTAGAAAACGACAATTTGTTCGAAAAATTAGAAAGCTCGAAAACGCAAAGGTAAATTTCTCCTCCTTTTTTGCCAACGCAGGTCCCCAAAAATCGGCATTCCATTGTATGTCCAAACCCAAGAAGATACTTTGAAAATAAATTTCAATTTATCAGCTATTTTGTTATCCATTAATTAATGAACGTCAACGATTATTATCTGTATTTCTGTCAAGTTGTTAAATTATCGGCGCACGAGATTTATTTCGAATATTAGTGCATCAAGTTTTAAAGTAGACTATGTCTGTCATGAGACTAGTGCATCAAGTTTTAAAGTAGACTATGTCTGTCACGAGACTGAAGTATATTGATTTTGATCTCAGCTGCACTAACCCAGAGAAAGTAAATGTAAATACCGTTTTTCTCGATGTGAACCTCTGCACGCGAACTTGAGTTTCTATGGAAACGGAAAATCCGTTCTTGAATCTCTTGTCGAGAAGCAAAGCTAAGAAGCTGGAATTTCACGGTTTTGAAAGACATTAACAAAGAAAAGGTATAATAATAATAATGAACAGAACAAACATAACAAGAAATGATTAAATGAAGTTTTTCTTCAGGTTTATGAACAAGTCCTTCGAACTCAACGACCAATATCTACGACCTCACGGAAAAAGTATGAGACTGTTAATAGTCTATTCGATTTCCGACTTGTTAAATTAATTAATTTATTTTGTTTTCTATTTCTTGTAGACTCGAGCCATGAAGCGTTTTACACTTATTGTTGTGTTGATATCTATTGTATGCATTTTCTGGGGTGTAAGTATACCATCCACATTTTCTGCTAGCGTAACTCAGTTATTTTAGCGAATATTTTATCTATTATTTGCGAAAGTCCGTTTGTTTCTCAATTACTTTATTACTTAATGCAAAACTTAATTCTCTTTTCACTTAAGGATGATGTACTGGGGTTCCCTCTCAGGAACGAAATAGGTAACGATCACAAGACAAATTAAATCTTGCATATAGTCATGATTTTATTTTTGTGTATATCTTATTGTTATGCATTTTATGTTAGGTAATAGCTTCAGGGTTTCATATTTATAGCAGAGATGCCTTGTAAGCTCCTTGATGGGACTAACCTGAAAATTTTACCTTAAGATTTCTTACTTTTAAATAAAGGTGTCTATCTATTATGTCATAATTTGGTTTTATCAACTGAGTTGATAATGTGAATTAGCCACCGTAAAGAGACTCAGAAGCTGACGTTTCGAGCGCTAGCCCTTCGTCGGAACGAATCGAGGAATTGTGGGTTGTGTGTGGTTTATATACAGAAGTATGGAGCTACGCTATTGGTTGGTGCCTGGTAACGTGAAAAACAGAATAAATTAGTTAAATGAAAAACGTTCGTTGATACCGTGAGGATTAAGAGTGCCGATTTGAAAAATAAATTTTTGTTCTAGAGTTTTGCGGCTTTCTGTGCTTCCTTGATGTAGGGAGAGGCCGCAGACTGTCATATGTTGCGTAGAATGATTCGGCAGATCAAAGTGTCTAGCGACCGGTTAAGATGCGTTTTTGTCGTCTTTCTCTGCGTCAGAAGATGTTCTCGAAATCGGTCGCCTAGCCGTCTACCTGTTTCGCCGATATATAACTTTTTGCAAAGGGTGCAAGTTATACAGTAGATGACATTGGCTGAGGTACAGGTAAAATGATCAGTGATCTTGATGGATCGCTTGGGTCCCGACAATTTCTCAACGATGCAAATGAAAGGACATGTTTTGCATCGTGCGCGTGCACATTTAAAAGTACCGGGTTGTTCACTCGTTTGAAAAGCACTTCTGACTAAAAAGTTACCTATGTTTTTGCCGCGTTTGAATGAAATTAATGGCGGTTGTGAAAAAATTCTGCCAGTATCGGTATCATTTTGAAGTAATTTAAAGTTTTTTAGAATGATGGATTTAACTGCGTGGTTGTGAGGGTGAAATGTGAGAGTGAATGGAATTCTATTGTTATTCTCCTTCTGAGACGTTTGTAGTGCTGACTGCCGATCAATTTGTTGGGCGCGATGATGGCCTGCTTCAACAACAGAGGCAGGATAGCCACGTTTGTCGAAAAACTCGCACATTTCTTCTGATTTTAAGGAAAAATCAGAGTCTACACTACAAAGGCGACGAAGTCTAAGAAATTGAGAATAAGGAATGGAATTCTTGACATGTGATGGATGTGAAGATGAATACAACAAATAACTATGAGAATCTGTGGGTTTGTAGTGCACACTGGTGCATAAACCGTTGCCTTCGACAAAAACCTTAATATCTAGAAATGCTAAAGAAGTATCGGAAATTTCCCAGGTATATTTAAGAGCCGGATGAAACGAATTAACAGCAGTTATAAATTGATTGAGTTCCTCTCTGGTGGAGGAAGTGGCGCCGACACAGTCGTCAATGTAGCGACGGTAGAGGTCAGGTTTGGGGCCGTTGTATTGATTGAAAAATTGGTGTTCAATGTATACTATTGATGTAAATCCCTGAATGCAATTTTAGCATTTTTAGTTTCATTTTTAAAAATCTTTTTTTTTAACAGTGATTCGGGGTAAAAAGCCAGGTATGTGCCCTAAACCAATTGGTTCAGGGGAGTGTTTTGAACTGTGCAGTGGAGATAATTATTGTCCTGGGGATTTCAAATGCTGCTTTGACGGTTGTGGCCGGTTTTGTATGTCACCAGGTATATCATATCAGTCTTCATGCCCATAAATTAGTTTTTCTTGAAAAGGTTTGTAAATAATTCAGTGATACAGTTTCAATTCTGCAAGCACTTTAGTTAACTGAACGGCGCCCAATAAAAACCAGGCACCCAGCAGTGCCAGATATCTCCTCATTTTTTGGCTTATATTCAGTGGGTATTAGGTAGGTAAGAAACCTAATGTAGTTTGTTTCTTCCAGAAGTCTTTATATTTCTCCCCACTAGGGTGACTAATGAGCAAAAAACGAAGGAAGTTGATTTTTCCACGCTTAGTTTTATGTCTGCCGTCGACGTTCTTGATTTGGCACGCGTGAGAATGAAAATGAGCTTGTCTTTTTTTGTGCACGAACTGAATGAAAGCTGGAAAGGTCTGACTTTACCAGAACCACTATAGTTATGTTCTTATGATCTTTATGATCTTATGTTCTTATGATCTTTTGTTCTCCAACAAAATCCTTTACAAAGGAAACGACACGGGGCAAAGCTGATAATTAAATAACTATTAACTGATTAATAATTGTACATACTACGTAGAGTCGCTACTTAGTTCATGGTTGAAATTGACGTCGAAGCAAGCCTTAATACATTTCTCTTCTTCAGTTTAGGGGTACTGACTGAGCAATACATCTGCGCTTTGGATTACCAAGGAGGATAACATAATGAAACCTTTCAACTGAAATACAATGAGTGGAAGGTTGATGTTAATGATGCTTGTTAATACTACTGCGTTAGATAACTGAAAATAAACATAATAAAGTCTTTATATAAAGCCCTAAAGGTCCCGATTTGATTGTGTTCGATGATGGTTTCTGTGCAAGCCTGCGGCGGACGAATTGCTGCGATTAATATGATTGCTCATATTCCGATTTCGTTAAAACGTTGGATGGACTGTTGACCGTGGCCACTAGGAATGATTACTTCCAGAATTTAGTTTCTTTCCTCAGTGGAATAATTGGAGTTTGGCTGAAATCCGATAAGAACAGAACGTTTCTAACGTTAAACATTCATCAAGTGTCTTGCAAAAAAATCTCCGGAGTCAGTCGTTCAAGTACATAGAGAATGATAATCATAGTATGTTCATTATGTCGAAATTCAGAAAACGATTGAGAAAACTAAATGCTATATTTCGGTAAGAACTTCGCCATCATTAGACTGAGATATAGATACAAGGTAGATTTTAAAGACAGTGGTAACAACAATGAAGACACCAAACAGTTTAAACAGTGAACCAATTGAATTTCGCTTTTTCTATGCTCGAAAATGATTAAGCCTGGCACGTTTGTAGGAAGACAAATCATTATCTGCATTCCAATGATTTCTCCCCGCATTGGCCCAAAACCATGCTCTTGTTCTCCTGCGTCTCAATACAAACTCCACGCAGGAAGTAAGCCTGATTTGTATGAAGAGTTTTATGATTATTTTAAAACATTGTTTATTTTCCAAGATTAACCTTGTTGATGCCTATGGTCCGTAACAAATTCCATATTCTACTTCCCTCTTTGAAAACTCTCCAAATGATGAATTTAATTATGTCATCAAAACCATAATGAAAATGGTAAAATATGACCAGAACTAATTCCAGGGTTTGTATGAATAATGTTGATTCAGCTAATATGCTATTTGCGCTTCAAAAGATGTTATCATTTACAAAATAGAGAAAACTCGACACGCGTCTAGTCGCTCTGATGGTACATGGAGTAAGTTTTGGACTTTTTAAAGATAAAGTCGCAACTGCAACGTCAGTGAGGGTTGGCCAACGAATCGTGATGGTATTCTCCGTAGTAGTCCTTGATATAAATAAATGGTACTCATAACATTGACAAGCTCATAGCAGATATCAATTGTATCCTCTGAAAATAAATCTAGTGAAAACTTGGACTAATTGTCTTCGATGTAATATATCAAACACGAGAGACAGTGTTTCATCGGGATATCCAAACACCGACAAGAGAGTTGAAAATAATTTTTGACGAAATTCGAGGAGTTTGGATAGCCGATGAAACACTGTCTCGAGTGTTTGATATATCTTCTTTATCGAAACAAAAACTAAGGAGTAAACGGAGAAGGAAAATCGTCCAAATCTATGCTAATTAAGACCGGGTATCCAATCCTCCTTCACGGTTGTGATTTTGTTTGTTTTGACTTGATGAACTATTAACGAGTTTGAGAATGTCTAATAAGAAGTATCTGTGTCTGAAAGAGAAGAAAAGAACAATATAATCATTTCTCTTTGTCACGTATCGAGGCAAGTCCTTTAATAAACTCGTTGTCTCTGTTGTTCATGAGAGCAAATTTCATATTAAGTCAGTGAGTTGCTTTACACTAATTCTTTGAAATATCCTTAACTAAAATGAGAGTTGTAGCTCCAATACAATGCGAAGTTGTTAACAATTGGGATAAACTTCATATATTAAAATTCTCCCTCAGTATATGTGTCTGATCGTAATGCCTTATGCATATTGTGCAAATATAAAAAGGAGTTATTTACTAAAAAATCGTGATATTAAATTTACCCTCAGCTGTGTATTTGTTCAGGTTGCGTTAATGCCTGCTTCCTTCACAGGACACACGTAGCACGACTGGCTTAACAATTAAGAAAAACGTCTCCATCGTTCAGTTGTGGTCGCACCTCAATAAACACGGAGTTCAGAAACGATTATCAAAGGAAGTGGTAAGTTTTGGTGAACAACCTTGGTAACAAAATTGAATAAATGCATTTCTCAAGTTAGCATTTTAAGATAAAACAAATGCTTTTATTTCTGTTTTTACACTTTTTTGACCACAAAATTCATACTCATATATTCGATTTCTTGTAGAATTGAGCCATGAATCGCTATATCATTGCAGTTGTGTTGTTATCGATTGTTTGCACGTTTTTAAGCGTAAGTATATACCTTACTGGCGCTAATCTCATGGGCTTAAACGTTTTGGAAGGGAATCTTTTCGCGATTTCAGACATTTTTACCAAAACGTAAGGCTCCGCGTCATAAAGCATTTGAGTAAACTTCGCAAGTATCACTGTACTACAAAGGGGTAACTTTAAGACTTTGGCGTTAAATTCCTCTCGTTAATTTAGGAAGATACAGTGTTATTTTCATAATAATTCATTAAATTTATTCAATATTTAGACACTATTCCAAAGTTTGAACTTGTTTGAAAAAAATTTGGGATATTATAAAACCTGAAAATTGTACGATTTTGCTCTCAAAAATGGTCTTCGAATCGCGCGGCCAAAATGTCCTGATGAAGTAGTGTTGTGGACAAGACTACGAGATTGCAATACGATACGGCGTGTATTAGCTATACACAACATTGATATCCTCGTCGTCATTTGAAGATTCAAAGAAAGCATTCAATTCAGAATCGCTCGACATGTTGTTTTGCCTCAGAAACCTTTCTTAGTGACTAATTCTGTCCACAACACTACGTCACAAGATGAAATTGAACAATAAAACTCGTCTCAGTCTCCTGACCATTTCTTGACAAAAATTGAGTAGTTTTCAGCGCCAAAAATCGATTTATTTACATCGATTTATTTACATAAACGGTAAAATTATGCAAAAACATTCACTTCATATGCATTTTAAGTCCGACCAGGTTTTTTCTTTTTTTTCCTTCTGCAGGATGAAGCAACTGGCTCCATTCTCAGGAATAAAAGAGCGGGTAAATGACAAAATGACATTACATATTTTGTTGCTTGGGATTAGAATATCTTATCAAATGCGGTCGTAGCACAGGTTATAAAAGGGAAAAAAGGTTTCCAACGGAAGGAATAGATTTGAATTACAATCTAAAACTTGTTAAAAGCGGCCAAAATCGTAACTTTTATAAAAGCGTATGTGTCAACTCGTGTTCGGTCCATTGTTGTAAAAGCGCCAACTTATTTCGAAACTGAATGTTGCTTCCCTCAAATTTGCACTTTACTGAAATTAAAAGAAAAACAATATTATTTGCCAGAAAGAAGGCAACACCATGCATTAGGAACCGAGACCTAAATGTACATACCTTAAAAGCCCAAAAGAATTTAACTCCAAAAATGAACTTTCAAACTGTTTTTCAAATCTTTCCCTTGACTTCATCAGGATTTGTAAACATGATCACTGTTTTCAATTTAACCTCTCCGTTAGAAGTTATCAGTAGGATTGATTGAAATGTTCCTCTCATACAGCGAAGCCAGGCTGTCCCAAGCCAGCGAAAGGAAGTTGTGTTGAAGAATGCGCATCTGATTACCCATGCAGGAAGGGTAAAATATGCTGCCCCGATATATGCGGACACTCGTGCGTTGATCCAGGTAATAATATATATATATATTTTAATAAGCAGTACCGTATTAACTAAGCTATTAACTGTTTACTCGTTGAAGATTGGTCAGGAGATCAGAATCCCGGCGGGTCGGGAGACGGGACGGGGATGTTTGTCGGACAATTTGAAAAAAATCCTGAGTTGGTACCAGGATCCTGTTTTGTGGACGTGGGCTAAAATGTTTTTCATCCCTAACAGGTACCAACTCTAATACAACAAATCATTTCCAGTCATGTTTTTCCGGCTTAGTACCCTGAAAATCACTGCAAAAGCTCTCGCTGTGGACCTTTTGAGGCTAAACATTTTAGTAAATGGTTTGAACCCAGGAGTATCAGTAGTTCGTATTGTGTGATCGTCCGGGTGAGAATAGTTCTGAAAAGAACTGTTGTTGGTGACTGACGTTTCGACAACCTGAGCGGAAGTCATCTTCAGAGTCAAGTGAATAGTGTTTGTCAGTCGGTGATGTTATAAGTCTGGTCCATTGATAGTGATTGGTCAGTTAAGCCATGATGGTATTGGCTGGAAGACTCATGTAAAGTTAGCCATCAGTCATTGGTCGGTTTCGATCCGTCTTTTGTTAGTCAAGTTGGTCTGTTAGAGTCCGTCTATTGTAAGTCAAAATAATTAAGCCGGTCTGTTAGAAGTCCGTTTGTCGGTTTCGTTTTCGTCGCGGATAAGTCGTTTGTAAGGGGCCGGTAGTTGTTGACATCTGTTAAGAGGCGTTTGTTCGAAGTTAGTGTACCAGCTTTCCAGAGTAAGTCGTTGAAAATAGTTTGCACTGTAGGTTAAGCATTGAGCAGAGTCCTAGTCAATGTTGTGGTTTGTCAGTTGATGATGAACAACAATGTGATTGTTGACATCACCATTTCTCGTGGCTCGTTTGTGTTCAGTCAGTCTCGTGTTAAGGTTTCTGCCAGTCTCACCAATGTAGGAGGCCTGGCAGTCGGAGCATTTGATCTTGTAAACAGCTCCCTGTCTGTTGTTGGGTTCGTCTCGGTCTTGAACGTTGGTCAGTAAGTGCCGTAACGTAGTTGTAGGTTTGTGGGCTACGCGGATGTTGTAGGGCTGTAAGGTCCGTGAGATAGTCTCAGAAGTTCCCTTAATGTAAGGTATAGTCACTATAGTAACAGGTGTCGGATTCTTGTTCGTGGCGTCGGTTTCAGTAGGTCGGAAAATGTTTCGTCTAATAAAGTCAGCGTTGTAGTTATTTTTGATAAAAACACGTTCAAGGTATTTGTTTTCGTCACGTAAGCTGTCCGGTGTATCGCAAACTAGTTGCGCTCGCCTCGTAAAAGTCTTTATAGTCGTGGCTTTGTGTGAAGTCGGGTTGTAGGATGATTCGTCAAGTAATCTGTCGGTATGCGAACAACTTACAATAGACGGACTCTAACAGACCAACTTGACTAACAAAAGACGGATCGAAACCGACCAATGACTGATGACTAACTTTACATGAGTCTTCCAGCCAATACCATCATGGCTTAACTGACCAATCACTATCAACGGACCAGACTTATAACATCACCGACTGACAAACACTATTCACTTGACTCTGAAGATGACTTCCGCTCAGGTTGTCGAAACGTCAGTCACCAACAACAGTTCTTTTCAGAACTATTCTCACCCGGACGATCACACAATACGAACTGCTAAACATTTTAAGAGGTACCCCTGACGAGCGCCCCTGTCGTTTTAATGTGGGAGTACCCCCGTATCTGAATACATCCCGCAAAACAAAAACACTCAGCAAGGCTAATCGTATTTAAAATTTACGCTCAAAAAGTCGTCTTTGGATCGTCTGTGTTCTTGAAAAGTACAGTGGACCTCGATTTAACGAAGTCGCTGGGGACCGGTCAAATTTGTTCGTTAAATCGAGGGTTTTGTTGACCGTTGATCTGTTCAGCGTTTATCTTCTTTCGCATGTTGACATTGTAATTCGTTATATCGAGGTAGATTTTATGTTTAGGCTTCCAATTTATGTTCGTTAAATCGAAGTACTCGTTGTACCGAGGTTCGTTATATCGAGGTTCTATTCCATACATTTTACGGTAACTTTGGCCGGGACATAAAATATCGTTCGTTATATCGAGGACTTCGTCAAATAGAGGTTCGTTAAATCGAGGTTTCACTGTAAACGAGTGTTTGCTTTGTCAAGCCCGGGCCGGAATACTAAAGCCTAATATTTCATTTTGTTATATGAAAACTCGTCTTTAATGAAATGGAAAATTCTGATTTCTTCCCAGAGTGGTCTGAGTTTTAAACTACGGCATTAGTTTCAGTGAACTGCCTTTTTGAGCATTTCTCAAAAGAATTTTTTTTCTTTTTTCACGTTCATTAAATTTGCAAACACAAATCAACTCCACCAATGTATAGTGTTTTCACATTCCCTTTTTTCTTAAATATGTTAACACAAGGTTTCTTTCTCAAATAATAAAGTTATTTTGAATACTTGTTTTAGTTCCAGTTAAACCAGAGGCTCGCTGAAGTCCAGGATCCGGAAAAAACACATCAAAGCTCCTCATACTGAAGATGCAATAAATATTAATAGAGGTTAAAGATTAGTCGATGACAATTGGTACGAAATTTTAGTGCAATCAATCAACATTAAAAATAACAGTGAAAATATGATTTATTTGTAAGCAAAATCAATAAAATAAACTCAATAAACTACGTTCCGTGTGTAGCTGTCGTTCTTTCTCGAAGCAATTATTGACCAAGTTTGTTCGGTCAAGATGGCTGGATATTGGCCTCGTTCTTGTTCTTTTTTGCGAGTTTATGAACCTCGCCTTCGTCTCGGTCCATAAACAGGCAAAAACGAACTTGGCCAATATCCAGCCATCTTGACCGAACAAACTTGGTCAATAACCCATAAATATAGTCCCCGATCATGTATGGCTCCTGGTTACCACACATTGCATTGAAAACAATTTAACACTCCAAGGTGTTATTTGGTGACAACATATAAACTGAGAAGATAATTTTCTACTTTCCTAAACGAAATTAGTGAGCGCAGATGTGTTGGCAAAACTGTCAAACTAATCTTGATAATAATAATAATAATAATAATAATAATAATAATTAAGTACTTATATATAGCACATGATCCATAAATAGATGATCTCAGGCGCTTAAAATTAACAATAAGATTATTTACAATATTTTTACGATATTTCTTACGAGTGTGTCCTAAAACCATGCTGTTATTTTCCTGCGTCTCAATATAAGCTCCGTACAGGAAATAGGTACAGCCAATTTCTGTTTTTTTTTTTGTGACAAATTTTATTATCTCAAAGAGGGTACGTTTCTAAAGAAACTGCGGTGCTGCGTCGGTGGGGAGTATTACAAGATAATTTGATTTTATCAACTGGGTTGATATTAACGACCGTAAAGAGATTCGAAAGCTGACGTTTCGAGCGTTAGCCCTTCGTCGGAGCGAATCGAGGAATAGCCCTAATGTGTGATGACATCAGCCCAGCAAAAATCACCACCAAGCCTCGCTTTGATAATGCAAAATGTAAATTTTATCCTGAGCCAATTCCCAAAGCAGTCAAGATGAAAAGAATACCCACGTGAAAACAACACGAGGGCAACGAAAGTTTGAGCAAATGCCGCACAAACGAGGCTTGGTGGTGAATTTTGAGCATGTGATGTAATCGCGCATAAGACCTATTGTGGGTTGTATGTGGTTTATAAAAAGAACGATGAAGCTACGCTATTGGTTGGTGCCTGGTAACGTGAAAAACAAGAGAAGAAATTGAATGAAAAGCGTTCGTTGATACCGTGGGGATTAAGAGTGCCGATTTAAAAAATAATTTTTGTTCTAGAGTTTTGCGGCTTTTCGTGTTTCTTTGATGTAGGGAAAGGCCGCATACTGCCATATGTTGCTTAGAATGATTGGGGAGATTAAAGCTTCTCGCGACCGGTTTAGATGCGTTCTTATCGTCTTTCTTTACGTCACGAAGGTGTTCTCGGAATCGGTCGCCTAGTCGTCTTCCTGTTTCGCTGATGTATAACATTTTGCAAAGAGTGCAAGTTATGCAGTAGATGACATTGGCTGCTGTACAGGTGAAATGATCAGTGATCTTGATGGACCGCTTGAGTCCCGATATTTTCTCAACGTAACTGCGAAAGAAAGGATATGTTTGCATCGTGCGCGAGCGCATTTAAAAGTTCCGGTTTGATCACTTGTTTGGAATGCACTCCTGACCAAAAGGTTACTTATGTTTTTGTCGCGTTTGAATTACTGCGCGGTTGTGAGGGTGAAATGTGAGGTTGAATGGAATTCTTTGATTATTCTCCTTCTGAGACGTTTGTAGTGTTGACTGCCGATCAATTTTTTCGACGCGGTGATGGCCTGCTTGAACAACAGAGGCAGGATAGCCACGTTTGTCGAAGAATCGCCTATTTCCACTGATTTTAAGAAAAATCAGCCCTCACTACAAAGACGACGAAGTCTAAGAAGCAGAGAATAAGGAATGGAATTCTTGACATGTGATGGATGTGAAGATAAATATAACGAATAAACCCGGTACAATTTTACAGAACCCACGACCTGCAGTTGATAAAACCAGTTTTATTATTTTAATACATGTTTTTTCTGCAAGATTAACTTGAGCCACTTGAGTGGGATTTATAAAATATGACTGACTCTTTGAGTGAAGAAAAATAACAGGTTATTGTTCAGACCCAAGCACGTAACAAATTCCATATTTTACTGCCCTCTTTGAAAACTCTCCAAATAATGAATTTCATTATATCAACAAAAACATAATAACGATATAATACTAGACTTGATTCGCGGGTTTGTACAAATGCTGTTGACTCAACTAATGTGCTATTTGCTCTTCAAAAGTTGTTTATTTGTTTAAGAAATAGAGAAAGCTCCACGAGTGTCTACTCGCTCTAACTGTACATAGAGAAAGTTTTGGACTTTTTAAAAGATTAAGTCGCAACTGCATCCTCAAACAAGGTTTAACCAAAAAAAACCCCGGTGGTATTTGCCTAAGTGTTCCACAATATAAATAAGTAAGGGGGGCAAGTTTCTAAAGAAACTGAGGTGCTGCGTCGGTGGGAGTATTACAAGATAATTTGGTTTTATCAACTGAGTTGATAATGTGAATTGGCCACCGTAAAGAGATTCGGAAGCTGACGTTTCGAGCGCTAGCCCTTCGTCGTAGCGAATCGGAGAATTGTGGGTTGTGTGTGGTTTATATACAGAAATATGGAGCTACGCTATTGGTTGGTGCCTGGCAACGTGAAAAACAGAATAAATTAGTTGAATGAAAAGCGTTCGTTGATATCGTGAGGAGTAAGAGTGCCGATTTGAAAAATAGTTTTTGTTCTGGAGTTTTACGGCTTTCTGTGCTTCCTTGATGTAGGGAGAGGCCGCAGACTGTCATATGCTGCGTAGAATGATTCGGCTAGCGACCGGTTTAGATGCGTTTTTGTCGTCTTTTTCTACGACGCGAAGATGTTCTCGAAATCGGTCGCCTAGTCGTCTACCTGTTTCGCCGATATCTAACTTTTTGCAAAGGGTGCAAGTTATACAGTAGATGACTTTGGCTGAGGTACAGGTAAAATGATCAGTGATCTTGATGGATCGCTTGGGTCCCGACAATTTCTCAACGTTGCAAATGAAAGGACATGTTTTGCATCGTGCGCGTGCACATTTAAAAGTACCTGGTTGTTCACTCGTTTGAAAAGCACTTCTGACTAAAAAGTTACCTATGTTTTTGTCGCGTTTGAATGAAATTAATGGAGGTTGTGAAAAGATTCTGCCAGTATCGGGGTAATGCTCTGCATTACCATGACACGCCTATAGCAGATTACAATTGCATAAACTCTGAAATATGAAAACGACTGCTTTCCAAGAAAATAACAATCGTTTCTCTGTGCCACGTATCCAGCCAAGTTGTTTTAAGTTAAGTTGTTCAGCGCTCCGGTTGCTCAGGAGAATAAATTTCATATTAACATTCCAGACTTGCTTCACATTTATTC
>CM042759.1:1568870-1576370 GCA_022496165.2 Catalaphyllia jardinei
TCGTCTGCGTCCTTCATTTTGAATCTCATCCCAATCGAGACACAGAATCCACTAACGGTTATCAAAGGTGGTGGTAAGTTTTGGTGACAAAATAAAATAACTGCAATACTCAAGGTAGCATCTTAAGATATAAGAAATATATCCTTTGTTACATATCATTTTGACTATAAATTTGTATTCACATTTACGATTTCTTCTAGAATTGAATCCACTAACATTAGAATTGAATTCACTAACGATTATAGAAGTTGGTGGCAAGTTTATATATAATAACTGCAAAACTTAAGGTAGCATTTTAAGATATAAGGAATATATCCATTGTTACATATCTTTTTGACCATAAATTTTTATTCACATTTACGATTTCTTCTAGAATTGAGTCATGAAGCGCTATATGGTTGAAGTTGTGTTGCTATCGATTGTTTGCTCACTTTTGAGTGTGAGTATATACCTTACTAGTGCTAATGGGCTCAAACGTTAATTTCAGATATTTTTGTCAAAAACGCGAGGACCTCATATGGCACATGGGTAAACGTCCCCAAGTGAGAAAAACCATGTCATTGAAGTGCAAAGAGGGAAAATTTCATACTTGATTATATTAATTCATTTCGCTAACTTAAGAAGATACATTTTTATTATATTCATAACATTTAATCAAGTCCAACCAGGTTTCTTTTTTATTTTTCATTCTGCAGGATGAAGCAGCGGGCTCCGCCTTCAGGAACAAAAGAGAAGGTAATTACTAAAATGATGTCAAAATTGTTCTTGCGTTTGAATTGAGATATTTTGTATTGAGTAATGAAAGGAAAAAGGTTTCCAACTGAACGAAAAGATTTGACTTACAATCAAACACTTGTTAAAACTGGCCACAATCCCAACCCTTATATAAAAGCTCGGCAGATGCATATCGTCTGGTATTAAGTCAGATTTGGGGAGCTATTTCGCCAAATTACTTCCAAACTGAAGCCGTTGAAGTCCCTGCAAATGAGCCAAACAAAGCTAAATTTAAGGTTAAATTGATTATTTGATTCGTGGCCATAATTTAGACATGCTTAACTGCGATTCACTTAAATGACCTCATTACATCTTTACCGTTAGCCAATCATGGCGACAGGAGCATGGAAAGCAGTAGAATCGGTTATTTACATCTATATTTCAGCTAAAAAAAGCTGAAATTTTAATATCTGACCGTATTCGCAAACACAGCCACAGAATTTGACTTGACACTGCATGATCTCTTTACAATTCTATCCTGGAGCCAGCCTTGCACAAGACTTATCGTGGCTACAAGGAAATAACTCTCCTGAGTGTAGGACTTTTGATTGAAATGAACACAAACGTACAGATATCAAAACCGCCCCGGCGGCCGAGTGCTTAACTATAGCTTACTAAAGACCTGCATCGCCCTATGGACTGAACAAGAGGTGCTATATCGAGAATGGATTGAACCTCAAACAAACTAGGCCATAATTCTACGTAAGACCGGAAGCCACGTTAATCCTCTTGAAATTTCTTCCACGCTGGTTAATAACAGACAGTTCTGATAGTTAGCTAGACCGAGACCGCCGCCCGCCTAAAAAATTCTATTCACGATCAGCAATTAACCTAATGTTGTTTACTTCCTTCGTAGCCATGTTTTGCTCGCAAAACAGCAATGTCCCGGATGTACTTGAATTTCATGGAGCAGGAAATGTTATATCCAGACTTCAAGAGATGTTTTTCTAAGTCTTCAGCCAAATAAAAGTTCAGAACAAATAACGCCAATAGCAGCTAAAAATGTCTAGTCTATTGCACCTCTAAGCCCTAAAGTGATGTGGCTAAAGCTCTTTTCTGTCTAAAGGAAGCACAACATTATCGCCACATGACGTCCTGTTTAATACACCTCAGGCCCGCCTCATGTACAATAATGTACGACGCTTGCTAGCAAATCGTTAGACTTCGTTGTCCTAGGGCAGAGTTCCTTCAGACAACAGTTAATTTTAGCATGCTAATCGATCGGCTTCTTCTCAGAGCCTCACAGCGTGAACTAAAATGCAGACGAGTGTAGCGTAGGCTAAACTTTACAACACTTGAAAAGGGGAGTGTAGCGATAAATAATTAAAAATAAAGATCATATAGTTAAATGCAACATGCAGCGAGAAGTTCTCTACATTTCATGCTTGGCAAGATTTATAAGCTTCTGCCATAGTGGAAGCACAAAACAATGACAAAAAATAAAAAAGAGCATTTGAATAAATAAAAAACGCTCGATTCAGTCTTCAACACTGTTTTCATAAATACACAGAAAATATTAACTTTCGAACTCTTTTCTAAATCTTCTCTCTTGGATTCCATCAGGGTTAGAATACACGGTCCCTGTTTTGTCTTTCGCAAATGCTAACATGAGAAACTATTAGTAGGACAGATTGATTGAAGTGTTCCTCTCTTGTACACAGTTGATTCCAAGCCACTAGTGTGTCCAAGGCCACTCAGCCGGAATGGAATTTGTGTTACTGAATGCGGACCTGGTAAGAAATGCAGTGATGATAAAATATGCTGCTTCAATGGATGCGGTCACATATGCATCGATCCAGGTAATAATAAGTATTTTATCAGCAGTAATGGCCTTGCTATTGGCTTTTAACTCGATAATGATTGGATAATGAAGAATAATAGGGTATAATCAAATATCATACTCTAAAAAATAGTAGGGTCAAAGTTTTTTGTTGTATGTTATTGTTGTTTTTTGGCCTTGGCCCTGCACAAAACACAATAGCTGTTTACTCCGAACTGAGGGACTAACCAATAGAAACGTGTTGGTTAAGTAATTCATTCATAGTGTATGAGGGCAAAACAAAAGATTGTGCAGGGTCGTGGACCTTCCAACATAAATCTTGTCGTCTTTGTTTGCTCCTTTGATGTTTGCCGGGCTTCGTAACCAGTCCCCTCTATTAGCTATGCTGCATGGAATCGAATTCTTGAAAAATGAGAAATCAGAAAACCTCCCGAAAAGAAAATCGCTCTTAAACAGGCTAATCGTAATCACACAAGTATGGTTCAATAATCACGAACAGATAACCGCCAGTGAAGAGCTGTCTGTTTAGTCACCAGATATGAAATTTACGCGCAAATAATTTTTCATTTAATCGCCTTTGTCTTTGAAAAGTAAACAAGTATTCGCTTGTCAAGCCGGAATACTAAAGTCTGATATTTTATTTTATTATCATGATGGTGAAACTGGTCCATGATGAAAAGGATAATTCTAAGTATTTCCCAGAACGGTCTGAATTTTGTATTATAGCATTAGTTTCGTTGAATTGCCTTTGTTAAACATTTCTCAAAAGGTTTGTTTCGCTTTCCACGCTGATTGAATTTGCGAAGAGGATAATTCTGAGTTCTTCCCAGAACAGCCTGAATTTTGCAATATGGCATTATTCTCGGTGAATTACCCTTCTTCAACATTGCTCAAAAGTTTTTTTCTTTCTTCACGCCTAATGTAATTTGCAAATAGAAAAAGAACTGACCAATGCTTGTACCAGTTTAATGGCATAAGGATAGTGTTTTCGCATTCCCTTGGCCCCTATCTATAGTAACATGAAATTTTTACTTAATAACAAAGTCAATTTTGGATGATTGTTTTATTTTCCAGTTCAAGTGAAGTGAATTTGAAGTGCCAGGTTACCGGAAGAACAACACATCAAAGCTCCTCTTATTGAAGCTACAAATAAACATCAAAAGAGGTTACGACTTATATTGGATAACAGTTGCCGCGAAACTTTGGTGTATTTAATCAACGTTAAAAGTATCTGTGAAAATTAAATATGCTTTAGTTGTAAGGAAACTCAATAAAATAATCTACGGGGTAACTTTCTGCGTGTAGCTGTCGTTCTTTTTCAAAGCCAGCCGTGGCTATGATCATTGAACTGTTATTCTTCGCTGCAAACAACAAAACAAAGATCACTGAGGGCAGAAAGTGGTGGACCGTAACGATTACATGCAGATTTGTTCACATTATGGTAACACACATTTTAGTAATATGCCATTTACGATTCCGAGGTGTATTTGGTGAAGCAAATAGCTATTACGGTCGTCTTGAAGTCACAGCATATAAACCGAGGCGATAATTTTCTACTTTAATAAACGAAATTAGTAAGCGCAAATGCGTTGGCGAAAC
Source organism: Catalaphyllia jardinei (assembly GCA_022496165.2). Taxonomy (NCBI): domain Eukaryota; kingdom Metazoa; phylum Cnidaria; class Anthozoa; order Scleractinia; family Caryophylliidae; genus Catalaphyllia; species Catalaphyllia jardinei. Next base: position 1,573,024 of record CM042759.1, read on the forward strand.
TGTCAAACTATCTTAAGAGTGTATCTATGAGAAAACAAGGCAGAACCAGGCAGGCGATGATACACGAAAAACTAGGTCAAAATATTCCCTTCAAGTTAGCACCCCCCCCCTCTCCGCCCAACAAAAATGGACATTTGATACCAATTTATGCATATTTAGTTGGCCATCTTTGGTTTAGTATTTCTACAACAAGAAAACCCATTTGAAAATGAAATCCACTGGATCATGTTCTTCAACTATCAGTCTAAAAGCTCAGATCCCAGAATCATGCAAGACCATTCGAGAACAATACTTTGGCATGCACATCCGGTGATAGCTGTGCCTTGTTATATGAGAAAAAAGTAGAAAACTTTGTCTACTCAACTGTCTACTCGAAGAGCGTAGGAAAACGAGTCTGCAATGTCCCATTTGCGGTCTGCGGTTAGAGATCGTTGACATTCGTAACGCTCCGTAACACTGTGTTTTCTGCGAGTAAATTCCCATTTTTTCTGCGCCTATCAGTGTAAAAACCTGCTTATGCTAAACATCACACCAACAGCGTTCAATTCTATAAGAAAATACGAAAAAAAGCCATTGCGTTGGCGTTATCTAATATACGTAGATATGTATCAAGATTCAAAACGCTCGTGCAGAACCATTGTTTTGCTGTTTGGTGACGTCGACGCTCTCGTCGCTGTCGTCGTCGTGGTTTGCTAAAACTCCCTGTTGCCTATTTGGCCTTAAGTAAACCACGACGACGATGACATTGGGAACGTCACCAAACAAAAGGTTTAATGAGCAGAACAATAGTTGTGCACGTGCGTTATAAATCTTTGTACATTTCTTTGCCGTCCTCTGCAAAACAAGAACGTGAAATAACCAAATTCTGCGTGCTCAGTGAAGGCGTTGTCCTTGGGGCCCCTTCCTCATTGTTTAAGCCCTCTGTTATGAATGTTTAACGTCTATAAACACTCATGCACTTCTTAAAAACGCGCTGTTATGAACACGCTATTGGAGCAATCCAAAAAATGTGCATAACTTGGATGTAACAGGTGTCGTAAACAAATGCATGCTTTTCTCCAACGCCTGGCTTCTCAGAAACAGATTCTTACGGCGAGCGTTACCGCTTTCGTAACTTGCTATACTAAAAACAAGTTTGTTCTTAGCCAGGTTTCGCTTATGAGACGAATTACATTTCCTTGCACTATGGGCGCTTACCATTCATTCCGGGGCGAATTTCCAGAAATTTCCGTGGGTAAATGGTACAGTCTTTTTCCAGTGTGGAAGACGATAATTGTTCGCTTGGAATTTTTCAATGACTTCTAGGTTTAAATCAAAAATATAGAAGCAAACAGAACACTGATAAGTTGACATCGTGACTTTTTATAGCCCACAACAGCAGAGATCTTGCACAAAACAAAACGGCAGCGAAAACGTCGCAAAACAAAAGGTTTAATGGTTCTGCACGAGCTATAAATCTTTGTACATTTCCCAGCCAGCCTATGTTAAACAAACAAGTACACCACGGCGGCATTATTTTTATAAAACGATTTCTTCACGAATTTAGCTGTAGCTAGTATTTATCGACATTTAAGTAGAAAGGTTCTAAAGTGTTTGTTTTATCGAATGCACGTCACCGTCATCCTTGCGTGAGATGTCCAACTCGCTGTGATCGCGGGCAAAAGAACTTGCGAGCGCTGAGTAGAAAATTGGGAATTTGCATAAATTCCGAAAAAGAGGACAACCCCGTGAGGTATACTCAAAATTTCGAACATTTTTTCCTGGAAATTTCCGTTACATTTGACTTTCATCCCGGAATTTTCGGTTGAATGGTTCGATTTCGGAAATTGAACAATTTCCGGATTTTCTGGAACTTTTCCCAGGAAATTTCCGTACCATTTGTCCCCGTTTCGAAAATTTCGAAATTTTGGGTCAAATGGTAAGCGCCCCAAATTTAAGCAATAGACCACAAGTTTCTGTGGGTTATAAAAGCAATAGACCACCAGTTTTCTATGGATTATAGGCTGATAAACCACTTGGGATGTTGGTAGAACACTCGAAGAATTCGTAAACCACTCGCCTGCGGCTCGTGGTTTACAAATTCTTCTCGTGTTCTACCAACATCCCGCGTGGTTTATCAGCTTATATAATAATGCAGAAGACGCGCGATTTTTCCGTGGGTTTACCGGCACAATAACCCACAGCTGATTGACCAATCAGAGCGCGCGCATTGATTTGGTTATTATATAATACATGATATCCTCTGATATTATTTAAATAAATTTATCTTAAATCAACTGAATCACGACAAACACGTTTACAATTCTAAAAGAGCTCATCCTTGAACACTGCATGTTTACTGCCAGGGAAGCCAGGATCTGTTTGTTTAGCATTGAAAAAGCGAGATGTTTTCTCATCATGAATGGCCACCTATGAAAATCCACTTTACTTGCAATAAATAGATTAGCAGTTTTTAAAGCTAAATCAAGAGAACCATTCGTCATTTTGATTTGTTTACAGCTGAGCAATCATGCTGCTTTAACAGTTGACGAACAAACCAATTGTATTCACTATAAACTACGTTTAATTTACTTTACATTCTAACAACTGAGAATTCAGCTTAATTTCCCACTGAGACTCTGCAACATCAGTTTCTTGGTAACAAGTTGCCTTGATCCGCCAGCGCTTTCAGCAAGACGAATTCCCAGTTAGTTACACTGAAAGAACTCGTTGTAGACATACACCATGAATGGAAAACTGTTGATAGTTTTACTGCTGTGTTTTGTGCTAAGCAACGTGAGTACCCCCAAAATACTTAGATACAAAATTTATTTTCTTTGAGGGGCCACGTTGCACAACCTACCTAATTTTGTGGTTGGTTGTCCAAAATAGACATCAAACAAAAACAAGCCTGAATAACAGTTTTCTCCAGTTAGAAAAGGAACAACAGGATTTCTTTTGGAAAATTGAGATTAAAAACGATGAACGTTGAATGTTTCTATTCACCGTTTCAGCCGAGATAGCAAAAGACACTTCCTCAAATTGAATATTATAAGCATATTTTAGTAAATCATTTGTAGAGCAAAAAGAGGATACAATTTAGTGATTTTCAGTACTACCAGGTTTTTTTTATTTTTTCTTCTGTAGGATGAAGCGACGGGCTCCGTCCTCAGGAAAAAAGGATTCGGTAAATATGCCTTAATATTTGTTTATGCATGAGAATTGGGACATTGAATGTGGAATATTCCATGTGAATTAGGACATTTTGAAATTTTTTGATATGTGGTCAAGATCGAAGCACAGGTTTTAAAATGAAAAAAAGAGCTGCAAACAAGACGAAAAGATTTGAATTACATTCTGACACTTGT
>CM042759.1:1581370-1587901 GCA_022496165.2 Catalaphyllia jardinei
TTTGTTTCAACATCCCCACATTTCCATTTCTTTTGCGTTGCTTAGAGTTGATATATCATACTTTCCTCAAAGCTGAACGGCAAATCTGCAACAACGTCTTTCGACCGAAGAAGATGAACAGCAGCCTCTCTTTGTTCATCTTTGAGCAACGAAACGCCGAAGTTTCTCTTACCAGGATTCTATTTTAAAAACAAGCGGTTCATTACGAATCAAGGCATGTGTCAGTGATGGTAATTGCTGAAAGCCGCAAAACGCACCTGGACGCAATTATGATCAGCCATTGTCAAGGATAGGACACTTTTGTCGCCTTTCAACCAATACGAATTTTCCGTTTCTGGGGAAACGGGCAATAATGCACTTTTTACAATCTCTCCGCGCGTTAAACGATCGAATAAAAATACCAGAAAATAGAGGGCTTCGAACAGTCTACCATATTCCTAGTCAGGAAAACCTACTTTTAACAGGGTACTTTACATATTATTAATTTTGCAGTTTTCTTTTCTATGAAAATGCGATAAAGTTAGTTTCAATTCACTTTTATTTAAGAAATAAAGAAGCCTTAGCCGTGTTTTTCACTGGGTTAAAACACGACGGGCACGCACCGGCAAATTGCTCGAGTGTTCTCAAATGTCCGAAGTGTTTTATCGCAGTGTGATACACTGCTTAGGCTTCTTCAATTTGCTTTTTGATATAGATGTAATGTGCACAAAAACAATACAACACGCTCTTTCTATGTTTTATACTCTGATAAAACATGGGTTTTTGACCAATCATTATAAAAGAATATCTAAAAGCTTGAGAATTAGAATGTCTGGCATCAAATTTCACTTAGTTGAACGGTGATTTTGGTTTTTGTTCACTTTCGAAGAAACTCAGCTGGAATATATGTTTTTTCACTTGGTTTAACCAACTAATTTTGCGACTTTTCCTCCTGTATGATGAAGTGGCGGGTTCCTCTCCGAGGAATTATCGAGGTGATTATCACAAAAGTCAATGCTGATATCAGTAACATAAATTAACAACAACAGCAACATTGTTTGTACTGTAAACTAAAGCAAAGAAATTAATTATACAATATTAAATAAAAATAAATAATTTAGTAGCTGGTCACCCGACTACGAAGCTTTACTAGTTGGGTAACCACCATTTATTAATTAAAAACGAAGAAACTGAATCACCGATCAATCATGTATTTCAGAGGCCGATTCATCAGCGAGAAGAAATGATTTGAAATTCGCAGTTTAGCCGGCTTGCAAGATTGCTATAATCAAATTGGATATCACATTCAGACAACGAGGATGATTCAGAAATGTGCAAGTGTCGATGAGAGACTTCGTATCGGCAGATTTCCCTTAAGCGTCATGTTAAGTGGTACTATGATCAAAATTTTTACCCCTTGATTTTTTAGGTGTGTCGCAAAGAATTGCACGGAAGAATAAAAATGCCGTTTCCTGTTTGTAAATGTCTGCATTAGTTTCGGACATTTAAATTTGGATTTTTTAAAAAAATATATGCAAATGAGATGACTGATGACATCATACACTCAACCCAATATTTTATTAAGTATCAGAGCATATAAATAGAGCTATCTTGGCCAAATTGCAGTGCAGACCATTGAAACTTGGTAGGCTAGTAAATTTTACAGGAAACACAACTTTGGCTATAAAAAATCTTGCTCCCATGGCAACTCATTCTTCTTCAGTCCCCACTCACTAGATTTGAATAAGTTAGGCCCAGTTCAGACGCCGAACTTTTCATAAGCCGAACTTAATTCGAATTTGGACCGACCCAAACTAACAAATGTACGCCTTTTGATTCAGACGTCGAACTTAATTCGGTTTGAACCAAAACTGCTTGTAAAAAAGCCGAAAACCGAGACTGCTTGTAAAATACGTTATAATAATTTATGCATTAGGTTCGGCACAAGAAAAGTTCGGCGAAATTCCCGGCTGTGCCAGGCGGGAAGAACCGCTGAGCCGTTCCAAATTAAAGTAGCCGTTCTTACTGATTCAGAAGCAGAACTTTTCACGTACTTAACTCAAGGTATTAGGTTCGGCTCATGAAACGTTCGGCGTATGAACTGGGCCTTAGCGATTTTCAGCTTGAAAAACGTTGAACAAGGCCACAAACTCTACCCAACATATTTATATGCTTGCTGGATTATACATATGAGGCACCATTGTTACCATTAGCAAATATCAAAATAGAATGCCAAAGGTGGCCAGAAAAGCCTCTTATTTTATTGGGGACGTCTGCAACCCAGTATGTTTTTATGGTAACAAAACTGTTAAACTCGTATTGTGGAGCACATCTAGTACAATCTTACTGCAAAGTATTTCTGATTAATATTGGCCGAGATATTTTTTTTTATCATACTTAGTCACAGTTTGTTTGAGTATCGTGTGACAACATCACTTGGCTAATTTACATATTTTAAAAACCAGAATATCTCTGGAAAGAAAAGAGATATTTGGAAATAGTACACGGCATTTTGCTTCTCATACAGACTACTTTTTTATGTTTTAAAATGGATTAGATAGAAAAGATGCGATTTTCGTCATAGTACCACTTTAACCGTCTATGTTAGAACAAGGACCGTAGAGGTGACCATGTTTTGATACAGAACTCACTACTTTTGTTGTGTAAATCAAGTTGTTCTTATGCTAACTAGGCGCATTTACATGACTAAAGCAGTCGACGTTGTATTTACAGAAACACCGTTATCTCTCCTCAGAAAATACAAGACATATATATTGTGATGTTATCAGATTGAGTGGGACTTACTTCAGTACATTGTATTGTAGGTATGGCAATAAATCCAGAGTGTCCTCCGCTCAAACCAGGAACAGTTGGTATTTGTGTTGAAGCTTGTTCCGGAGACAATGACTGTTCTGCTGGCGAACTGTGCTGCTTCAATGGGTGTGGACACACGTGCCAACCGGGTAATATTAAGTAAACAACACGTGAATTGTGTAATTTCACCCCCTCACATGGCGCGAAATAAAGAATTTATATTAGAAATGATATCAAATAATTTCAGTAAGCTCTGAGTTCTGAGTGCATAGTGTATTATTTTACCCTGGGTATTGTTATTAAAGGTAAGGTAAGCCCATCAGGCCGGAGCTTATCCCGGTTTCCTTAGCATTAAGCGACTAGGAGTATTTCTACTCCCCCCTGGATGGGATGCTAGTCCATCGCAGGGTTACCCCCCAGCATTAAATTCGCCGGTACCCATTTATACACCTGGGTGGAGAGAGGCAATGTAAGAGTAAAGTGCCTTGCCCAAGAACACAACACAATGTCCCCGGCCAGGGCTCGAACCAGGACCGCTCGATCCGGAGACGAGCGCACTAACCATGAGGCCACCGCGATTTATATGAGAAATGATATCAAATAATTTCAGTAAGCTCTGAGTTCTGAGTGCATAGTGTATTATTTTACCCTGGGTATTGTTATTAATGACATGGTAATGAGTTGGGGAATTGGGCAACCTCGTTCCCAGGATCTTTTCCCTGGCTTGGGGATGGGGCGGGAAAACCCGACCCCGCCCAAGCCAGGGAAAAGGCCCTGGGAACGAGGTTGGGAATTGGGACAAGACCACGGCCAGCTGCTGGCGAAAATAGAAGCAGACAACTAGATCAAGCCCGACTTACTCGTTGCAGGAGAGGTTGAGTCACCAATCTCTTCGTTTTAGCGGCCTCGAGTAGAATGATGGGGTAGAACATGTGTAAATCATTTTATACTTTTATTTGTATTAATGTATCATGCAAATGTGTTCGCATACTGCATGGCATGGAAATGAGTGCTACAAGTGTCATCAACAATCATGCAGCGTTTGACGAGAGCTTTTAAGTTCTCGTCAAATCCAAAATACCTCAGTGACTGAACGAGCTCAATCACTGAGGCATTTTGGATTATTTCGGCCACGTACAAAATTACCTTTTAATTGAAGGAAACCTGAAAACGATAGTTTACTAAGATAGAGAAACACCAAAGAGATAATAATAAACCATAAAGGAACAAGGATGGAGAAGATTAACACGGATTACAAACGACGAACTTGAAAAATTAAGGCTGAACTTTCCGCAAACCGTGATGTACCTCCTTTAAAAGCTATCTGTTTCAAAAGTCAAAAATTTGCTTCACTCTTTGTCTTTTAAGTATTTTGTGGCATTTTCAGATTTTGAAGTTAAACTTTCTAGCTTATCTATCAGTCGATGATATTGTAGAGAAAATCAGGACTATAGTACAATGGTTTGATCCTGTAATTGATGCTTAAAATTTAGACTTTTTGTTATAGTTATTATTGTTGCTTGTTTATAGCTCGATTTTCTCATTTGTTGTCCATGGATAATAGTTAATTACTGGTGTGCTACCCAGGACCGGGGGTACTACCGGGGTTACTATATGGGCTATATAGGTGGGTGCCGCGAGATAGGCTACGGTTTTTGAGGTTCTTGATCCTTAAATATAGTATCATTTTTGTCCCTGTTGGCATTGTTTTCCCTTTGTGATCCTTAGACAGGGTACCTAAATGTGTCTGATAAAATTCAGTGCATGAACTCCAAGCTAAATGAAAACCAAATGATCTGTTAAAACTGAACTAATCGAATACTAGAGGAGATAGAGGAGACTTGAGTGAAGAACACGCTGACTCGTATGACTTTTTGAAGCGGCGGCGAAGAGAAAAATTACGAGATTAACCAAACATTTTCTCTTCGTCGCCGCTTCAAAGTCATACGTGTCAGCACGTTAATCGAATACTTGTAGTGTCAGAGAAAAAAAATAAGCTTGCACCGTCCACGCCATCATTGTTTTTCCCGTCAATAGGATATCATTTTTCGGGCTTTGGCTTTAAATACGGTGTCAATTTTTATGTCCTTCTTCCTTAAATAGGGTTAGGGTTTAAGACCTTTTGCGGCACACACCTATCGGAAATTTACGGAAGTACTCTCCTCCCCAGTCCCCGCTCCGGGTGTGCTAACTGTTCCAAAAGGGTCAGCCAGTGATAATCGAGAGAGAAAGGAGAGCGCAGATAATGATGGATTGTAGTGATATTAAGAGGTTAATTTCATGTGTGATTTTGTTTTGCAGCAATTAAGTGACTGACTTGAGGGAAACCACAAGGAGCTGCTTTATTCTCAAATATTAAAGGCATTAAAGAATAAAATAGTGGCGAAATGATATAGTTTACTTTGTTTTTTATGCTTCCTATATATTCACAACGTAGGAAATCAAATTTCTAAGCATGATACATCAGAACTGCCAAGTAGCGAGAGCAGATTCTACGACGTCTTCTTTCACTCTCCAACTCTTGGAATAAAGCTCGTGACAAAATACGGCCATGCACACGGTAGGTGTCCCTGGAATTTGAATCAACCAATCAAAATATACCGAGTTCCTGAGTTAAAGACAAGACGAAGCCAAAGCAACTGTGAATGAATAGAACAACGATAAAACAAAGGTACTGTTTGAATTATTTTTTTGTAGGGTTTCGCTCGTTCGTTTTACGGCTGAACTTGATGAGTAAATTGATTCAAATTCGATGTACATGTACGCTTATTAGTAAAACTACGGACGCGTAGGTGTATGCACAAGAACAGTTGCGTTTTTATGTTTCAGTCTGTTATTTTGTAGTTCTTGATAATCACCTCTGAAAATTATAGTAAAATAATTATTCTCTTCAGGCTCAGTGAACATTGGTGAATATTCACCTCGACTGCGTCTCGGTGAATATTCACCAATGTTCACTTGACCTTCGCCGAACAATTTTTAAATATCTACTAATGACAACGATGATATTTCAAGGGCATAAATGTAGAAATTGTCATCCAACAAGAACTATAATAATAAAAGCTTATTTTTAAGGACCTAGCTTGCAACTGATTCTAATGTGGAGAATCTTTTCAAATGTAAATGACATTAATCTCCATTGCATGCTTGTTCCAGGCCTATGTATATACAGAGGATACCACCCTCGTTCCCAGGGCCTCTACCCTTGCTTTGGGGAGGGAACGAGGCTGCCGAAGATAACAGTATGGCTCATTATTAAAGTGCTGAACAAAATCTCGAATCACTCTTAGAAAACATTCAGAATACGACGAACCACATCCAGATATCAGTTTATCATGCAGAACTCAGTTATCGTACCTGGCCAGAGCGATCGAAGAAAGTTGCCAGTCGCGACCCATTTTTAGCGCCAAGTCAAAAAGCTTGGATGATATTCAAAATATTTCATGTTTTTCAGAGTAAATATGCAAAGTTTCATAGTGCGCTCATGAAAATATGGACAAACCTTTACATAGAAATGTATTGCAGGAGCCAGCGCTGTAATCCCTGATTTACGTTTCTTTGTAAAAATTGGCAAGTTTGAGATCCCATATCCATGCATGAGCATGCAAGGAATTCTTATGGCCACTTTATATATTTATAAATTACGCATAATAACCATTGATCTATGGAGGTGTTGTTTTGTTGATATGAAAAAAATAAGGAAAATTGTTCACTCCTGTGTGAGATCGTAAAAATGGT
>CM042759.1:1593096-1627261 GCA_022496165.2 Catalaphyllia jardinei
AAAGCTAAAAACTTCAATCGATGCTGTACTTTGCTGGTAGGACTGGGTGGCCCAACACTTATAAAAAAAATCGATGAACCGGCGAGCGGACCAGAGGAAAATTGGAAAAGAACATTTCTAGCCAGATACGAAGGAGTAGGTTTAAAGGGGGCAGTTACATGTGCCTTTATAAAAGTTTGTTTGAACCGCAAACAAACTGTTGTTTATTTATTCCCACAATTGGGCATTCCTATAAGCTTCCCTGGTCACGGGTGTATGATTAAGAGTCGTCATGGTTGTGAATTTTATCACTGCATTTTGTTGCAGTGAGACTGTTAATGTTGGCTGCAATTATGATTTGCTGTTAGTCGTTACTAATGGCCAGTCCTAGTATTGCAGTGTACTGTATTTCATTATTGCCATAATAGGTACTTTGCACAACGTAATAGAACAAACAAATCATTTAGTATGGCAGTATTTCTTGTATTTGCAATGTGTTTAGTTAGCTTGGCATCCCTCATCGATCCCTTATGAGAAAGATTCTTGAAGGGAGACAGTTCCAGTTAAGCATGCCTTTTTGGGGTCTTGAGGGTATCCACTTGGGAGAGCTTCCACAAGCTCTGTACCCCTTTTCTCAAACCAAGTGACACAAATGACATAAACATACATGTAATTACATCTGGTTATAATTGAAGGGTTTGCTGGAAAAAGGGCGTTAGGTTTTGTACTCAAAAGTGAACTTTGTCAGAAACACTCCAAATTTCGCATGTAGTTTTGTTTTGGTGCGTGAAAGAATGTTCTGTATGTTTTCTTGCTGAAGTTTGCTTCGTTTTCGAAATATTGCGTATGCAAAATAACCCTGTATTTTGTGGTTACGTCAGCACGTGACCGCAAAGACGGTAATTTAACTCAAAATCCAGCAAAATACTGATATTTTGCAAGTGTTGATTTCAGGTTAACGTGCGACCGCAAAGACGTTAATTTCACTCAAATTACCGCTCGAAACAAGGGTTAGCGTTTGGGGAGATAATTTAATCGGCGCGTGTCGCGTGTCGCGGGTAAATTGTCCCGGGCGCGGATTAATTTTGTCGCGGGTCCAGAAAATTGTCGTGGGTGCAAAAATTGAATATTTATTGTTTCCTAGTTTTTGAGATGATCTAATCGGCGTGTGTCGCGGGCCGAAAAAATGAACTTTTACTGTTTCCTAGTTTTCCGAAATAACAAATAACATCGATGTGGCTCCGTGAAAAACGGCAGAAATAATCAAGACATTTTACATATCTCGTTGGCAGTAGTACAAACTTGTTCGATTTAGCTTCGAGTTTACTGCAAAGATTCAACTGACCTGGGACGCAGTCGCCGTTCAAACACGATTAAGCTCCGGCTTTGCTGTTTCTTTCACTAAAGGCGAGATTCTTGAATCAGATGATCAAAGTAAGACTGACCGACACCACAACTGTATAAAGTTTGAAATGACGAGGGAACAGAGTTCTAAAAATTGAACTCTTCGACACTAAAACGTATCCTTCATTGGCATCCGTCGCAGAGTGACAGTACAAGGTAAAAGGCAGGCACCGCGCAGGGAGAGGGCTGACAGGGCTTTTGCCCCCACTTTTCACGAGATTCAAATTATGTCATTCGTGATTTAGTCTTAGATATTCGTGGTGGTTTCTTTTTTTAACATATGACGAATAGATATCAAAAACAAGGAGCAATTAAAAATATTATCAAAATTATTATTACGTTTGTTAGTTTTAGATTCATTTCTAGCCATTTCAGAGGACTTCAAATCAACTTTCGCATTTAAGCGCCCTACTCAAAAACCCAATTCGGGGAAAAGGGTGCACATAAGCTACAATTTAAAATTTAATATCCGCTAATTTTCTAGCTACTGAAAATACGAAATATATATATTTTAGAATTTTTCGAACCCGCGAAAATTTATCCGCGACCTGCGACAATTTACCCGCGACAAGCGCCAATTAGATTATCTCGCGTTTGGGGTCAGGGTTACGGGTCGAAGTTAGAGTTAACGTTCAGTGTTAGGGTTATTGCTTAGGGTTAGGGCAAGGTTGGTTAGAGCTAGTCCTCAGGGTAAGGTTTATTGCTTAGGGTTAGCGCTAGCGCTTTGGATTAGGTTAGAGTTAAGGTCAGGATACGCTAGGGTTAGCGTAGTGTTTGGCCAGGGAAAACAATCTCGACTTTTGAAATCTATTGTACGAATCGTTACCTAAATCAAGTCAGAGTAGTGCTCAGAGAGAGAGGTTGAAAGTTTTTGCAAATCGGCTACGTCACTGATCGATTTAAATGTTTGAATGAGAAATTACTTTTTGGGGAGTACAAAACTGCTTGTTCCGTGAAATGATTAGTTCTGACAACACAGAAAGAGGAAGCCTTAAGCTAACACGCTGTTCATGCCCAAAAAAGCGCATGAAACGGAAAATTTATCAGCAAAGGAACGCTGAAATACAAAGCAAAACTTACATTTCAGCTGAAGTTTTCTTCTTGCTAACCTGCGAACAGGCGTTCTGTCGTTTTTCGGTTCTTGCTTCACACCAGTTCGCGGCGGGCTCGATCCTAACGCAATTCAAAGTAACCATCTGCTTGGAAATCCACGAGACACACTCACGGAACGCTTGCTTGCCAATTTAACCGACCTTTGGCTTCTGTGGCTGGCCCGTAAAAATGGCTTTTGAATCTGTTTTCTGAACAGGGGTCAAAATCAACGACTTTGCTGCCTGGCCTTTCTAACCAGTTCCTCCCGGTCGTGTCTGGGTCACGCTACGTTCCGAACGAATGGCGAAAATTATCTCAAAGTGCCTGGCCTACCCAAAGCGCACAGAGGAAAACAGAGAGAGCCGACATTGTGGCATCCAGTTTATTGAAGACGTTTTAAACGGCAGTAGTTGCTTTGACAGGGTTCGTACCCTTTTTCAGGTACAAATTTCCAGGACTTTTCCAGGACGCATATTGATTTTTTAAGGACTCTAAAATTCACATAAACCCCCTAAATCCAAAGATCTCAATGTTAATTTTCCTCACTGCCTTCCATACACTTCATATTTTGTAGTTGAGTTAAACAGATTTCGAGAACTTTTCAGGACCAGTGGCCCTTTTCCAGGACTTTCCAGGCCTGGAAAATGCCATAATAAAATTCCAGAACTTTCCAGGTTTTCCAGGACCCGTACGAACCCTGCTTTGATCATAAAGGCAAATAAAAATTTAAAAAAAGTACATTACGTTTTGTTGTGTCAGTTTGCCTCGAATAATGAAAGCAAATGAGATTAAGCACAGGAGGTATTTTAATTATCTACATCCATAATTACAATTTACAGAAAGTACAAGTAGTTTACATTTATTAATGTGGACATCTAATTAAACCTCTACATAAATGTCACCACTGTGTAAACTTCGTTACACCACATAAACTGCGACGTTACCAAAAACATGTCACATCTGAGCAAATGCGCTGCGTACTTGACAATACTTATGTCATTAACACCGTAGCATTCCTGTGAGTCGCCGAAACAGAAGAAATCTGGGGCGACTCTCATCTCGCAGTCACTTGTGGGGCTGTTGTTACTAGAAGACTTCTCACCATTTGCTCCTATACCAATTTTCATACCAATGCCTTTCTGTTGGACTCGACAAACATTTACTGTTCTTATGTTTTCGAAACTAACTGTTGCAAAGACACAGGCAAAGCCGAGCCCGCAGTTGACCTCTCGAGGTTGTTAGGTACGCGCCCATAATGACGTAATAACTTTCGGCATGCTCTCGTATGCTCGAGCTACTCTTAATAAGAAACGGAAACTATGCGAGTGAGTCCAAGAAGACTCTCTCTCGCTCCTGGGGACGGGAAGGAGAGGACCCTGGGAACGAGGCTGTTGCTAAAATGAATGTTGAATGAATGTTAATTCTCTGTTACATCATGTTGCTAAAATGCCCTTGTTAGCAGTTAAGTGACCTCAAAGTTGACTGTAGGTGAACTAGTTATGCAGCATTTGGACAATTTATTCATAGTTCTGCGATAATAAACCCTGAAACGAAAAAATATTTATTTAATGTTTCCTTTGGTATTCCTCCATTTCAACAACGTTCGATTCAGAGTCCTTGTTATTGCATTTTTCTTCGTGGCGCGACAAGAGATTCCAATTCTACACTATTCACAGAAACCAACAAGAACAAGGAGGAGATTATCTGAGACAGCTTCGCTCTCTCTTTCGTTCGTTTGTACACTTGGGGCAGTACCTGAGAAGAAAATGAAGCAGTCAGTGCTGTAAAATTTTTTTACTTTTTTACTTAGTATAAATCTACTAGCGTTCTATCACGAGTGCCATTGCGCCATTTCCCTTTCGTAAAGGGGAGGGGAGGGGGAATAAGAAAAGCGGCAGGGAGCTGGCTGTGGATGAATTTCTTAATGTCGGCAGACATAAAGACCCAATGGCTTTATGAAGTCAAGAGAATGACGAGGACTGAACGAGGTAAGAGAGTCTGCCGGCGCAGTTTGTTTGCTTTAATGTTCAACTTACCATTTGCCTTTGGGTTTTGTTGTGAGTCCCACACACTGAAAGTGGAACCACTCTATTGGGCACTGTGGAGTAAATAAATAAACATTAAATACCAAAAAATATCTACCGTGGGAATGTAGTTTACATTGTACAAAGGCAGAAAAATGTCAGAGATAATAAATAGAAACGCGATAAAAGGAGGATACGAGGGCACACATGTGCAATGACATGCATGGAAATTTTTTTTTTAAATTTATTTATTTATCCAGGGGCATCCAATTTAGCAGAGCTAGTTTAAATGGAGCCCTGACAAAACACAAAAACAAAACATTGAACACATTAAAATTACACAATTAATTAAGTAATTAAGTTAGGACAACATGTAACAAACAAAATTATAGCAAACCTCTTCATTGTCACATCCAATCATCTCTCCGAATGAAACCTGGAACAGAAGGGAAAACCTTGATCACATATAATTATTGGAGCTTGATTGAAACTTGATACTATTGCTCGTCTGTTTATATGTGAAGAGCTGTTTTTACTACAATGACGATGATAATGATGATGTCTCTCACAGAAAAATATGATGTCCTCGTGACCAGTCGTTCACATATGACATGTCCGGCATCAACAAGACAATTTTGCTTTGAGGTCAGTTATGAGACCAAATCAATGCCTTTCAAATACTATTTATACATGTATAACTGGCCAAAAAAAAATGCGGACGTTTTCGCACACTTTTTATCTCATCTCGGAGTAAATTTACGTCTACAAAAGACGAATTAGACTGATACAACATCTGAGAAAATGATAGTTTTACTGCACCCTGATTGTGTGAAGGTTTCACAGATACAACAACGAGAAAATAACAAATTCTATCAGACCGTTACATATCTCAAGCAGTGTCTCAAATAGAGTTCGCCTCATGCAGGGCTCGAAGTTAACTTTTCAGTCTACTTGCAAAGTTTGGCTATAAAGATTTTTTCCACTAGCAAACTGGTGAGATCACTAGCAAATTCTTTCCAAATGTTTGCGAGACATGGATGATCCTAGCTCGCAAACGTTTGCTAGTGGATATTTTTATCACTCGCAGCTTATCAAAATCACTCACCCTGCTCATACAGAAAACTAAGAGCTTTGGAGCTACTTCGAAGTACAGTTAACTATTCAGGACGCTTAAAATGATTATCAAGCAGGTTTCATTTTTGAACACTGTTTTAGTCTGAAATTAATTTAAAAATCCGCAATTTTTCGCAAGTAATGTATGCCGTACCTGATTACACAAACAGTACGTTGGCTCATTAGGATCAATTGGAAATTCAGGCGTGGGTGAATCCTGGTTCTTGGATTTGCCCCTGAATTAAAAAAAAAACACTTGTTACTAAAAGTTAAGTAAAATAATAATATTTTTTCAGATGTTGGGCAGGGCCTAAAAGGTGGCAGTCTCTTCTGCAAGTCAAGACCACTCCAACCCTGAGAATGCAAATTACATGTAAATGCATATGGCCTATGATATCAAACAGACCTTACGGGCCATAAACAAGTAATTTTCAGCCAGTAGAAAAGACGGATCAGGGAGGCAGACTGTGAAGTGTGATCAGCAAAGAGTGTAACCAAGAACGCGAAGTGTTCCTGAGTCAAAAAAAAAAAATCCGGGGATATTTTTTGCTTCATGCTCATGGTGATGATCCACCATTGTGTATCACATCGTGCACTCTGCCCCACTCATCCACCTGTTCTGCGGGCTACCCAATTTTATAACAAATGCTTGATGGATATGTTTGCTGTGTTATTTGTTCATACTCACTTTCTATTGGTCTTTGCTTTTTTCTTGCCAGGTTTGCCAACTTCAGATCCTCCAGCTCCACTTGACCCACCCCTGCCCTCTGAGTCACGCTCATGTTTGTCGTGGTTACGTTGCCTTCGATTTCCTAACAAGAATGCACATAAAACTGCTTTCAATTGAGTGTTGAAAATAATCAGGCATTTACTTTGAGTTTGGTTTAGGTTATACTACGGTTTGAGATTGGCTGAGTAGTCTAATTGGCAAGTAATTGAAAACTGCTCTACTAATTGAAGGCTTTAAGGAAAAGGGCGACTATCGCTTTTTGGGCCTCTTCTGCAGATCTTTTGTTGAACAAAAAACAAAAGAAAGCTTTTGTTTTCCTAAACAATGAAGTCATTGAAGCGTGACATTTGCTGCTGGTTGTGTACAGGGGTATTCCCTTGCTGCACGATTAGCTGATTTTATATTCCGTGAAACGTGAATTGAGGAAATTATTCTTCGTGACTCGTGACCTGAAGGTTTTGCGTTACCCGTGAAGAACCCTAGTCTTAAACCAATATTCGTGATTTTACCACGCTATTCTACGTGATTCTGAGATGCAAGTCCTCCGTATGGTTAGAGTGGTCTATCGAGAGTGACTTAGGTATGTGATTTGCAATATGGAACCTTGACTTTGCCATTCACGATTTTGCTATCTTCAAACCTTGTTTCTAGTGTCATTAAAAGGAGTATCTTTGCTAATTTTCATGATTCGGGAAAACGAAATTGTTATATCCGTGATCGGTGATCCCCTATTTTTTTCTGTTCGTGAACCATGCTAGATCAACAAAAACAATTGCGGAACAATGACTTTAATGTCAAAACAAGTCAGTCTGGCAAAAATTAGCTTGAAACAACAAAAAATGAAAATTGGCCCAAAAAGCAATATGCACCCCTTTTGCACAAAAGCCCTCCATTACAAATCACACATTTATGTTTACTGCTCTTTTCACAACAAAGTCCCTGCCCTCAGCTTAATACACACAAAAATATATTTTTATCAGACAAATAATAGCCTATTTTAATTAATCTTCATGGGCATCTTACGTTTTTTCTCAGGAGGTTTTGTGTGGTGTTCTTCCAAAATGACTACAACAGATAAAAGCAAACAAAATATAGTGTGTGACAGTATACATGTAAAGCTCTGCCTAACACAAGTGAGCTCTGAACCCTGTTGTAAGAATAATAATACTAAACTAAACATCACTGCCAGCTTGATGAGCTTCCAATGTTCAGTTTGGTCAAGTTCCAAAGAATACAGTTCCAATTACAAGTACATGTATACAATGTATAGGTAAGGTACACGTAAGGGTAAAGTCTGCATACAGGCCAATGTGGCCCACCAGGCTGGAGCTTATCCTGGTTTCTGTAGCATGAAGCGACTAGAAGTATTTCTACTTCCCCCTGGATGGGATGCAAGTCCATCGCAGGGTTACCTCCAGCATTAAATCGCCGGTCCCCATTTATCGACCTGGGGGGAGAGAGGTGCTGTGAGAGTAAAGTGTTTTGCTAAAGAACATAACACAATGTCCCTGGCCAGGGCTCAAACCCTGATCACTCGCTCCGGAGTCAAGCACACTAACCATGAGGCCACTGCCCCTCCCAATGCACAGGTGTATGTTAAACAACCCTGTAACATATGTACACTGCACCAAAATGTTTAGCTGATTATACCATCTCAAGTAATAACAAAACCTAATTGCCAAGCACTGTCCAAGTAAAGGCCATTGTGAATTTCGCATCCATGGCAAGATTGCAAGGGTGACAAATGGCTCCTTGGAAACCATGGGTCTCGACACTTTTGACCCAATCTCAAAATCTTGGAAGCCTTTATAATGAGTTGTAAAGTATTGTTTTTCTGTGTTGAATTTGTCACCAGGCCTAAAATCATTGGTCTCAGAAATGGAATTTCAAACAAGGGTTTCTCCTTTGCAGACAATCTCAGATTTTACCATTTACCATGATCTCTACTGCATTAGAATCCACTATGCCAGAATCCACTATGACTGCATGTACCATACAAGTCTAGATATGGGTCCCATCTCGTCCCCTTGCCTTTAGAAGCACCCTTCTGGAAATTTTTGCTAATTGCAGTTTTTGTATATGTATGAGGGCATGTGTTAAAATGACTTCTCTTAGCGTGAAACAACCTAACAGTAACCTCCTAACTGTAGAAGTTCAACTGATACCTGGTTGTGCCTCAGATTTCAACAGTGGTGGTAGATCTTCATTTCTACATGTATCAAGGTTTTCCACATCTACTTCAATTTGGCGAGTGCGGGTGTCGACCTATCAAACAAACAATCTTTTACACACTTCTAGCAATAAAATATTATTTGAATTGTTAGATGAGGGGGGGGGGGAGGAGGAGGGTGGGGTGGGGGAAGCTCATGGTTTATGTGCTGGATCCAAGAGTGGGAGCTTGCTATTTGAACCTAACCAATTTTCCTTGTGTTGTGCTTTGGAGCAAACCATCTAATCTAATTTTTTCCATTTGGCTATGAAATAATTGTACTGAAATGACTAACTATGAGTAGACTCTAATTAAGTCAAATATACTATCTTATAGACTATCAAATACCTGACAATACTAATTGCACATTGTTAGGTGAACAGAGGATGGGGAATAAATGTTTTGAATTTGACGAGACAAGAGGTACATGACTGTACAACTGTACGTAAACAAACACAAAGAAATAAGGAAGGTAGAGGTAAGGAAAGAAGGAAAGCAGTAAAAAGAATTCTGAAGTAAAAAGGAAAGCAGTAATAATAATTCTGCACTAAAAAGAATTTCCTTGTGGCGAGCATTCCCATCACCAGAGGCATTCTTCCTTTCATCAGCAACAAGAATTGCAACTTTTGGGCTGGTCCAGCACCAGAAGTTATACTATTAATTATTATTAATTAAGTACTTATATAGTGCATGCTCCATAAATAGATGATCTCAGGTGCTTAAAATTAACAATAAGATTATTTACAATATTTAAATTATAACTAATCATGATTATCATAATATTTACAGTGGTAAGAAGTTAATAAATTAAATTAATAATAAGCCTTTTGAAATAAAAATATCTTAAATGTCTTAAGTTTTGTTTTAAAAGATTTTAAATCATTCTCAATTCTGCGATTCAGGGACTTCCTGTCAAATCTGAGAGGAAGGTAGAGATAAAGAAATTCTAGTTGCCAATTTGGCGACTAATTTTCAGGATTTGGTCGCCAAAGTGAAAAATTTAGTTGCATTGGCGCCTGTATTAGGTGCAATTTTACGCCCTGCTACCAGGATACAAAATGAAAACTCTGTGCATTCTCAGAAAACGGGTGTGGCCAGACGTCACTATTCTTGGTGCTGACCATTGAAAGGTACATAGCCTCTGAAATGAGGATGAAGGGAGAAAAGAAAGGAACTGATGTCACTCATAACTTAATCGTCATTGTCATCATTATCCTCATCATTATCATTGTTCGACTTGCAAGTGGAGACTTGAGAGATGATCTAACGACTACAACCTATGGCAGTAAATACTCACCAAATCAATCATATTTCCAACCAGTTGTAGCTTTTCATCTCCATATTCCTGACTCTTCACCAGCCGTCTTTGTATCTGAATCAGGCATTTTCTCCTGGCAGTTGGTTCTTTCTCTTTCAAATAATTGTTGATGAGTCGTTCTATTTCTTTTAACCTCTCTGCAACAGTGAATCATATAACATACATACTGCATTTAGAAATCTATAAAAATGTTTCCTTATTGTGACCATTTTACAGTATTTTCCCTTATTCTGTGGAACAATATCAGTCAGTAAACTTGCCAGTCAAAATGAAAGTAGAATAAAAGGAAAATTAAAATGAATAAAAAAAGAAAGAAGGAAAGAAATGCAGGAAAGAGAAAGAGAGAAAGAAAGTAGAGAAAGGAGAGTGATTTTCTCTGATACTAAAATATTATCATGAAACAACTCCATGCCACAAGGCGTTTTGAGATGTCTCAGCAAGGCTACATTGCACAGTTGCCTACGAAAAATTACAAGAAGCCCAGAGGTACCTAATCATGAAATCTTGGGTACCCAGCGCTTAAAGCTCATTTGAAAAAAGGTCTGTTTTTCCAGTCCCTTTTAGGTAAATGTTAGCTGCCTCTGTTGCACCCAGGCACTTCCAGAGCACAGCCCAGTGTCTTGTAAGTTTCACATCATACCTTGATAATGAAGATCGAGCTCTCTCATCTGAGAAATGTTCCTTTGCATATCATCAGGAAGAGATTCTACACCTAGGGTTAACAAACAAACAAAATCTGTCATGTTACTGGAAATAATCATAGTATTAAAAGTTTCTTCAGTGTGACTTTCCATGAAGTGAACGAGACAGTGCACTTTACATTGTAAAAATGAAAATTAATCTTAAAATATATTAAAATATCAATTTACAATGGTTGCTAAGAAATACAAAACAGGTTAAAAATTAGATAAAGCAAAAATTCAATAACAAAGAAAACTGGGGATACAAACTTCCCAATCATATATTATATTACCCTTGGGAACTTCTTCTGAATAACAGGCATGACATTTTTAATCACCACCTAGGAGGGGTTGATTTTCACGAGTTACTAACATTAATTGCAAGTATGTCCTTGCAATAGGATAAAAATAAGCTGCATACAGAAAAAATATGGCATCTACTGTACACTCTAAAACAAAGAAAACTTAAGATTTTCCTAAGCTGTTATCCCCAAGAGAAATCAAAATCTACAATCTTATTACATTATCAATACAGTATAAAACAGTCAGGTAAACTAAGAGATTTTGTCTTGATTTTCCACCAAATTCTCAAAACAGACATTAAAGTGAGTGTATGGCTCTTGGTAAGAAGTATTTACATACAGGAAGTATTTGTAATGGACACCTCTATAAGATAGACAGTCACCACCAATCCTGATGATGTCTGTCCTAGGAAACACACACTACAGTGTATCTTCTTAGTCATGATATTTTTCTGCAAGTAACAACTAATTTAAGACATTGTGTCTTAAATTAATACATAATACGGTGTTTTAGAGTCTATTTTAGTCTTTTTTCTTATTATTGTTACTTCTCTTAATTGCATTGTCACTGAAAAGCCTCCATGGGGAGTTATCAATAAAGTATTGTATTGCATTGTGTTGTGTTGCGTTGCATTGCATTGTATTGTATTGTGCCATCAGTATATGTAAATGTTTCAATAGTAAGAATATTTAGTATCTTTCCATTTGCGGTTGGGATCAAGATGAGAGTGAAACTTGAGACATCTGTTTACGTTCATGCTTTTGTTGCTCCTGCTTTTTAACAAGAACATTGATTCCGAGATCAAAAAAGGTAAAAATACAGTAAATTTGGGTGACAACTTTGTTTTTACCCATATATTTGTAAATTTAAAGTGTGAAAAACAGGAAAGGAACAGTGCACATTTATTCAAATCCAGCCTGTATCTGACACTTATCACCTGATTGTCATACAGTCATGTGCAAATACAGATCTATTTTACTAAAATACCATTTTGTTTTTAAATTTGAGAATAAGAGATAATTTTTTAGGCTTCAATGTTTATCCTCTGGCCCAGAATTAGATGCTCATCTAAAACAAGTAGTACTGGTATATTAAATAATGCCTTGTAAGGTACAATTTAAAAAGTTTACAGATTTGTATGCCAAACAGAGCATGCCCCTTAAGGTTTTACATGAAGTCAGGGAGAATCCATTCATGATGTGTATTAGACTATAAAATATATGAAAACAAGTGAAGTACCAAAAGTTGTTTGGTGCATTATACAAATGTGATCAAAGATTTCATGTTGTACATAGTCTTATGTTCTCAGCAAGCAGACTTCATTTCTTGAACATTTAGTGCCAAAATTTTAAACAAGATTTGAATAACCGGATTAAAGCTAACCTGGAAGAATTGACAAAATATTGGACATACTATGTGCCATAAGGCACACTTGAGAGAGAAGTGTTCGTTCACAAGTTTCAAGATTTGAAGCCACACTCAAGGATATTATGGTAAACATAAGCTTGATACTCTGATAAGATAGCAAGGGTGTGGGAGACAAAGTCCCGTTTACTACACGGCACGCTGTACAACACTTGGCATACATGCTCTTTTACGTCACGTTTTGTAACAAAACACTTCGCGCGTGATCGTGACCAATGCTTCTGCTATAATAAATAGCTACAGTAGGACCAGTTTGGCAACATATGTACAGAATAATATACAAAATACTTAGTTGTTTCAATTCTCCTCGTGTAGATTCTAATCAAACACTTGAGTACCGATAAAGATCCACGGGGGCGTTCGACTAAAGTTTTTAACAGCAAAGTAAGCTTAACTGTATCTGGCAAATTTTGCTCGAGTAGCGAAAAACACTCAACGCACATGCACTTTCAGATTTTCAAAACGTCGGAGGTGGACCTGACAAGTCAAGAAGCTACTCGATAACGATTTCAAGGCATGTAAACCGGATGCGAATAAAATTACATCGAGGTAAAGCTTATAAAGATTTAGGTTTATTTAGATCAATGACTGAGCAATCCCAATGTCCCATGGTAAAAGCCCGTTTCACGGAAGTTAAATTTCCACGTTTCAACAAACGTATCTATAACAGGTACGATCTATTTGAAAAGTGCTGTGTTTCCTGTGCGGATAAACATGATTATTTGTCCACTTAAAAGATAAGTTCATAGGTTTCCCAAAAAAACATTTGCTACTCACAATCCAAGTAATTCTCCACGTAAGTTGCCGTAGCTGAGATTGAAGACTCACTCGACTGCGAAGAAAAGAGCAGAAAATTCAGTTTAAATTGCTCATTGCGCACTTCTATTCACATCTGTTCCTTCGAGAAACTTACCGTCATTTTTACTGCCAAAAAACCAAGAAAAGATAGAAAAAAATAGAGAAATTTCTCTCCAACAACGATATCTTAGAGAGCGACGCGGTAAAAACAGTTGAGAGCTTTGCAGCCAGGCTTTTGGAATTTTACTTCCGGTGAAAAGTTGCTGCTTTGCAATTCGTCGAATTTCAAGTGTCGGAAGTAAGCAACCGGAAGTATTTGTATTGGGACCGCCCTTGTATATAGTATACAAGCAAAACAATGACTCTTCAAGTAAAAAGTGACATATGAACAACGTTGTGGGTTTCTGTCACGTACCAGAATAGAGTAGAAATTTCTCAAACAGCGTCAGCATTTGTTTAACAAGATCGAATGCTTACAGTGACATCACTGGGGTTTCGCTGTTAGAGTGCCTTTTCCGCGAGGGAAGACTCAAAAAGGATTTCCCCGTGAAAGGAGAGGTCGATATTTGACGGGAATCGTCGCCTGATCTCCATGTTCGTTAGTGTTCAAGTTTTACTGCTTCAGTAATTCCAGTTCCTGGTTGTAGGCGCTTGATTGCTCAATGTTTCTCCACACTGTGAAGTAGCTCTTTGATTTTTAACTGTTTTTTTTTTCTCCTTTTTCTGTTGGACCGAAGAAACGGCAAAACTGTTCTACAGCTCAAGAAGTCGGTCAGGGACTAATGCAGCTCAGAATTGGTCCCCCCGACAAGGAAACAGCGAAAGTCGCGAAGAAGAAGATGGCTGCTGCTAATTCTCGGCGCCGGAAGAAATCAAGATTGAAGAGGTAAGAAATAATGGTTAATTTACTTTGGTTTCATATCTATAAGGGTTGGAAATAGAAACTTTGAAGATGATGCTTTATTCTCATTTTCGTAAATATTTTTTCCTCTCGGTTACTTTAAGATTCTAGCAGGAAAACGTTAAACACGGTGGTTACATAAATAAACTATTACATGAAGTCATTACTGCTCTTCACGGAATTAAGCTTACTTTGCGATCAAGTTGTAAGCTCCGTGATTGTCATGCTGAAAAGTGAGCCATGTACGTGGTACGGAGTGGAAACACATAAAAAGGGAATCGATAGCTGTAATTAAACAAAGAAAAACAAAGAATATACAAGTAGTCACCTTGAGGATATGAAGCATGAAACTACAGGAACATGTGATCAAGCTCGATTTCGCATGACTGTTGACACGTTCGTTCTCAAAGTCAAAGTTTAACGTTTGTATATGTTGTAGAACTTCAATGTACAGGTTATACGGCTAGTCGATGACTACCTGCAGAATTGTGCATTTTTTTCGTCTTTTTCAAAGCCCTAGACGTAAGAATGTTAAAAAATTTGTTTTCATAACCTAGTGTTGGAGTCATTTTTCAAGGGTGATGTATAATTATAGCAAATGTTTAGAGGAAAATCTTATTAATAGGGAAATTTCCTTTATCAGGAAACTACTTTGTATTTTTACACAGTGGGATAAAAATAATAATAACAGTTGGAAATGAATGGAACTATTTATATCCTAAGAAGTTGAAGAGCTGGTCCAAGCTGGTTGGGGCACTTTGCCATCATGTTTCATTCGGTTAAAGGGTTCCGAGTTCTACAACACTTCTATTCCTGAAACTTAGGACAGACTGGACTCACAAATGATTAGACAGTTTTTTTGCCTTGAAAATTATCTGAAGTTGGCTTGACATTCAAAATATCTGCAGACATCTTCAGTCTTGGATGTTATTTGTCAAGTAATGAATATACCATGTTTTTCTTGACAACAATTATTGTGCAACCATGCATGTTTAGGACAGATTCAGATCCAATTAGGGCAGGCTGACATGTATGATCTGTATGCTGTATGATCCAGTAGTTTGTCCCCATATTGACCACATGAGGGTGTACCCTGCCCCCCCCCCTAAAGAGCAGAGAGCTATAGAGGGGCATTGTGAGTAATGTGGGCCTTGCCCTAGAGCATAACACACTGGCCCTGGTCGGAACCATAACCACTTACTCGAAAGTACAATACTGTTACCATTCTGGACAAGGCTATTGTGTTTTCCGAAAAGAATCCACAGTGGGGAACCCAAGGTGGATGAGGAACTAGTGACCATTAGATTACAATTTAAGGGACACATTATTACCAATTCGTATGTTAAAGTATCCCCTCCAGGTGTGGAGAATATTTCAAAAAATAACTACAGCACTTAAATAAGTATCACAATTACTTGAAAAAAAAGCACTGTATTGCCTTCAATTCAAGCAAGTGCTGCCCTTGAACAACTGCAGCTTCAAAATGTTGAAATATCTAAGAAGGCCTATATTGCTTTTTCTTAAAAATATCATGATAATTTACCCTAGGATTAGCAGTTATACACTGCAGAGGGGATAGCAAAATAATTAAGTCGACAAGGTCAGATTCCTTTCATCATCCTTTGCAACCTTATGGTCACATTTATCCTTGCATGTGTGTACACATTTGCTGTGACAGATGAGCCATCTCCCATTCACTTCCCTGACAGGAACGGAAAAAAAACCCAGAAAACCATGGCATATTTTATAGGGGAAAAGAGGGAACAAGATTTCAACAGAGTATGCTGGGTGATGTTCAAATTCCTTTTTCCACTGAGAAGATCTGGCCTATTTGTAGAAGAAAATTGGTAGACTGTAGTTCTCATAATTTTATGTACAATATGGTCTTACGGGTAACAAACATAATATGTCTCCTCTCCAGTTTTCCTCATATCACTAATTAAAATTTGATCACAGTGATATGTAAGGGTTATCGGCCTGAAGCGAGGGGTTATGTGATTTATTCTCCTCATGCGTTGCCTGAGGGCAACACACAAGGGGAATGAATCACATAACCACGAGCCGATAAATGGCTTATTTTTACATTGCCAAGGATTCTTCAAGGGATGCAAAAATACACTGAAGAAAAATTCCTCTATGTTCATCTTTCTTTTGTTTTTCAACACTCCATGCTGGCACTAGTGGTATTCACAAGTTTCTCGGCCTTTTAATTATGTTAATTTTTTAAAGTCGCATTTCGAATTAGTTGTTCTTGTTGGTAGTGAATGCTAGGAACAGGCTAGCAATGTTGAGCGATTCAGAGTCAGAATTATTTGTTACTCAAAGCAGTTTTAGCAGCAGCAGGTCAATTGACCTTTCGGAAAACAACTTTGAATCTTTATTTGCGGATGCAGACAACAACCGACGTTTTTACAGATAAAGAAGAGTCCGGCCGAGGGATCATTACTGCAAGCGACAAGGAAATTCAGGTGAGGAATGAAGCAAGAACACTACAAAATACCAAAAGGGCAACTTCATGGAGTACACAAGTTTGGGATGACTGGGTCACAGAGCCAAACTCGTTACCAATAAATGACAGCGACACTTTCGTGGTAGCTCCAAGCAGTGGAATTTTAAAGACACTTTGCAGTTTCGAACTGTCGTTTTGGCTGAGCAACTGGATCAGCAACTGATTTTTCGGGGGCCTCAGTGGAAAGCGATGAACCAGCAACTAAGAAAATCTACGAATGTGCGCAAAAGCAAAACACTGCTCAGTTCAATTTTAGTAATTGTAGCGTCGTATTTAATATTTCCAAATAAACATTTGTAAATTTGTTCTTCATGAACAGCTAATTTAAATTAGCTGTTCATTAGCCCTGCTCTGCCCTTCAAACAATCAAAGCCGCACCCAGCTTTTCCGACAGTTGATTTGGGGGTTATGTGATATATCCCCCCCCCCCCGAAAAGAACAAAGGAATCCAAGCTGATGTAAAAATAAGAAATTTAATAGTTTGAAACAGAATTTGTATCGTCCCAAAAAGATTATTAAAATTTAGTGACACAAAACTCCTTCCACTTTCTAACTCTCAAACTTGTGTTTTCCTAAAATCATGGAGACTAGGGGCAATGCCTTGACAGCATATGTTTAATTACCCTCAAAGAAATGTGTTTTCCAATGATCAGTAAAGGTTACACTTTTTTGATGTATTCAAGACTCATGGGGGCCGAGATGATGCTGATAACCTCTGTGATAAGTGTGTCCAATCACTAATTGCTAAACACAAGAAAGACACTACCAGTGGTGCAATCCTAGAGATAGTACACCATAATATTTATGGGAACATATTTAAGTGTTATATATTTCAGCTTCAAAAAAAGAAAGAAATCTGCTAAAATTGAAAGTGGTCACAACATGTCCTAGGAACTGTGGTCTCTAGTTTCAATAGACCTCTTTAGCTTGGGCGTTTTGTTTTCCCATTGTAGACCATGTGATATTCTGTTCATATATTATGTGAATTTCTCTTTTGTTCATCTTAAAATTATTCAGTCATATTCATGCGACTTTTTAAAAATTTGAAAGCAAGAATTCTCAAGAGTATCATCACGTGGTCTACATTGGGAAAACAAACCACCCAAGCTAAAGAGGTCTGTTGCAGTTGAACAACAGGCATTTATTTACAACATAGAAAACAGATTCTGTTTATTGATTTGACATCTTAAGCCCGGTCCTCACTTGTGATGCAAGCATAAGCATTAAGCATAAGAAGCTTGTGCACTGGTGAGACGGGCAGCAAGGTAAGCATACAGTGTAAGCATGAAGTGTTAGGCAGGTTTTATTTTAGTCTGACACTTAAATAAAGGTATTCATTCATTCATTCATTGTGTTTTTCTTACACTTTCGGTTATGTCAGTTTATGTTTAGTAAGGACATGGTTGGCATTAACATAAAGTGCTTTCTGATTGGCTGAAAGTCTTTGCTTCATATGCTTATGCCAACATGTCCCCACTGGACACAATAGTGACATAAGCACAAGCCAAACACCAGGATGGATATTCTTATGCTTCAGCTTGCACCACTAATGAGAACTAGCTGGCTTTTACTAGGTAATCAAATTTTCGATTGAATGTCAATGAGA
Source organism: Catalaphyllia jardinei (assembly GCA_022496165.2). Lineage (NCBI taxonomy): Eukaryota > Metazoa > Cnidaria > Anthozoa > Scleractinia > Caryophylliidae > Catalaphyllia > Catalaphyllia jardinei. The sequence goes on from CM042759.1 coordinate 1,611,188, forward strand.
ATTTGATGTGACTTGGCAAACCCTTTAAACCTTTTGTTGTAAAATCCAATGTGGTAAATTATTACTGGCAAATCAGAAATGCTCAGCTCAGTGTGGGTACAAAAGTACATTTTTACAATTTTTAATAACCACTCATCACTGTCGGCAACTCAAGTGGAAAATACTGTAGCAAGATAGAGAAGCAGCATTCACGCCTAATCTTCAATGATCTGCCTCAGCAGTAGGTGATTAAACAGCACAGCTTGAATTATAAATGTAAACATTTGATCTTCAAACCACAAGGGAAATGTTGAATGACCTCTGACAATTTCTGTGCATAAAATGAATCCTGTTGGAGTACAGATGTCTGTCTTTGTTGATGAATTCCATGTTGTTATTGACTAGCTCTAGGAATGTCACTGCTTTTTCTAATTCCATTACAGGTTGTCTTCAGTCTCTGCATGTTAGATTTTTTGCAATTGAATCTGATGGGAGAGTAGTGACTGTGTTAGGATGACAGGGTTTAAAGAGCCCCATCAGAAGTATAATACAAAAATGTTGTTTTGTCTGGAGCATTACTGTAATTACATTAATTTTCATTTAATCTCTTGACTTCTCTGGTATGTGGCCAATATTCAACTATATGTACTACAGGAGAGGGAGAAGGGTCACAGGATCCCACTTATCTCTGCATCCCCTAGCTTTAATTAACATAATACAATGACATGTTAAGTTTCGTTCATCATTGAACATTTTAGCCTTTTTCCTTCAATACCTGCAAGTTTCCCACACATTCTCTACAACTTCCTTGACCTTTGTACCCAGATTCACCCAGGCTCCTGCTGAGGTTGTATAGTCAACCTGCCCCCCCCCCCCACCCCCCGCAAATATAGGGATAAGCCCATAATGGATTTGCATCCCTCCCTAGAAGGATGGGGAGGAGGAGGGGGGTAGCCAAACAACCATTCCAAATCAGGATAAGCTTGATAGAACCACCTGGTTTCTTCTGAACATTTCAACCAGTTTGGGTGCAAAATAAACTTTGACTTGTAACTTAATTGTATCAAGCCCTAGAAATCTGTCTGTGTTTGCAGAATAGCAGTGCAGAGATCTTAAAAATGCTAGATGATGAGGGAAGACATAGATAATTTTCTACATCGGCACACTAAGGCCTAATAGGCATTCCTGAGCTTAACACCAGAGTAGTTAACATTCATTTTGTTTTGTCATTGAGGTATCAGTGCTTTGAAGAATAATTTACCATACCCAAAAGAATATCATTTGCAGCCTTAGAACTATTTCGACCATTAATACAACTAGTGTTTTATAAAATTTGGCTGACTTTTGCTGTTTATGTTATCTGCTATCTAAACTTTCTCATTCTTGTGTGTGGAATTAATTTGTTTTCTGTCAGTTCTCAATTCCCAGTTTTTCTTTGATTTTCATTCATTTGTTTTGAGCAGTTGTACATTGGTCATTTAAATGCTACTGCTTTGTGCAAAAAATGGACCTAGGGTTCATGAAGGAATGGCAAGTTTGCCGAATTGACAGGATCTACCTTGGATAAGGCATACACGTGGGATGTCTAAATTTAACAGATTGACGCCAGTTTTTCATGCGTCTGGCCTGGCCTATTATTGATCATGAATTTTGTCATAACATTGTCAAAGTAGCTGTGGATCCACAAGTCGATAGACTACTTTGATAATGTTATGACGAAATTCATTGTCTATAACAGGACAGATGCATGAAAAACTGACGTCCATTTGTTTTTTACAATAACACACTGTCAATTTGTCTGCTCTCGCTCGTTGCCACGTCGCATGACTTATAAATTCATGTGTCTGTGCGCTTATTGATGAAAAAAATTAGCCAATGAGCGCGCGAGAATTTCTGCTGTTATCGCAAAAAAATATATGGATCATACAAGAAGACAAAAACGTGTTTCCCTACGACACGAATTCACCAGTTTTGCTCATCGTTTCGTCACGGACATCGAATTCCACTATTCGGAAAAAAAAACTTTGCTAAGTTGTCAGGATTATAAGTTTTTCTAAAACAAAAATAAATAAGGGGGAGTTACTTTTTTTAAAAAATCGCTGGTTTTCTAACCCTACGTAAGCTTATATGCTTATCAACTCAAGCGACCGAACGGGGCCGGGGACGCCAGCTGTTTTTTGTTCGCCGTAGAAGCTTATCAGACATCACTCAAAAATTCCGCCGCATGAAGGCAGGTAAACTAAACATGGATATTTTATAATTAGGTTTCGGACTTTGATATCTCTTACATGTGGGTATTTTTTACGACGCACCTTTACGGCACTGCAATTGCAAATTCCGGGGGGGGGCGTTGCCTATTGAAAGATTGCCACTCCTTCTGGTTTTATTCCATAAAGTAAATATTTGCTTGCTGCTTAGTTCCGTACCTTTTCATCGGCGAGGCTTTGACGGAAGTTCTCGTATTCAGCTTCATCTTGTCTGTATCTTTCCGCTTTGGAGAACCATCGTTAATTATAGCGTGTCGCATCGAAACGGGGCTTCCATTGTGCTCTGTCTGTTTCGCGTTTTTGAAAATGTTGCTGATTACAGTCAATTGTCTTGCCGATCCCGGCGGAAGCATTATATTGGGGTTATCTTTTGTTACTTCAAGTAGGCACAATCACTTTTAAATGCGATTCTGTTAAAATACGAAGGAAAACGTCGCTATATATATTATACATTGTAGAAATCAAAAAGTGAAATCAGTTGTTAACAAGTCCTACCCCCGGCGAGGTCATCACGTGATTTTACGGCACCTTCCGGCCAATCAGGTGATATTTCAGAGGAAAATGCAGCATAATATTTCCCTCGTCAGGCGATAAACAAGCGCCATCTTGTTTTTTTTTGTGTGTTTACGGAAAGGCTCTTGGAATTGTCGTTTTCTTTGAAAATGATTTCTCTTTTTGAGCCCTACGAACTCCTTTGAGGTCTCAGTAGTTTCCGATTTACGATCTTGGGCTGCTTTGTGGGTGAATTTAACAAGCTATGCCCTCTCATAAGCCGACGAGGTAGGTTCTGTTGCAGAGCAGTTTCGTTCGAGAGGGTACGGGTAAATATTACATGGCATTCATATAGGTGATTTAATGGGACTTCATGTTTTGCCAAAACCTGCCTTATATTGTAGAGCGCAAAAGAAGCGAAAAGACACTAATGTTTCTTGTTGGTTTTCAGGTCCAAAAGCGCCGACAACTCAAGGTAATTATTACGTACACCTAACATAGATTATGTAGTGAATCTTTCCGTCTCTGTTTCACGGCGGCACAGCCGTTTCGCTCCGTCGTTTCAAGTAACTAGTCATGTTTCAACGCAGCTTTCAGTGTTGTCAGCTGGGCTGAAGCGGCTTTCAGCCGGTTCGTTGAAAAGGACTGAATTCGCATGGAACGGAAATTGAGGCCGTGTGTTTTGGAAGTATGTTTTGGCAGTGTGTTTTTCGATCGTCGAGAGTTCCACACACAATAACTACATCATTCTCCGCTAGTTGCTTCGCTCGCTAATAGATCATGAAACACTTCCAACAACTATGCGTAAACCAACATGCACGCCTCAACTTTTCTACAGTTTGATTTAACTTAAACACGAAGGTCTAGGTGTTTGAAATCTTTAGGTCTTTGCCCGCAACGTTGTACAATCCACCAAAGCGGTGCCGTGAATAAATTACGCGTACATCAATATATTAATTGATAAGGTTTTCGAAAAACGTTCCGTTCTTTTTTATCATATTTCGCAGTGTTACAACATATTTGTTCAAGTTTGTGTTTTGTATGAATCTAGTGATCATTTTATAGATTAGGAAATCGAATCAAACGAACCAAATGTTGGAAATACCGTAATTGTTTTCCTATTCATAACAACTTGAAGATTTATTCCATACTTTGGAATCCTTGATCACGCAAACCTATACCGGTGTATGAAAAGTAATATATTGCTCTCACGACATAATTCTTAGTCCTTTGGTATTTGTATTGGTGGTTTTGAAGTTAAGGTTGAATCTAAAGTGTCCGTGGCCTTGTGGTGGAGTTTTTATTTACATTAATGTTGTCGGTTTCTGCTCTATGTAAAGGTACCTCATTTTCGTCAGAATTGACAGCTGTTTCGCGTCGAGTGTATTTTGCTGGCAACTTTCAGATCTCTTTGTTCTAGTCCTCCTGCTTTATGACTGCATGACATTGTCTGGGTCTTGTGGATACAAATTGATGTTACTTTAATAAGGTAATTTAGTGCCTTGAAAATCGAAGCTTATTTCTAAATCGGGGCGACAGGAACTGAACCATTTCATCTTGCGTGTTTGTCATGATTGTAGAAAATTTCTTACGTGCGTGATTTATTCCTGAAAGCTTTTTGTTTTAGTCGTTTAGTTTGCTAACTGTGAAACAGGGATATTGCATGTTTGTACCTTGATAGACTGTTGTCGGCAATGTTTCTGTCTGCCCAGCTAATAGTGTAACGTATACCGGCATTTTGATCCGCGCGCGCTCGTTTCTCCAGCACGATAGTTTTTGTCTCTGCCGTGAATTCCAACATGTTATCTTTGTTTCTGTTGTTGCTTTTGATTCTTGGATATTGTGAAAACTTTTCTTTAATTCCTAGCCTTGCAAAAAGAGTTAGCAAGATCAGTTAGACTCTTTGTTCAGTCTTCATAAACATTGCACGTGCAAAGTGTAATAGTCTGCTAAATTTTTATTACCAGAATGAGATTTTGCCCTGAAAAACAGGTTTTTTGCTTACTTTAAGAATCGCCAAGAGCTAGCTGGGGAATTGGCGTTCATCTAAACATAAACAACAGCATGATCGTTGATTAGCAGGCTAAATTTTAGACATTTGAAAGCTAACTTTAATCTGGCAAATCACTAGTCAGAATTGCCTTGACTCATGGTGATCAATTAGCGCCACATGGTAGCTCTATACAGCTTCATTTTGTTTTGAATACAGCACCAAAACTGAATTTATGCTTAAAGATTTCCTGATTACTTTTACTGTGTTCAGCTGCTGTATCAGACTTTCATCGACTGTAATTTCAAATTAAAATCTGCTTTGTGAGAAACTTATGCTTCTGTATTCCATTTCATTGTATCTTTTGATCAGACCGTAACCTTAGTAGATCTTGTTAAGTTATACATGGATTATTTCAATTCCACATGGTGGTTTCCTCGCAAACATCCATAAACATTTAATTTGTTGCCTTTTAGTTTGTCTTATAGCTCTTTCCTGACGTTTTCACCGTGCGGGTGGTGCGTGGGCAGTTATGTTAGGAAAATGTGTTTATACAACTTATACCTGCTCCATCCATGTGGAGTAAGCAAATACAAGTAACAGAGATGTGTTCTCACTGTCAAGTTCATGCCCAATCTGTTTCTTGATAGGAAGTTTCAAAAAAGTAGAATTTAAAGGATATATTTTGAGGTATAAAGTCGAAATCAAAGTTAAGGCAAATTTAATTTCCTAAAGAAATACCGCATTTATTTACATAATTTGTGTGTTGGTCAGGTGGATCTGTATTCTCTGATACTCATAGGAGTGTATGTACCACATAGGTTTGAAACCTGTAAACAAAGTGAAATCAATGAGAGATTTAGCTAGCTGCATATGCTGTTCATCTGTGAAGGGCATTTTTCAGTTTAATGTTTTTCTCCGGCCGATGTTCAAAGTTGTCATGATTGTAACTACTTTATACTTGTATTGTAACTACTTTTTGCTTAGCTTGGAGATCAAAATGGTGTGATAGAATTGTGCTTGGCAATTTGTTTCAGCATTGTAATTCTTTGGACTTTTCCAGACAGTCAAAAAATATGTGCATGCATGCTTGAAACCTAGACAAAGTATCAGAGATGCCAACCTGAAAAATTCAAAATCCGGGAGGTCACCATAGTTTGACACTAAAAAAATTGTTCGAAGGAAAGATCTTCAGATCAAATTGTTAAAATTTGTCAAATATAAAAAAGTCCCCCCCTAAAAAAAAAACAGAAAATTGGCCAAAATATGTGAGAAAAATTTATTTTTATGGGAATGTTTTTGTTTTGTCTGGGAGATTTGTGACTGGTATGGGAGAGCGGGAGATTCGGTCTATATCTAAGGGACTCCAGGAGAGTTGGCATCGATGAAATTAAGTGTAGCTTTTTGGTCTACCTAGACCTTGTGAATAAGTTGGTTTACTTGCACAAGAGCATGGAAGGACAAACATCTAAAGTATTTAGAAAGCAAACAACACCTTATTTAAGTACTGATCTAAAGTTGCCGTTTAAAGGATCATGTAAAGGTCATGTGCATTTCATGCAGAAACTTAAAAGTTAGAACCACATGACACATTAAACAGTGTAAATGATGTCAAGATTTGGCTTGCATGTAGGAAGTGAAAAGTTTTGTTTTGTGTGATAATGTGCAATTATTAAGTAATTTTGTCTTGAAGGAAGAGAAGAACTGATAAATGGCTGTCAATTTGACTTACATCTGTTATTCAGTTTGAAACTCTTGCTTGATTCTAACCAGCAGAAAGTTTTTTAAGGTAGCAAATGAGATAAAAAGAAACAAAGCAAGATCACCATTTTGAAATCCCTTTTTTATGTTGAAAAAACCACAAATCTCATTAGGGATCACCAATTTGAAAGTACATGTTTTGTCAGCAAAATCTTTCAAGCTTCTAACATCTCTTTCTGTACATTCTGTGTTATTCAATTGAACTTTTAGCTCTAACAAGTTTTACAATCGTCAAATTTGCAAAAATCTGGCTAGTACTGGCATAACATTAGAAGATGCAAGGACTGCTGTATCTTAACTTCTTACAACTGAGAGGATGTGATTAAACATGAAAAAAGACAATGATCATTGATAGTTAAGCTGCCAACTTGGCAAGGATGTTTCTGCAGCTTAAATTTAAAGCCTAATTATAGTCCTTCATTAATTTTGCAACTATGGGCTGAGTGCGGTTCTTGCTCTGCATGGGTTTTTTTTCTTGTTAGTTTTGTCAGTGACCAGACCCAAATTTCCACTTGGCCAAATCGTCAGTAGGACTTCGAATCATGCATGCAGCTTATGATGTTTATTTTCCAATAGCTGTTGAAACATTATTACCTGTACACAGCAAATGTTACAGATATTGTTTTCTTTATTGCATGTAAAACATATTTTCTTTTGGTTTTATCGAAGCGTTGGAATTGAAAGGAATATTAAATACTTTTTTTTAGCTTATTTAATATTACCCTCAAATCTAATGATTCAATAAAACTAAAAGAAAATATATTTTTCACACAACAAAGAAAACAATGTCCTTAACATTTTTCCCTGTCATGTAGCAAAAGTGAAAGCTGCAATGTCAGCATATTCCATGGCTGATGTAACATTATGTCTGCCATGGAAATGCTTTGATGTTGCAACTTTCACTTTATCTTGTTTCCTTTGCAACTTTATTATTTCCCCAGAAGTGACAAGCATTAATTTATGTGCTATTTTGTGAGTATTTCTTTTGGGTTTAGGCAATTCAATTGAATTCTTAACTGTTTCATTGAAGCAAGTGAGATAAATGATTTGAAGGAATATTAAATATTTGCTCAGGTAAACAAGAGCTGCCAGAACTGCACAGTTCTTATGTCAATGCTAGGGGGAAAAACAGTTCACCGTTCTTAAATTAACCATGGATAGTATAAAGCTCAGATTACGTGACGCACATAACTACTTTGTAAACAAATGAAAGTTTATCTTTAAGGAAGAAAACTGTTTATTAATAGCATATGATACTCGTTTCCATTTCGTATCCACATTTATAAGCATGTCCCGAGCAAACTTCCAGGTTATTTAAGACCATTATGTCATCATAGATTTCACAAAGGCTAAGAGTGATGATACACTAAATTTGTACAGTTTTTGTTGATCAAGTGATGTGGTGTTTACAGTTAGTAATCAATGAATCATAAGGACTGAGCATTTGGAATGTGCACTGTGTTGCGACTGTAGTGTTAAAAGATCTTCTTGTTTGCAATTAATGCTGAGCAGTGCATCGTTTTTTGGATTACATGTATGACTGGAAAGTGAGTAGACAGCCATTACTTATTAGGCTTGCTATTTTGTAAAGTTATCTGTGTGTAGGAAGTGCTATCCGTATGTGGTTACTGTGACCGTGTCGAGATGTTTTGCCAAGAAAGTACATGTATTAATTGATTTAGTATTCCGTTGTCCAAAACCACAAAGTGAAGCTTTGTCCTCAAGCAGATTTTTTCATTGCCGATAACTAATGCTTACCTAAGGTCATGCCGTGTCTTATTTATAGCTTTCATTTCAATATGTCACAGTTTGTTATCAACAGGGTGCATTTTGCCTGTACTTATCAATCATGTCTTATTTTACTCTCAATGACAATGTAAATGCAGTCAAATATGACATTATTTTGTCTTCAGACATTAATTTTGTGTCAGGATCAGTCCACGGACATCACATGTACATGTACATGTACATGTACATGTGCATGTACATGTAAATACACTTCAAAGTTAGTCTTTACTGATATTTACCAAATTTGACCAAATGATGTTCATTTCCATATCTGTAACTGCTATGATAATCTTGTACATACATGTAGTAGTCTGTTATTCATGTGTAATTCACACAATTTAAATTTGGCTCTGAAAACTACAAGCACACACACAGTCGGAAATACATTCTTAACTGCAAAAGGAGAAACATATGCCAAATTGAGTGAAGAGGGAAAAGCTACCCAAGTGCTGTTTGAACATGAAGTAAGAATTGAAACCAGAAACTGAATGCCAAACAGTGTTTGCGTAAAACAATGTACAGTGTAGTGAAAAATTAATGTTTGGTTCAGTTATTTTATTCAACAGTTTTTCCTTTAAGTGTTGTCTAATTTTAGAGTACTTTGAAGACACACGTAAATGCATGCATTAATTTTTCAAGGACAAATATGTAAATTATTACTGACATTGCTTTTATCACACATTTGTTACAACCTGAACTATTGTTTTTAAATGGATGCAGAATATGTGTATCTTTGCTGGAGAATTTTATATCTGTGCTCAGTCAAAATGTGGCAGTTTGTGTTAAATCCAAATTTTTATTTTTCTAATATGTTACTTATATTTACCATGCCTGCACTTGTGTTGTGTTTTTGTTTGTTTATTGTAAATTACAGTTCATGACAGTTGGTCTGTAGCTGTCAGATCAATGTTTGTAACACGGAAAATGTTTGGTTTAATTCTTAAAATAATATATAATTTTCAACATAATTTGCTTTACGATTCTTTTTGCTGCAATATGAAGCTAGTTTTGAGTACCAGCTAGTTTTGAGTAAACAGCTGATATACAACAGCAAGTTGCTTTAAGTAGATCTCAGGGAAGTTTTAAACTGTTGCTACTTTTTGTTAAGAAAAGAATTTTTGTTTATTAAGTTATTCCAATCTACCAGAGATTCCGCTTGCTACAAAAACCACACTTGTCAAGCATTTAAATGGACGTGCTAGGTGAAGCATGTGCTAAATGTGATATATGGTGTTTATCTATTAATATATTTAGGTTATGTTTGGTCCTCTCTCTTGCTAAATGTCATATGTGGTCTGATTCTAATCAACTTGTACATTGTGTGTGTGCTGAATATTCTTTGGACTGTCTCCTACTATCTGTTATGTTTAGTTTACTAGTTGCAGTGGGATTGGGATTCTTATCTGTAAGAACCAATTAGCGCTCATTATCAAAGCATGTACATGTTCTACATTTCACCACAGTGCCGAAATTGATCTTTGCAAGGTGTAGTAGTGTTGTAAGACAATTTAACACATTCCAGAATCATCTGACAATTGTGGTAGCTTTGTAAATTTACATCATTGTTATGATTGCATCTATCATTTACTGTATAATTTTACCACCACAAAAGATTGAAATGGCAAATTTGTAAGGGTAACTGATATTATAGTTTTGTCAGCGAGTAAGACCAGAGATAGGGATGAGACATCAAATGTAGACAAGATCAATATTCACTGGTGTAGCTTTTAAAAAAAATTATTGTACACCCGTTTAGGTTGTACCTTAGAGATGTGCAAGATACATTCAATGATGCCTCGAAATGATATAATACACCATGCTGAATGACCTTGAAGTGTGAACATTCACTGAACCAATATCTATTTTTAATTCCAACATACAGCCTTAGGATCCTGTGTTGTTAAAATGTTGGTCCCGGAGTTCAAATATTGAGCATAACAAATTGCTGAGTCTTTCCAATAGCCCAGTATGATTAACATGTAATGACCAGTACGTTGTATTTTAAATTTGTTATTGTTTCAGCAGGTTTTTTTTGTCTCTTTGTTTTCATTGCTATTGTTAAATTTTCGTGTTTGAGATTATTTTCAGTTGACTGTAGAAATAGTAACTCTATATTCAGCAGCATGGGTGTCTTTGGGTGATTCTTTATCCACTGGAATGTGCACTTTGTTTGACCTTTAATAGTGATGAGGGACATAAACCAATCCCACCTGCAGTGATAGACATGGTGCTGTTGTTTGGTGCACTGACTCGTGATCAATAACTAAAACAACATGTGTATACTGTTTAATTATGCATGTTCTGCGGCAGGCTAAAGTCATGGTTTTGACTCTCCTTACAGTTCACACAGTCGAGCATGTGTTGTTTGGTGGCTTTGGCTGGGAGCCATAATTTCATTTGAGTGTCAGATAAAGCCTTTTAATCTAAGTGTCATATTGCTATCAGTGTCATGTGGAAAGTAAGTGTTTGATCAAGTAAATTTGAAGTGCTCTGAAGCATGTCCTAGCTTGTTCATCACTTCTCTCTGAAGTGAGTTGGTTGGTATTGAAATAGAGAAATCATTATAATAACATGAAGAAACCTCCATTCATCTCTAAGTGTTTATTGAATTGATTTGTATTCTAACTTAAAATTTAATCACAGTGAGAAAGTTTGTGTGTTAGTGCTCGAAAGAAAAACAAAATAAATAAAATATAATTGTCAAAACAAATACATGTATACAATGTATCTGCAAGATGGCAAACAAAATAAATTTCTTATGAGGTAGTCATTTCCGCCAAACCACTAATAATTGTCTGCCATGGATTCCAATTCAGGAACTGAAAAACAATGCCTCAATTCCATGTTTTTCTCCTCTTTCTATCTTTGTCAATTTTTGTGCATTAAAGGTGTGCCCTATTTTACATTTTGTAGCTTGGGTTTCACAAAATGTGACTAAAATACAAATCAGTTGTGCTGGATCATTTAATTATTGAGTATTGTGGTTTTACAGATCTCTTTGTCAGTAGTGGTTAATACCCTTGAGTGTGGTTTTCCACCACAACAAAACAGTATTTCTAGATTTAAATTAAGATAATAGTTTTCTTGATGGAAAAGTAATCTAGAACCCTTTAAATTCTTCTCTTGTTGAAGTAACTTTGTTCTTATTTGGGGTTCAACAATGGCCTGAGAGATTCAATAAAATTATTGCTACAGTTGGATGTTGCTAATTCAAGCTCAGTTTTGTTTTAATTCCCCTTTGTTTGAAATGTGAAACCATTTCCCTTAGATTTCCCCTTCTGCCATTTATTACTGTTAAGGCTTTTCCGAACTCCAACTATTTCAAATTATTTCCCTTGAGGGTTCGAAATAGCAGAGTTCACTTGTACTGATAACTAGAATGTACATGATTCCCGCTGTGGAAGTACTGAATATCGTTTATTCTTTTGAAATCTCAAAATAAAAATTTGTGCTATGTACAACATGTACTTGCAGATACAAGTTAACAGCTTTAACTATATGCTTTGTTTTCATACATAAAGCACATGCATATACACTGTTATAATAATTATTGGCAACATCACTCAAATTTTTGCAAGCTACAGAGTAATTTCCTAAAGCTTGTTATTCTTTGTACATTTTTTTCTTGCCCCAGTTGCACCCTTCTTCTATGCATATGTGCTTTACAGAAGAAAACCTAGTTAAAGCTCAACTAATGCTTCGTTAAATATAAAGTTGGCCTCTGTTAATTTGAAATTGATTAAACCTCATATCAGAGGTGGTTATAGAGCGATTAAATGTAGCAAACCACAACCAAACCAATTACTTACCAATTAGAGGGGTTTTCAATTAATTGTCTTGAGTTGTTACATACTGTACATGTATTTTGTTTGTGGTTTTTCAACGGTTTGAGATTCGCCCAATTAGACCCATAGCCTGAAAGGGTTACGGGTCAATAGCCCAGTCTGCTTCCCATGAGACGAAGCCGATTGCGCCATTGACACGTGGCCCTTGAGGGCGAAGGGTCTAATTGTTTTAGAATCGCCCAACTAGTCGGACAGAAAAGGCAATAATAAAGTTAGCAAATGCAAGCTGAAGAAATATTTATTTGGGGGAGAAAAAAAGGAAACAGAATCCGGCAAATTTCACTACTCAATGACTATTACTATTAGTCCCCTAGTAATATAGCCAATCAAAATGCAGGATTTGCATTAGTCCACTAGTTGGGTGATACTAATAAGTATGAGTCATTGGTTGAAATCCACTCTATAAATTACTTAAAAAATATTTTTCTCAAACATTACTTTGCTACAGAGTTGTTGAACTTCGCAAAGAGAGATCCCGAGATGCAGCAAGAAACAGACGTGGTAAGGAAAATGCTCAGTTTGATGAGCTGGCCAAACTCCTGCCATTACCCAGTGCCATTACATCCCAGCTGGATAAGGCTTCCATTGTGCGACTTACAATCAGTTACCTGAATATGAAACAGTTTGGGAAAAGAGGTAAGATTGTTCCTTCTTTTTCTGGTAACCCAAGTCCAGACAGTCAAATTATCTTAGACCATGCTTTATAGAATGTTTTCCAGTCACTGGAGACTTAAGATCCTTATTTGCAGTTAATTATCTAACTATTGTTAGATTTTAGATGTTTGTCGTTCAGACATTAGTCTGTACTGGATTTTCACTTGGAATCAGTACCTTTATACAAACAACAACAAAAGGTTACATGTGGGTAATTTTTTGCCTATAAAGTACAACCAATTTGTAGAAAAAGGGTTCCCTTATTCAGTTTCAGCATTTGCATGTGGCAAAATATAAAATTCAAGGCAATAGTGCTTAAGGTAAATGACTTGCTTGAAAACCTCGCTCTTGACTTTCAAAACATGAGTTGAAAGCCTCAAACATGACACAGGTCTGGTTGGGGTCAGTTGTTTGCCATTCCCGGGAAAATGGGAAAACGGGATCTAAAAGTCTCTAAAAGTCTCTATTGATGGCTTATTGCTACACATGTAAGTGTTCTGTCTTAATTAGCCTTGGTAAGTAATTTTAGCAGGCTAATGTCTTATTAACCTGACTTGAACAGGTAAACGTCATCGTCAGGGGTCGACTTCATCCCTTTTGTCAGATTCTTCAAATTCACCTGGATCTGATGCAGACAGAGGTAAATAAATAAATTTGCTTCACCTCGCAAACTATCAGTGACACAGCAACAGATACTGTCTTCCATACATGTACTTATCCCTGAACCAAGCTAAGAGTCAAGCTTGATTTCAACTGATGCCTTATTTAATGCAATTGTTTCTCCCATTTAAGAGATAATTGACAGAGGGGGCAGGGGGGAACATGTACTGTACATCCTTGTGATGTACCTTTTCTTGGCTCTGTGTAGGTATTTCCTTAAAATTCAATTTTAAAGCAGGACTCAAAATAAAATTGAATTCCGACCAGCTTTATTATTAGCTTTCAAATTTTGCTTGCCCTGGGCGAGTCATTTATTGGTTTGCTCTTTTAGTGATATAGTCAACAGACAATGCCTCTGATCCCTTGCCTGATGGCAAGTGACTGTAATAAAGAGCTTCCATCCCAGAGAGAAAATCTACTTGTCAGGCGACACTTTCTTCGAGTCCTGCAAAGGCTGTCTCACTTTGGGTGTATCCCATCCCCTCTGGGCAAATATTTTCTTGCAGTAAGTACATTTAATTGACAGCCATGGCAGAGTAAATAGTTACCACTGTCAAGTCACTGGCTCAAAACTATATAAAATTATTTAACTCAGGAATAACTTTAATATCCCTGACCTTCTGGTTTTTTTTTCATTTAGATGTTCATTTTGGAAGTCCTGGAAGTCCCTCTCCACCGAACTCCATTTCTTCACCACCACCTGCTGGCAATACTTCTGCAGCTGGTAAGACTTAGAGATGGAAAGCATTTGTTAACCCAGTGAATGAAGTCAGTTGGAGAAACCCTAATGCAAACATTTCAATGAAAGTTAATCAATCAGCACTTGAAGAAGCTAGTGATAAAAGGGGATAAGTGACGTTTTTGGTTGTTTCTGTTACTCCCGCTCCAACTCTCGCTCCAAATTAGCTGAATTTTTGCATGTGGCCTTCATTTCAGTTGAAAAACATTGCCATGTAATTTCTTTCGCTGGCTTGCTCTTCATTTTCGAGAAATAACGTATGCAAAAAAACCCTCAGTTTTCCAAGCGGCATCTTTTGTAGATGTATTGTTGAATAAACAACAAAAGAAACCTTAAGCACAATTAATTTGTTGAGCAGCAAACAGGCAGACTTGTTTATATTGTATGAAGTCAAAATCAAATCCCACAAAATCTTGACTGTCTTTTAAGTCAAAGGAAAATAGCATAGAAAAGACCTATCTTCATGTCTTTGTAATTGAATTGCCATTTTTACTCGCTAGGCTATCAGTGAGTTTAAGCATGGCGTTTACGGCAGACGGCAAATGGCAAAGATGACCTCTGAATTTGTGTTCTTTTCTTCTAATCCTTAATTAAATCACGTAAAAATAGAAAAATGTCTCTTACTATTCACCACAAATACACAAATATTTTCACTCTACTGTTCAAAGAGCTAAAAACAAACAGCAAAAGTTTCATTTTTGCCGTTAGCCGTTCGACGTAACTTCAAGCCTAATCTCTCTATTGTGACATCGGCTTTTGGCGCGCAAAGCATCGATTATTCAGAGCTTACCTGTTAATCAAGCAGAGTTTGTTCGTTATTTCCACCGATATTCGAAGCTTATTCGAGGAATATTTGCACCCGCCTGGTAGAAGATTTGGCATCATTAAGCCTTTGACCCTCTATAAGTCACCAGCATGCCTCAGAGAACCGAGGTGTGTTTTTGTTCCGAGATTATGGCTTAACTTAGCCATTGATCGAGGAGCAAATGAGTCTAGAAACACTTCTTCTTCCAAAGCAAAGCATTTGTCGTGGACTTAGGGCTCCTTTGCTAAACTTCGGCATGTGTCAGTTTTGGAAATTAGAACTGCTTTCTAGACTCTTATTATTTTCTTGAAATTCAGCCATCTAGCATCGTTCGCTGCCAAAATTTCTGGGATATCCCATAATAATCTTTCATACATAAAGCCAGCGCCGTGACTATCGTGTGTGTGTGTGTGTGTGTGTGTGACTTACAACGTGACTCAAACACGGCCGGGAACTGGTGAGAAAGGCGGCCAGGCAGCAAAGTCCTTGAATTTGACCTGTGTTAGGTGAAAAGTTAATTTAAACAGATTCAAAGCTGTTTCTACGGGCCGAAAAAGAACGCAGGTCGGTTAAATTGGCAAGCAAGCGTTCCGTGAGTGTGTACGGTGGATTTCCAAGCAGATGATTGCTTTGAATTGTGATAGGATCGAGCCCGCCGCGAAGAAAAAAAGACAAAGAACGCCTGATCGCAGGTTAGGAAGAAGAAAACTTCAGCTCAAATGTAAGTTTTGCTTTGTATTTCAGGGTTCCTTTGCTGGTAAATTTTCCGTTTCATGCGCTTTTTTTCGGTATGAGCAGCGTGCTAGCTTAAGGCTTCCTCTTTCTGTGTTGTCAGAATTAATCATTTCATGGAACGAGCAGTTTTGTACCGGCCAAAAAAATACTTTCACCTAGAAACATTTTATAAATCATTGACGTAGCCGATTTGCAAAACGTTTAACGTCTTTCTCTAGGCACTAATCATTGACTTGATTTAGGTATCGATTCGTGCAATAGATTCTAACGTATCCTGACCTTAACTCTAACCTAATTCGAAGCCTAACCTTGTTCTGTAAGCCTAACCTTCAATGCTAACCCTAGTTTCGAGCGGTAAC
>CM042759.1:1627271-1653154 GCA_022496165.2 Catalaphyllia jardinei
TTCTGTAAGCCTAACCTTCAATGCTAACCCTAGTTTCGAGCGGTAACCCTAAACCTAACTCTAATAAGACTGGGAACTCTTAACCCTAAGGGTTAAAGTCAGCTGCGAAGTTTGGACCTGTTTTGACCTTGTTCGATTTTAGCAAAACATCTAGGGGACGTTCTTGCACGCAGCCTTTCAATTGAGCTTACATGTTGTGAAATGAACTTCTCGCTGTTCTCTAAGTGAAATCAAAGTCCTTGCGGTGGCGTGATAATGTGAAATCAAAATTCTAACTGTCAGTAAATGACCTGATATCAAGAGTGTCTAGCTTGCACATTGCGTGAAGTAAACCTTTGGCTGTAATTTGACTGAAATTAACGTCTTTGTGGTCGCACGTTAACCTGAAATCAAAGTTTTAACGGTTTTTACCAGTAATCGACATTTTCGAAGGTTACACGTTGCAAAATATCAATATTTTGCTGGATAGCAATTGAATGTTTTAAAGCGTGAAACAACGCAGAGAAAAGTTGGCCGTTATCGGCAGCTCGAAACTGGTAGTAAGCAATGTCCTGTAGTTTTTCCGCTAAAGTTTTGCTTCATTTTCGAGACATCGCGTAATTTAGTTTATGCACAAATCCACCCGTTTTTTCCTAGTGGCGTGCCTTTTTTGCATACGTTATTTCTCGAAAACGAAGAGCAAGGCAGCGAAAAAAAATACGGGGCAATGTTTTTCAACTGAAATGAAGGCCGCATGCAAAAATTCAGCTAATTTGGAGCGAGAGTAACAGAAACAACCAAAAACGTCACTTACCCCCTTTTATCACTAGCTTCTTCACTTAGTATTTACTTTAGTACTAAAGTATTGTCTATTGTGCCATACAAAGCAGTCCCAACTGTTCTAGTCTGTGGAGCAACCCATTTAGATGGAGTCCACTAGGCCCTTTGCAGGATCCAGTCACATGGTACGGAATAAATTACACTGGGACGCAAACGACGCAGTGGGACTTTCAAAACAAAGGAAAGTCGCGCTGGATTGGTAAGAGTTCCTTTGTTTTGGAAGTCCCACTGCGTCATGTGCGTCCCAGTGTAATTTATTCCATACCATCTGACTGGATCCTGCAAAGGGCCTATTTTCATGTTGTGCTGTTCAAGAAAGTTTTCCCTTCTATGTTTATGCATGAAACCTTTTCAAATAAAAACTTCAAAGCTTTGCAAACACGTGTGTTATCAGTGCTAGACATAAATTTTATTACTTCATGTTCTTGATGATTAATTATGTCTCTATCAATATTTTAATGTTTATTTAAACTTAGTTATTCTGTTTTCAGCTCCAGTTGTTCCGTACAATCAGTGTACCACCAGCTTCAGTGACCTGGCAGCCAGTAGTGGCTTCTTTTTGTTACAGGTCAGTACAGAGATATACCAGAAGTGAAATTGCTCCACTTTTTTTTTTGTAATACATGATACATTTTCCTAATAATAATTGTTGCATGTGCGGTGGCCTCATGGTTTAGTGCTACCTCTATATCAGGCAGTCAAGGTTTACGCTCCGGCAAAGGACATTGTGTTGTGTTCTTAGGCAAGACACTTCACTGCAAGAGTGCCTCTCTCCAGCAAGTGGAGAAAAAAATGGGTACCAGCAAATGAAGGGGTGCATGGGATAATGCCCTAAGTGACTCCTGGAAAATGTTGAGGCAGCCAGGATTGGAATACCTGAAAACACTTGTTACGGTTTACTCTTGTCTTCATTTTTGTCTAAAAAGAACTAAGTGTTTTTTGAAACAATAACTAAACCAGAATAAACTATGAAAAATGCTGGTAGCTATTTCAATCCCAGCTGCCTCAAAACTTTCTAAAAGTCACTTAGGGTTTGATTCCACTCTCCTCTTCAAATGTACTGCTTAGAAAGAGACGGGGGGGGGGGGGGTGGGTAAGGCTGCGATGGACTAGTATCCCATCCAGCAGGGAGTAGAAATACTTCTAGTCACTTCATGCTGCAGAAATCGGAAATTAGCACTGGCCTCATGGGCTGCTTGGCTCTTTTTGGGACTTACAATTGCCAAGGGGTGCCTTGATGCAGTTTTAAGTTGGTACACTAGTTGGGTCTCCCTTTGACGAGTAAAATCGTCTGGTGTTAGACAGTGAAATCTATAACTGGGTCACTTACACATACACAATATTTGTTTAACTTCAGGCACTGGATGGATTCCTCTTTGTTCTCTCCAGTGATGCAAAAGTCCTCTATGTTTCAGAGACAGTGTCTGTGCATCTTGGACTGTCACAGGTGAGTGTCATTGATTATAGAAAGAGAGACTGAAACTTGGCTTGTCTGAGCATACACCTTGTTGGACACCTACTTCAAGATGCCTGATGGATATGTTGCAGGTCAATTTTTTCCCTAGGGCAATTTGTTTCCAACCTAGGTCAATGTGATTTTTTTTTTTTTGCTTTTGTGGCAAACAAAAAAATATTTTTCGCACCTTCGATCTTCTCTTCATCTCCACTCTACCTACCTCACCTACTATTCCCTCCCCGCTCTCTCAACATCCCAACCTGTATTCTTTTTATCTCAATGCTTACCTTGGGAACCTTGAACCACAGACCTTTGGTTTTCCGTTGGATTCATGTCTTGATGCCTTACCATTGAGCCATGCAGACTTGGATGCAAGTTCCCCTATTTTTGTAATTACATATACATTGTAGTAGTAATAAATTTCCTTAAATTATTCAAATCAGACATACTTATAAAAGTGAATTTACCACCCATTATTACACTACAGTACATGTACCTCTGCCCTAAATATACAAATTAATCTTACTGTAATTTATATCAAATTGACCTAGGTTGGAACAAATTGACCTAGGTTGAAACAAAATTGACCTAGGTTGGAACAAATTGACCTAGGTTGAAACAAATTGACCTAGGTTGGAAACAAATTGACCTAAGGAACAAATTGACCTGCAACAGATACACTGACAATTTAAAGTGCAAAAATTGTATACAAAGCACATTTACCGGTTATAGTTCTTGGCAGAAGGCAGCAGAAGACAGCAAAAGGCATATTTATCAGTGATAGGCAGAAGGCAGCAAAAGGCATATTTGATGGAGACTGAAAAGACGGAAGGAGATGCTTACTCCTGGCTCAAAAATATATGTACAAGACTTGTTTATGTGACTGCCTGTTACACATCTTTTGTCACTGGAGCAAAAAAGTATCTAAAGCAACTAGTATCTAATGATACAATCCAGGTTGTATTTGGGGCAAAAGAGGGAGTGGACAAATACTTTCTACCTGTGATGCACCCTTAAAATAATTGCTTTTCAGGAGTAGCTTAATGATTTCTATTGCTCTCGTCACCAATCTGTTTGACAGATGAAGCTATGTAACATGCACACTTTTGCTTGTAATAAAAAGCAATCAGCAGTCACAGCAGGGGCAGATCTAGGGGGAGGGTGCAGGGGCCATGCACCCCCCTCCCCTGAGATGAAGCCTTCTTCTTCATGTTCCCTTTTAAAATTTGTTTACTTCTCCAGTCACTTGTGCCATTCCTTAGTGGTGCACCTCCTCATGAGAAAAATCCTGGATCTGCCCCTCCACAGTACTCAGCCTTTGTATTGTCTTCACAGTTAAAGAATTTTGGGAGGAACAGTGGTCTCATGATTAGTGCACTGGGCTCCGGATCAAGTGGTCCAGGTCCAGCTTCTCGAGTGCCAGGTTCTGGACCATTGATGGACACTTGCAAGTGTGCATTTAGCATCTTCTGTTTCTGGACTTTGTTTTGATTCTCTTAAGGGTGCTTGCTCCTCGTTCAGGCCAGGCGTTGGTAATAGGTGCACTGTGAATGACATCTGCCAGTTTTGTAATGACCGGGAAAAATTTCTCATATGTGTGACGCTCTGAAAGAACCGTGGTTAGCATCCAGTCAATTGGTGTCTGTGCACTGCCCCCATCTTTCACATCTTTAGGCATCATCCTCTTCATTGTTAGCAGGTTGTGCTTGAAGTGTTGCCACTCATCTTTCAGTTGCTGGGATGATTCTATATCCTTAGGATAAAAATGAGTGGCAATCTTCTTTACTTCCCCATAAACTTTGAATACAGGTGAGTCAACTTCAGGTACAGTCAGGGGATTGAACATGTGAAAGGCTTCTAGAATTCCGAGGGCACCTGAAAACCTGTCATCAATGTTCTCAGCCAATGATTTTGTGTACCTTTTAAACATGCCACTGAGGAACGTCTTCTCGGCATCTGTAACTGTAAGTTCTGCTTGGGCAAACTTTCCACCTGCTGCCAAGTTCTTGGTTAGATCATCTACAGGGTCCACTAGGTCAGTTAGCCTTGATTTAGCGGCCTGAATGGACGGTTTAAGTACACTGTAGCTTAGGGCATTTGTTTGGAAAAGTTCACTTAAGTTTCTCATTACAGGCAAGACTGTGTGAAAAATGTATAGCATTCCAAGCATTCTGGTGCAGTGAAATTTCTTTAGAAGGCCAAGGGCTAATGGATCATCTTGTAGTGCTTTAAACGTGTTCACCATAGGGAGGTAATTGTGGAGGACACTCTCTACCGATTGGCTAATAGAAAGCCAACAAGTATGACATCCTTTTCGGATCTTTCTTGACAACTCTTTTGTGTTCTTCTCAGTTAACTCTAGTTGGCGTAGTTCTTTCTGCATATGAATGAAGATAGCTGTGCGTTTAGGACTGTTCTCAAAGAATCTACATGCAGTTGTAAGATTAGTGACAGTGTTCTTGACAGGCTTCAAAGAGTGATCAGCATCACTGTTGGCAAGGGCGAGGTTATGACAGATACAGTGAAATGATATCAGAGTTGGCTGCAGATTCTTTAGTCTTGCTGCTACACCGGAATTCTTTCCGGTCATGACTGAAGCACCATCTGATACAAAACTAGACATGAGATTCATAGGGAGTTTACAGTCAGCAAGAAGATGTAGCAACTTCGTTGTCATGCTTTCAGCATTTGGACCCTGCGGTGAATCCAGTGCCTTTGCACCAGGGAATACAGTCTTCGCTTCACCGTTACCATTTACATATTTCACAAATGTAGTAAGCTGTTCTACACTGTTGTATCCTGGGCTTTATCAATGAGAACCCCATACGCATTTGCAGTTTGGGGAAGGGCACTTTCAAGAACAGCTTTGCCTATTTGTAACACCATTTCTTGAACTGAAGGATGAGAGTGGTGACCAAAAAGCCTCATGTCACAGACCCCTAGTCTCTCTGTTAGCTGTAGCAAGCCTTCAAACTTCACATATTTTGCAATCTCTTCTTTCATCATCCAGTAAATCACTTGAAATGCTTTTTAGATAAGTGATATTTCCACTTCCTCTCTTCTGTCAAGATCATGTTGAAATGTGCTCGATCGAGAAAACAATTCTGCTTTTCGGAACTGATCATGCTTCTTGGAATCTCTATGGTCTTTACTAGCATCTACCACTAATTTCTTGCAAGGAAACCCGGCCCGTGAATCATCTTTACTTCCATGTTTCTTGCATAGTAAACAGTACATTCCTTCATTTTCAACATAAATCAACCACCAAAATTTTGTTTGCTCATCAAACCACTTGGACTGTAAGAGCCAATCATGCTGGAATGTTTTTCTGGCTTTTCCTTTCATCCAGACAAGTTGGTCGTCAGGAGATTTCTGGCAATTTGGTTGGCATGTATATTTAGAATGGACTTGTTGTGTGTCAGCAAAAAGTTTGCCAATTAGAGCATATCCTGGTTTTTCATCTGTACTTGCGCTTGATGGGGTTGTGTTTGCAACGCGATATTTACAAGAAGTAGTTGCGGTTTTGGTAGCTGTGATGGTGATAGCAGTGGTTTTTGTGGTTGCAGCGCTTGCTTTCGAAGTAGGAACTTGTGAAGAAATTAACTTGCCTGGTGGATTATTGGGAGTTGCGAGACTGTCATCCGTTAACCAGATCTCTCTTTCCTCTCTAACATTACCTGATTATAACAATAATGATTACTGTGACCATTCTTCCATCATTCAACAAAAACTAATATCATTATTTTTTTGCAAAAGAGGTCCGAAATATTTCGCTTATAAATTATTATACTAAGATTTTCCTTTTTTAATTTATGTGAAAAGAACATATTTATATCGGATCGGCTAGAAGCAGAAACGAAAATGACCTCAACATCACATGTGCTGGGTGAATGAATGAATGAACTTGCAGGCCATTTTGAAGTGAAATAAGTTTACAAGTACATACTGTAAAACATTGTTCCAGAAGAAACTTACCCTGGTCCACACCATCCTTGGATCGTTTTTGCCAGACACTGAACAAAGATTGCTGTTTTGTTCACTTCATTTTGAGGCAAATGATTTCCCGGTGCCAGGTTTGCAAGTTTGGGCTGTCAGATCAGCCGTCACGGCTCGGTTCTCACGTGAAAATATATTTGGATTTGACATTCCCGCCAAAGCGCCTAAGCGGTAATGCGAGCAGGAGACTTTGCTGAACTCTAAGAGAAATATAATTTTTCTTCCTTAACTTCAAAATTAACTAACAAGTATGGACATTAACAATGCCACAGCAATTCAATTTTTATTTCTGGGGCATGTTCTCTCTTATTTGCTAAATTAAAAGTGATTCCGAAGTCAAGTCATTTTTCAAACTTCTTTTGTTTGATATCTTGTATCACAGTAATTTTTTTCAATCCTTTTTCATTAGGAACTTCCCTCTTTTATTTACTTTTGTTTTCTTTCTGAATTATAGTACTTAAATTTATATGTTTTCCTTTTCGTCAGTGTCGGGTCAGATAGCGGTTGCCGTCAGGTTTTTGACCCGAGACCCGTCTCTTATATGGAACACTGCTTTCTCACAGAGGATGTGAGGGGAGATGTCCCATGATGGAGGTCACATGTATGTACCCAGAACTACAAAACAGCAAAATGTTTGCTTACCTGATACCCTTTCTTTCCATAATAGGTGGAGCTTACAGGAAGCAGTATGTACTGTTACGTTCACCCTGAGGATCAACAAGATCTGTCCAATGTGCTGGAGTCTGGAAAGGAAGAATTAGAGAATCCCAGTAATGAGGCAGCTGCTGGGAGATACACAGATGATATTCCTTTCTTTGGAAATGAGCAAGGTGAGTTAAGATTAGCGCCGTTGTGTGAACTGAGTATCAAGAATCAAGTCTTGTTTCAAATGAATTAATTTGGTTTTATCAACTATCGACAATTTTTCAACGTTGCAAATGAAAGATTGAAAAATTGTTGAAAAATTGTCGGGACCCAAGCGATCTATTAAGATCACTGATCATTTTACCTGTACGTCAGCCATTGTCATCTACTGTATAACTTGCACCCTTTGCAAAAAGTTATATATCGGCGAAACAGGTAGACGACTAGGCGACTGATTTCGAGAACATCTTCGTGACGTAGAGAAAGACGACGAAAAACACATCTGAACCGGTCACTAGACACTTTAATCTGCCGAATCATTCTACGCAACATATGACAGTCTGCGGCCTCTCCCTACATCAAGGAAGCACAGAAAGCCGCAAAACTCTAGAACAAAAATTTATTTTTCAAATCGGCACTCTTAATCCTCACGGTATCAACGAACGTTTTTCATTTAACTAATTTATTCTGTTTTTCACGTTGCCAGGCACCAACCAATAGCGTAGCTCCATACTTCTGTATATAAACCACACACAACCCACAATTCCTCGATTCACTCCAATGAAGGGCTAGCGCTCGCAACGTCAGCTTCTGAATCTCTTTACAGTGGCCAATTCACATTATCAACCCAGTTGATAAAACCAAATTATCTTGTAATACTCCCACCGACGCAGCACCACAGTTTCTTTAGAAACTTACCCCCTTTACTCAAATGAATTGAGTTTTGATGCACATGTGCTTCAATGAGTGACTAAAGTGTCAAGACACTTGGTAGTAAAATTTGATTTTCTGCGTCTTGGAAACATATCCCCCCTTTCCGCCAAAACAATGTTCATTTTTCTATTTCTTTGAATGCACAGACCACAGGGCCTACACAACATTGAATAGACCCTTCTCCAAAATGGTGGGCGAAAATTCAAACAAGTTAGAACTAGCCACATGTAATATTTAAAATCTGTTAAAGCACTAGGAAGAACGCCTTTACTGTAGTAACCCTGCAAAGTTTCAGCATTTCAGGTGTAATATCAGCTGAGAAAATGTAGGTTGAAAATTGAGAAATCTACAGACATTTGTATGACTGGGGGTATGCATTATACCCCCAGTCATACAAACGTCTGTAAATTTTTCAATTTTAAACTTACATTTTCTAACCTGATACTATACCTCAAGTGCTTTAACTTTGCAGGGTTACTAACATAAAAATGTTCTTTCTAGTGCTGGTATACATTTTTAATTTTGATTTATTTGAAATTTCGGCCGCCATTTTGGAGAAGTGTCTATTGGGGGGCCGGGGAGTATCAGAGATTTAATGCTAGATACGAATAAAATAGAGCAAATGCTTAAGTATCAAAAGTCATCTTTTCCTAAAAATGTCTCAACTACTTTTGCCACTCATCGTTGTTCCATTACTCAATACTTGACTCTTATGATCACAAAATCCAAATTCAAAATTAACCAATCAAAAGCTGTCTTTAATGCCAGATGTTAATCTTAAGCAAAGGGTGACTACACTCTTTGTTGTACAGTATAGATGTTAACTATTAATGAGCTGCTGAAGACTGCTTAAGGGGCGACAAGAGATAGAGTTACTGTCAGAGTAAAAGTAACTTATACATAATGTAAATATATCACAAGAATTCCAAGCCAAAATGTTTTGGTTGTCCTTACCTAATAATTTTTGTGCATTGCACAGCTTTCACTGAAGGGGCAGAACGTCCTAATAAAGAGAAACCCAAATCGTTCTTCCTACGAATGAAGTGTACTCTTGTAAGACGAGGAGGATCCTACACAAAATCTTCTGGGTTCAAGGTCAGTTAGCGTGTTGGTTAAGAACTGTGTTTCTAGAGTCAGAGTCTAGAGTCAGAGTCAGATTTCTAGAGTCAGAGTCAGATTATGAGCAAGATTTCTATCGCATGATAGTTGACAAGGATGCAGCCTGAATTAACTATCCTGCATAGAAATCAAGAGTGAATGATGTACAGTATTTGTTTTAGTATAAACCTAAATCCTTGTCAGAAGCATGCACTATTATGCTATTCACTATCTACAGCAGAATAGATAGTGAGTAACGTAGCCAATAAGAGAACAGTGTTCATGATACATGTTGAACATTAGAAGATTTATACTAAAACTTAATAATTGATAGAAGCAGAATTGGCATGAGGCTGTTGACGTGATGATGGAGCAAGCATAAAGAATTAACATTTTGATGATCAAAGTAAATAAGTTGTTTTCTTTCTTTTATCATAGCATTTTTTAAAAGAAAGAAAACATGTTCGATGTGTTTCTATTGAGTTAAGAGACACTTGTGAAAGTTTGGGAGAACTCAAAAAGCTGTGGGAACAAGAGCTCACAGGCAAGTGTTCCCACACCATTTCTTTTTCTCCCAAACTTCCACTTGTGTTTCTTTAGCTAACTGGAAACATGAAACATATTTTCTATTTCTTTGTTTGTAAGGGGAGGTTTGCTGACACATTCATTTGAATGGTCACATCCTAGAGTTTCAAATACAGACTTAAGAAAATCCTCTTTTGTGCAACAAAATAAATGATACCTAGTGAAATAAATTTAAATCAAATGGTAACACACTTGGAATTTACCATAGCCCCAACGTAAGACCCACCTTGTACAACATCACTGCACAGGTACAGTACCATCAGGAAAGGACCAGTATTGTATATTCTCTTTCATTTAAGGGTCACACACTGTGTTAATCTATGGAGAAAACAAGTTAGAGTTACATTAATTGAAGTGGCCAATGGCTACACTAAACAATACACTATGGTCAAGATGGCTGGATATTGATACTGAATTGATGAATAATTCTTGTTTTGCAAGATTATGGACCTCAACTCTGTTCTGGTCCATAAACACAAAAAAGCAAGACCAATATCCAGCCATATTGACTACGTGCTTGGTCGTTAACCCATTTATGATAAAAGACATTCAATGTGAGTTCTTTCCTTTTTAGGTTATTCACTGTATGGGAAGAGTGAAGAAGTATTCTGCCGGTGGTCTTCCTGGTCCTAAGTATGCCTTTGTGGCTATTGGACAACCTCTCCCCACAATGAACATCAATGAGTTACCACTGGAGTGCAACATGTTTGTGAGCAGAGTGAACATGGATCTAAGAATTGTTTATTGTGAAGGAAGGTCTGAACCAGTCCTGTTTCGTGTTTGATTTCATTTATTTTCACTGGCCATAATAAATCTAATTCTCAAAAATTGTAAATCAAAGTTTCATTGTCAATTTTGGGAGCTGCAGGTAATAAATGCGTAGAGTGTGTTCACATGGCTACATATGTACATGTACATGGCACTTTTTAACTGATAACATTTTTGTTCACAAAATTGAAAAAAAATGGTCAATGAGCAATACGTTTGCAGGTAGCCAAGCAATTATAACAGAACATCCAAAAGTAAAAATTATTGGTAGTAAAAAAATTGAAGGATTAAGACAAAACATCTCCTTTCATCTCCAGACTAAATGATTCACCTGTTGTGACTATAAGTTACATATATGTTCATAGTTCTTTTGCAGCAATGTCTGTTTATAGAAGTTTTGAGTTGACAATTTTTTTAAGTTACTTACATTTGCCTTTTGCATTGCCACACTAGCCTAGCATTGTAATAAGATTGAATAAGTTATGTCACTTTCTTAACTGATAAGAAGTAAAACTAAAACAAATTGGGGGCTTCATGTAATGAATTAAGATAATTTCACTAAATTGTATTTGTCCTTTCTGATTGGTTAGTAAGGTTTCTGTGGTTTAGGTTTTACAGCTGCAATGTATTAATCAAAACAATTATTCTAGGATTCGACATCAGTGACAAGACAAGAGTTTTAATTCAGTTGAAGTAAAAAGTCTTGTTCAGTCTACTTAACCTTGGCTATGTTTTATTCCTGGTAGAATCCACAAGTTTATGGATTATTTTGCGAGAGACATTGTTGGAATATCTGCATATGATTTCTACCATGGCAATGATGTTGCCGTGATTCAAAGTCACCATGCAAAATGTAAGGACAAGTTTAGTATTGAAAGATTAAATGTTATGCAAGAAATTGGTGTTACATGTTTATAAAATAACCAAGCTACTGTGCATGCTCTCATTGGTCAATAAGAGAGTATGTTTAACACAGTAGATTGCATATGACATTGTAGATTTACATGTATTTTTGAGAAATATTTAGATATGCCAACCCTCGACTCTCCCTAGGTTCTCAAATCTCTCAAACCCCCCCCCCCCCCCTTGTGTTTAGATAAGGCTATATAAATGCAGGAAAAGTCCATTATTGTTTAACCCTTTAAGCCCCAGAGAAAAACTGTACTTTTCTAAAATGATAACAGTACATCAAAAGACCACAAGTAATATACCAGTGGAAAGGTATTTTGGGGGATATGTCCTAAATCACCACAACAGACATACTAGATGTCACAAATTTAAATGAAGGGTCTCCAAAGTAAAAAAATGAAAACGTTCAAAAATACCTTTTTCCTTGTATATATTGGGTACCGGTATACCCCTAAACAGTACCTTAAATTGCAGCTCTGGGTGTGGAGCTTTTTAACAGGTATTTACTTTGCTCTAAAATTGTAAAGCATAAAAGTTTCAGAAACTTGGGGGGTGGTTAATCAAGTCTAATTCAGGAGGGGGGGTATGATTTTATGCTTCCAGTGTGAAGATCTCTCAAAGATCTTTCTGGTGTGCAAATTGTAAGTGAATAGGCCAAATATTAAGCTTACTATAACATTTTGGGCCATATGGCACTATCAGGACTTAAAGGGGTTTGTCTTTCTGTTCTGTGCCTACCATGGTCATTCTGAATGTAATTCCTGTGCCCATTTTTATCCATAGTTTTGACAAAGGGCCAAGTTCTCACCAAGTACTATCGCTGGATGAACAAAAATGGTGGCTGGGTATGGATGCAAACCAAGGCGTCTCTCATTCCACATCCTACAAACCCAGAGCTGAAACAAATGTTGTGTCTGAATTATATTGTCAGGTTAGCATTTGTAGAGACGAAGATACCTCAACTCTTGTGTTGGCCAGTAGTATGTACAGTACTGAGTAGTAACATTAGACTGGTAACTGACTTCTCAGACAGACTGTGAACTTGAGTTTTCTATTCACGATTGAATAGTTCTTGAGGTGCAGCTAAGATGACTTTTGCTTTAAAAAACCCACAAAGTCAAGTTCAAGACACTCAGTCCTGACGATACTAGATAATTATGGAAAGCAACTAAAAATGTACTGAGTATGTTTAAGCCAAAACTGGGAAATTATCTTTCCATCGATGTAAAGCACAGACTATTGTCTTCTCCATTCATAAAAGGTGGATTTTTAAAAGATTATGTACAATGAGTGTTTTGTAAAACCACTAACTAAATGACATGATTTTTCATTTGATAGTGAAGTGGAACACCGTGGTGTTGTGCTGGGAATGGCGCAGTTAGAAGACAAACCTTCTATGCATCCTCGTGCTTACATCACTGAGGTGGAAAGTGATTCTGACATCAATGGTGAATTGAAAGATGCTCAGTATGATGACCAAGTGATGGTTTATCCCAAGTGGCATGAGACTTGTAAGTATCAAGCGAAAGCGATGTAAAATTGTGGACATCACTTTGGTTGTTATAAGGGGGGCATGGTGGCCTCATGGTCAGTGCAGTCATCTCCGGATCTGTTGGTCCAGGTTTGAGCCCTGTCTGCGGACACTATCCCTGTTGATGCTTCAAAAACAGGGATAAGCGCTGGCCTGATGGACCACATGGTTCAAATCCAGACTTAACCATAACAGACTCGTCACTTGCTCCTGAAGTCCAAATAAGTTATTTTGGTCCCTGAGGTCTACAATACAGATATCTGGCCTAGTACTTTTAATCCAGGAAGATAAACATACAAATGTTGTGGTTGAATTTGTTTAGCTTACCTGATTATACCTTGTTACTAAGCAGTCAGGTTTCTGTGCTACACCATTTGCTACATTGGCGACATTCAAAATTTATTTGCCAAATGTGTTTTTTTTCTTCTTCTCCGTGGCCAACCAAATTGGTCACAGCACCTTGGAGCATTGTATTATAAGAATCTATGTAGTTCATACAATCAAGTGTATAATAAGGGTTGCATCCTCAAAGTGCACCTAACCCAAAAATATTTTTTCGCTTAAATAAATCTTTGCACCTGTACAAAATGCACTGCGCCTTTTTAAACTAAATCTTGACTTTTTATATGGTGTACAAGTTATGAAATGTAGCCATCATCTGTTCCACGACCAAGCTAGTAAGGGGCTTGGGTCTATTCCTGGTTGGACGTCACAAACTTCTCTGCATGCATGTTTACAAAGGCTTACTGCAATGCAAATCCGTCTGTGACGTCAAACCAGGAATAGACTCATGCCCCTTGCTAGCTCAGTCTTGCAACAGATGATGGCCAGATTTTGTAACTTTTAAAGCCTTAAAAAAGTCAAGATTTAGTTTAAAAAGGCACAGTGCATTTAGAACAGGTGCGAAGATTGATTTAAGTAAAAAAATTTTGGGGTTGGGAGCACTTGAAATGGTTAAATTTTTGGTCCAAGGGAATGAATAAATTAACAAAATCAGCTACAACTCTCAATTTGTTCTTCGTTGCAGCTGACAACCTCCTCCCAGAACCAACACTTATGGATGAAGTTGCCCTCATACGCACTGGTTACCCAAAGTCCACGTCATGTGATGTAAATGGTCTAGAAAATGATGTATTCACCACCACTACAGCTGAACCATGGGGTCAAGCTAGTACTAGTACCTCTTTGAGCTCGACCAACAGGTACAACATTGCCAGGTCTAGCAGTGTTCCAGGTGATGGAGGGTCCACAAGCACGCTGGAAGACGAGCTTGAAGACTGGGCAAAAATAATCACTACTGAATTGACAGAGTTTGATCGAGACATTGTCAAGTTCGTGGCAACTGGAGGTGAGATTTCTAATCTGCCCAATGCAAGCCTTGAAGTTCTTCTGAACGGTGACAACTTTGATGGATTACAAACAAATGAAGCCATCCAAAATCTAGTTACGCCCAAAATTGAAGAGGTTTCCATGGACATTGAAGGGAATGGTATCGCCTCTGTAAATCTTGTCAATGCGCAGAATATGCCTACCCCTAGAGTGCCCTCTGGAAGTTATGGAAACCTGCCTATGGATAATTTCACTGGTGACATGAAGCCAAACGTAATTTCCATGAATCAGGAAGGTGACTTGCTTGAGACAGGTCTTGGCATTACTGATTCAAAGATACGTGGGATCAACAGTCCTTGCATGTTTCGCAGTGGAAATTCCACCAGTGAGAGGAATTGCCAACAGAAAGCACCTGCCCGAAGTCATTCAAACAGCGTCGGTCCTTCAAATGCTGCCATGATGAACATATCTCAACAGACTTTAAATCATCCAACTGGTAGAGATTCCAAAGGTATGAAGACGTCACTGAGTAGAAAGTTTGAAGGGATTCCGCAATTGCAACAGGCTGATATGACATCTACGGGTGATGGCAACTTTAGAGTTCCAGCGCCTGTTTCACAATTGCCAAACCAAAGTGATGCTGTGGTCTCACAATTCTTTCCAATTTTGAAGGAAGCGCTTCCCAACTTCTCTGATGAGACAGTAGCTGACTTGATCTTTGATATGATGCAAGATTCAGCTAAGAGAACGGCTGCTCAGACCATGAGGATGAAAACAATTCTACGGGAAACAGGCCTCGCCCATCTTGAGGAAGTTCCTGAAATTGAAATCAAACAGGAGGTGGTGACACCAACTCTACCACAACCAACAAGTTCATTTCCTACCTTCTCTGACAGTGTGGCAAATCAGGGTAGTCAACCTCAAGTGATAAGCGGCTCCACATCTTTCAATTCTACAGATACCTTCAACCCGATTCCAGGAAACCATGCCACATTTGTGGCTCCACCTAGAAGACCACAAAATGGGACTGTGCATAATCAGAACCCTCCTATGCGTTTCCAAACTGGTAATTCTCAGTTTGAGAGTCAAGGGGACAGCAATATGAACTTTTTGCATTCTTTTTCAAGTGCAGGAGTAACAAGTACACAAACAGGGGTCCCCATACAAAGTGACAATCTGTGGAGCCCTGATTCACCTTTAAAGCAGAACATCATGGACCAAGGAATAAGGAACTTGCTGCAAAGCACGGGCAACCCATTGCCAAATCCGAACACAAACTTAAATTCTCAAATGAACTCTGGCTTGCTCCCACAGCAGTCAAACGTGCAGTTTGCGCCACAAAACTTGAGTAACATGCTGCCTCAGAATGGTTCCAGAAATACTCAAGGTCATATGTTCAACATGACAGTAGTTCCGAATGTAGATCAGCTAAATTCCCAGGACCTGAGTCACATCAATTCCCTTCTTCAGTCAGGAGCTCCCCTACAAGCTTCGAGCTTTCAGAACCTCAATGGTACAAGCATGTCAATCACCAATCAGCACTACCCCAAGTTTGACATGAACAGAAAACTCTGACAAGCTAATGGCTCTGTTGCCCAAAGTCAATTTGGAACAAGGTGGTATTTTAATTAAGCACTTTGCATATTCTGTCAACTGTAAACTAGTTTACTGTTTCATAGTAAAGAACATCAGTTCAGCTCATCATATTACTTGCCTAGAATGATTGCACTTGTGACTATTGTACAAACATTCATGCATAAGAAAGATTCTTTTTCATGTAAATTGTGTGGGCCCAATGCATTATTTTTAAAATGTATATAAATTACAGATAGTTAATGGTTTCATTAGCAACTAGAAATTATCAATATATAATCTGGAACGTTGACTTTTGATTTTTTCACAAATATATGTATCTTGTAGAAATAGAATGTTCTCTTTTACCTTGTACATAAAGTTTGTTACAATAATTATTTGCAGTTAGGTGCTCGAATATGGCACAAAATCTTACAGACAGAAAGTACATCTCATTTAACAACACTGAGTACTTTAGTTATACCCTAATACCTCACCTCGTATGGTTTGGTGGGCTGCAGGAAATGTTTATATATTCTGCCATGCTTGTTTGTTCGTTTGTTTGGTTTTTAAATATTTGTAATATTTTGTTCCATCACCACTCTCCTCGAATTATATTTTGGCAAAACTAGAAGTGTTTTGGCGCTTGATTTTCAAATCGTAGTGCCAAGATACCTCTTGGACGTGTTTGTAGATCCATTACGCCATAGTTTTTTGAGTTGCTCGGCCAAGCTTTCCAAAGGTTCATAAATATGTATTGTCATTAAAGAGGGCTTGTTATGCTATTCCTTTTTAAGGATATATACACCATGATATTCTTGTTAGGTCAATTCGATTTTGATTTAACTAAAGCTGCTGCTGTGAAAACAATTATTTGCCAATACACTTATTTAGTAATTACTATGGCTGACATAAATGTTAACTGTAATATAGTGATTTGGCTGCAGTCAAAAGCTGTATGCACGACAATTTTTAAAGCAATTTTCCCCACACCATGACAAAGATTGCTGTTGTATAATCTGATAATACAATAAATAGATATCACATTTTTATTGTTTTTTGGAAAATGAGATTTGGAGACTGGTTTAGTTCTCTGTGAACCTTCTTATTTTGCTCAATTTGTAAAGGACTACTGCATTATGAAACTCGGTTAAATTGTGAACTAATCTAGACAGTGCAATTTAAGCTCTTGTGATTTCACAGGTGAGAGGAGATTATGAGACGGCCTGTCGTCCTATGGTCCCTCCTCCCGCCCGACTTAATCCGCTACAGCATGTTCTTTTGTGCCAAAAAAATCATTCAAATGGGACATTTTGAGTCCTATTTTTGGCACGATTGTGTTGTTTTGTTCTCAAGTAATTTCAATTGCAGTGACTTCAACTAACCATTGCTGTGCTTGCCTGGATAAAGAAAATCAGTTTTCAGTTATCTTCTCTCCCATAATCAGGGAAAACATGTTAACGCTTACATGCAGCTCATTCGCTTTATATTTCATGATGCCAGCTTAATAAAAAAAAAGCTCTGCAGCAAGTAGGCTTTATTTTCGTAACATAATGTGCTTTGTTAATGAACAATTGAATCATATAGTGAAGATTTTTGTTGCGGGATGTTTCACAAAGTGAAGTACTCCACCATAGCAGCGTGTTGCTGTCCTGTACTCTCCATCATATGTTGATTATGAGCGGTGACTTTCATATATAGGTATTTACCTTGGCGGAGTCATTCCTTCGCACATTTTGTATTTGTATAATTTTGAGGGGCGTTCTAGTTCCCACCAGTGTTTCCGGTATATTGTAAAAAGCCAATTCCATAAGTGTTGATGGATTTTACTTGCCTTAAAAGACTCAAGGCAATCTCCCTTGATGGTTAAATTGCGTTCTGTTTGTTGCCCATCGACTTGTGACGGGAACATATCCGGGAAAAGTCGATCACAACTTTAGGGCAACAAAACAGAAACTTTAACATCTTTCTTGATAGTTTGCAGTAACGTTCAGAGTTACTGGTCTGCTTATGGTGGAAAAGCCTTGGCAAGTAAATCCTAGCACTTTAAATTTGGTTGTAACTTTGATAGATTTTCCTAGTCAGCGTAAACACTTGTGGAATTGACTTAAGGAGTATAACCAGCATTGTAGTAATCCAGTTCGTACAATATTCATGGGAGAAACGTGAGTTACCCTTAACAATAAACTGTCAAGACACAGAGTATTGTTGTCAGTCTCTGTTGATTTTATACATTGTATTTCCACGGTGGCCTCACGCAGTGCAAGGTTCGAGCCTTACCTTTTGACATTGTGTTGTGTTCTTTGATGGTCTAGCATCCCATCCAGGGAGGAGTGGAAATACTTCTAGTTGCTATACAGAAACGGAGATAAGTGCCAGCCTGAGTTGCCACTAGCTAAGCTCATATGCAGACTCGACCTCTTCTTTACACTGCACTGTAAGGCTGTTTCTTTGAATTGAGACAAGAATGATTCTATGCTGCTGGTGGTGTTTTGAACACCAGACTGCCTTCCAGACAATGTCGCAATGTAGGTAATCTGAGCAGTTTTCAAACGGTTGATATTTCATTCAGTTGAGCCGTTTCTCAAAAAAATAGTCTTGAACATGTTTACTGGTACGTGAGACAAACTATCCCTATTGTATTGTTCGAAGAATAAAGAACGATTTTAAGATTTCGCCTTCATTCAATTCAAACCCTGCATTTTAAATTAGGCATAATTTTCAATGCTGCTCATTAAACCATTCCCAGAGCTTCAAAAGTGAAAAACATATGGAAGAATAGTGGGAAATCGCATTTACTTAAAATTCACCTTAAGCCCATTGACAAAAAAAAGTTTTAAAAAAAGAGTTGGGGTGAGTGGGTGCAGGCCACGACGCAGAACAGGCATAATATATTATGTGTATTTTACTGTATTTTAGTCACATTTTAGGCGAAATCGAGGCGAGCGAGTCTTGTGCGAGGGCAAGAGCGCGAAATAATGCGTTTTTTCGTGCACCCCTAGCTTTTGCCTCTGTTCGCCTAAAATAAATATGCGAAACCTTATGCCTGTTTTGCAGGCTAACCATTTGGTTGTGTGCCACGTTTCATAGTTAGCCTGTCAGACGAAAACTGCCAAAATGACCCTAACTCTGAATTCCCGTGAATCGTATGAATTACAAGACTTATTCGATCTGAAAATAAGCACAGCAAATGATATACTTAAACAATATTAATAGCAACTAACCGAAAATAAAGGGCCTTAAACATCGAGCCGCTTCGGCGAGTGCAATTTCAGGTTTTTGAAAAACTCACAATTGCAAATTAATTGCAAATTGAATGAGAAAACCCTTATGATTACTTATTAATAATACAAAGGAGGAACAGACTTGAAAATTATCCTCAAAATATTGGTTAGGGAGAGCATGCCAGCAAGGTGTATCATTATGTGTATGCCAGTGATACGAATAAAAGATTACTCTGACGCAATAGTTACTTAAATCAAGATGGCCTTATAATTGGAATTGACTTAAGGAGTATAACCAGCATTGTAGTAATCCAGTTCGTACAATATTTTTTGTAATTTCTGTCATTTTGTTTAGGTTACATTTTGCGTAGGGCCAGGTACCACAAAGGTGGAGCTTATCCTGGTTCTTTAAGTAGCACAAAGCAACAAGGAGTATTTCTACTACTCCCTGGATTGGGTGCTATTCCATCACAGGGATACCCCCAGGACATTATCTATTCTGAGAAGCGAACAGGTTTCCGAGAGCGTAGCTCAAGGAAACTGTGAGCTTCGATGAACAGATAATGTCCAGGGGGCGAATCGTTTTCGCAAAGCGCAGTTTTGAAAATTGGAGAATATTTGGTCACATGACGTGTTTAGACCAATTGCCGTGAGCGAAGAATTTATTCATGGATGATGGATTATAACCCAAGTTATGTACAACATCAGACTTCTCTAAAAACCAGATCATTTCATCGCCTGAAATTTTTCCTACTTCAGAAATCCCATGACACTTAAAATATTAAAAGTCTCTGGCCAAGAACTATCATTGTCTGTAATAGTCTTCCATCAGATTACTTTGCTTGTCGATAGACTCTTCCACAAAATCTAATAAGGCCACTATCTCTGACTACTTTAATCTGTGGCAATTTTCTTCCATTTTATTGGAGCTTTACCTATTTATTTTTGTATTTACATTTTGTTCATTTTCTCTTCTGTGCACGCGCCTTCAGGCTAGTACGAGTATTGCCCATCAACTTCGTGTTAAGTTCGCCTAAAAAATCCGAATTCTTTATTGCGTTTAGATTATCTTGAAGCTTTTCTAGATCAACGTATGCGGAAGACAAATTTAAACATACTTCTGAACGTGAGGTACTTAGGTTTACGAAACTGTCGGAACGAATAGTTTCCAAATTTTGCTCTGTGGTAAATGTGAATGTAAAAGAGCTTTCCTGGATTTTCTTGGCGTGACGAACGTGCTTTCCAAGAGTGGCAACAAGCGATTCAAAGGACCGCAATCCATTGGAAACGGAAGCTTCCATTTCTCTGATTTTGTTTTGCAACTTTGAAATCTCCGCCTTGGCTGGCGTAGTTCCCTCTGCATGCTATCCACTTGTAATTCAATCATCTTTCGTTGGGATAAAGGCTCGACTTGTTCGTACAACTCATGACCCTGCACCTCTTCTATGGCTAGGTTTTGCGTTTTGTTGACGCACTCGGCTATCACTCTTTCCAAGGTGTAATTCTGGGCGACAATTAAGGTCTCCAAAATTGGACCGATTTTGTGTTCCTTTTCTGCAAGTCGTAGCAGATGATCTTCACATCTCTGTGTAAGCACTGTCATCTGGTACTCCTGGGCAAGAGGTAACAAGAAATACAAGTTGGTGTCGTTCACAGGCTTGTTGAATATTGGATAGATGACCATCAACATCTCTCTTATCCCAGCAGCCTTCTTCTCGAGTAAAGGAATCCCGTCAGCGTCTTTCTCTTTAAAATCGGAAGAGAACATTTGGGAGAAAACAGGCGAGATCATGGTCAGGATGAGACGATGAACATGGAACTGCTGTCCTTCAACGATCAAGACCACGTCGCTCTGGTTCCATGGCTTTGAAAACTCATGTTCGGGTTTCTGAGCTCCTTGGTTTTCGTCTTGCATGCTGGAAAACAAACCTTAACTTGGGTTTAGGTGGATGGACGAAACTGAAAAGACTACCAAAAGTGAAGCTATTAAGCTTTCCTTGAATGTAAAGACATTACTTCCGGGTTTCTTCGGAAAATGATACCTTCAAAACGAGGCTTAAGGCTAGCTCTTCTCCAGTCTTGCTCAATTTTAGGTGGATCGAGGAGAGATTGGATGCTAAACCCCGGACCAACGGCACCAACAATACTTTGCCTGTTCGATAGCCATGGCGAATTGACATTAAGAATATCAAGTTTAAGAAAACTGCGTCCACAGGAAAGGATAAATGAAATAACTTCTAGGTTTTTCTAGACTGTGAGTGGCAGCAGGTTCATAGAAAAAGGTCGTTGGGTTGAATTTTCAGAGATGTTTTGCGTTATTTTGAGATAGCGGCAAGAAAGAGTCGCGAAAGATGAAAAAAAAGGTTCTTTCCATACTTCCGCAGGAAAAAAAAGACAGCGGCTGTACATTTTACTATAATATAGATAGTCCATAAAGTACAAGGAGAGCTAAGAGCTATATTTTTGAAATACTTGCAGTACTTGTTCAAGTGCTAGCCATATTGTGTATGTTAGGTTTGAAGACTTTAGAACTTTTCTGTACGTTTTTAATTGTAACAGAGAACCATTTTTTGGAAAAGTAAAAGAAGGCAATTCCCGATACACTCTCTGACAAGCTGACAATTCTACTTTTTAAATTAATTCGCATTATTCTCTGTTTTAAAGGTGCTTTTTTCGGAAAATTTCCCGTTAGTCTCAATCGTTCTATTTAGCGAAATTTTCGCAATTTTTAACACAATGGAAATCACCATAAGTGTAATACTAAGACCATTAAATTTTATTAAATGGTTCAGTGTGTCTCAAAAGGACCTGAAACTACCGAATTCACGAAATTGAATGACTGAAACCGATATTGACTGTGGTCTAAATTTTCCCATCTAGATCGGTTACTTTTTGAGGGGAAAAGTTGCAAACTTAAATACAACAATATGGACTATTTCTTCTAATGATATTCATATTATGGAAGTGTTAAAAGCCTGATGAGAGGAAAAAAGAAAGAGCACGAGCAAACTTGGGTAGATTTGAGTTCAGCTCATCGCCGTTCGCAAGCAAAATGTCAGCTAGTACAAACCAGTTACATTACGAATGAAATTAAATATTACACTTACTAACCGATTTAGTCGGTCTGTATGGGAGGTCTGTAAGGTTCGTACTCGTAACCTTGGTCAAGATTGTGTTCTCCCATACAGACCTCCTGTTCAGTTAATAAGAGCTAATTCTAAAACGTTTGACTGCAAAATAATGTTGAACCACCAGAAATGGAAACGTACATGTAACGTTACAGTCGTAGCCAGTATCAGGTAAACCGAACCACTTACTATTTTGGTTGAAGTAAGTTACCTCGGAAGAAGAAAGTACCATGGACTTTACAAAGGGCATAATTATTTCTGGCTACGGCCCTGATTCTCTCAGCAATAATTCTTTCATGGAAATCGCCTCGGTCATCGTTCACGACCCTGATTACGTTTGTGTGTTTCTTCTCACTGAACTTACTTGTAATTTTTCTACGTCGAGGTTTAGCTGCTTGTTTTCATGCCTTCGTCGCTGTTATCTTACCCTCATCTGGACAGGTGCCTGTTCCTACATGGCTTCCTTAAACTTTGCTGACATGGACAAAATGCTAAGCACTTTTCGTGTAAAAAAGATAGCTAGTGGTTAACTAACATTTGTCCTCCAGACCAGCTTGCGAACAGGCTCCCGGTTGGGTTTAGGGCGAGATACCCGAGTGTAGTCTAGGGCAAACGGGACGAGCCGAGAGCGGTCTGGTGAGGAGGGAGTGCCCGTCCACTCGCCTCGTCGCTTCTCTCTTCGATCGTCGCTTCGCTTGCGGAATTTTTTTCCCCAACGGCAGCCTGTTCGTAGGCTACCTCCAGTCGCACGGTAGCACATATGAGGACAGCAAGAAAAGCAATTAGACTCGCTTAAGTTCTCACCGCTGAATTTGCCTTTGAGTTCAGGTTCTACAGCTGTAAGACATGGTACTGCATTATTCATAAAAAATACGTCCCCTTACACCCACGTCAGTGTCAATATTTTGGCTCGTTCTTCGTGAGATTAAATCACTTGCCTTGCAATTCTTTTTGAAGGTCACAAAATCATGGACATACCTCTGTCAAAGGTGTGTCGGAGATCAGTCACTGTACAATGTATTTCTATCCATTCTGTACCGAAGTCAAGAGGACTGAGCCTTTCAACAGAAGGCTGGTAGCCAACTGTGACATCATAATGGCATTGCTCTAACCTGCATCATTGTTTGACTGGAGAGAAATACAAGATGGATTTTATTTTAGGTGACGATGTACTGTTAAGACAAGACCACGTGGTGGCACTATAGCTCAGTAGTACTGTGCAGGATATGGATCGTGCTATAGGAACTGGAGTAGGCTTAGGGCCAATGGGAGTCGACTAGCACGGTCGCAAATAAGGTTTATCATGAAACATGATCTGGTAGAAGAAGCCCCGAGAGAACAGTATTGACAAGAAGGAAAAACAAAGAAAGATTCTAAAAATAACCGGATCAGTGTCAAATCAGGTTTGAAAGTTTGAAATATTGGATCACGGAGTTCTTATAAGTCTATAAGATGTTGTCACTGATCAAAAACAGAAATGATAAATCTCTCTTCGTTTCACGGACGCCTAAATTTTAACAAATAAATCAGAAGAACCGTTTTCTTTATGTAACTGCCATTATTTTTCTTCGACAAGGAGGTTCCGGGTTCAAGGCCTCCACCCTGCCACTAGCGGGATTTGTTTCTCAGTAGTTCCGAGTTCGGATCCTCGGCCACGCTTTGTGAATAGCCAACCCGTCTGCCTCCTGCCAGTTAGGGTTTTAACTATGTTACATTTATTTGAAATATTTGTTTCCTTTGTTTCAGTGGCATGCCTGTAAACTAGCTGAGTTTAGTGCTTGTGTAGCTCAGTGCATGACCATTATAAGTAAAATTCTCAACCGAGAGCAATTGCGAGTTTGCCAGCTCAATTCATTTCTATGACAACTTACAGGAAAACGTACGCTCACCACGGTTTTATCACAAAAAAGAAATAGAATTTCTCACAGAACCTTAGTACACATTAGAAAACAGCACACCTCTAAAGGACGTTTCTGTGCCGATGCGAATAATGACTTACCTGTTTTGTACCGGAAGGACCCAGTCAGTCTTTCTTCACGTCTTTAAAATGTTAACAGTCCCTCACAAAGCGTGTGCACCTGTTAACAGAAAACGACAAAGGAAACATCAGAAATAAAATTAATACAATAAATGGCAAAATGAACATAAACAGATATCTGTACCATGATATGATATATAAGTTTATTTTTTTCTCAAGCATCTGAGCGGGCCGGATGCTTAAATCCTCCAATTTGATTGGCTAATCTTACACACGTGACCGGTGTAGCTTTTTACGATACGGCCCTCGGGCCGGATTTTTCCCGCTGCCGGCCCCGCTGCTTAAATTTCGCTCCTAAAAGTTAGCGGTAATCGTCAATCTTTTGCCTTTTTTACACATCCATCAACGATTAGTCACCGCAAGAGTTTATCTGTTCTCATTAAAATGGCAAGGAGAGTCCCTGTAAGTAAATTCAGTTGAGTGTTTTGAAGTTGTGAGAGTTTGCTTGGTTGTTTTTAGCTTGTCGCTATAATGGCGTTTAATCTTGTGTTTCCCTCGCCGTAGAATTTGAGTCAATTTCAGTCAAATTTACGTTTCTGATCGTTGCTGTACTTAGGAGAATTTCTGTATAATACTCTTAACGAATTTCCTCGCTTTCTGCTATTCAATTTACGGTAGAAAAGTCTGATTTCAAGTGATTTTAAAAGTGACGACTGACAGACATTGCTTGAAGTTACGTCAAACGGCGAACGGCAAAAATGAAACTTTTGCTGTTTGTCTTTAGCTCTTTGAAAAGAAGAGTGAAAATATTTGTATTTGTGGTGAATAGTAGGAGACATTTTTCTATTTCTATGTGATTTAATTAAGGATTAGAAGATAAGAACACAAATTCAGAGGTCATCTTTGCCATTTGCCCTCTGCCGTAAACGCCATGCTTAAACTCACTATTGTTTTTGTAGTAAAACTTCAAACTTCGCACGACATTTCACACCGGAAAACTGTTTTGGAAAACTTAACTGGTTAAACAAATGCAACTAACATAAAGTAGTTCGTAAACTATATGTTCTTTAATACATCTTTCTTTGCCTACTATCTGAATTATTCGCTCGTTGCCACTATTTTTTTACAAATCGTTAGTAGACGGCGCGCAGGCCGATTCAATGACAAGAGTTGCGTAAACAAACCCAATAGTACTCTGTAAAACCAATTTACTGCAATAAACATGTTATTTACCGGGCGGGAGGTCCGTATGGGAAAAAACTGTGCCTGAATCGTAAAACTTGTAACCTTTGTAAGCCTTTTTTATCTTTACTTTATTTTATTGTTTTGTTCGTCATTTCCGTCACTCCTCTTGATTTCGAAATATATATTACGACATTCACCACTATATTATATTGTAATCCCATTTTTGTAAGTTAGTAACATTTAAACCTGAAGAAGGCTGGTTTGGCCAGCCGAAATATTGTTTTTAATATATCACGTTGTGTCAGCCTTGCAGTAGTCTTTGACTTCTGATCGTTTTTATTTTCCAGTTTTGTTCAATTTTTCGGTGGAGGTGAGATTGGATGCTGCACAAAAATGGCGAAAGCAACAAAATTCGCTATGGATGCCAGTTTATTAAGTACTAAATACAAAGGTGTTTGCGCCAGATTAGGACCTCACGGGAAAAGTAGATCTTTGCGAGAGCTATTGCTGGAATCTACAAAGAAAAATTAGCCACACAGCTTTTCGAGAACTCAAAAAATGCTAACATCGGAATTTTTCTGAAAAAAGAAGGAAAGGATATTTCTTCCACAGATTTTCTTATAGTTCACCTTTGCATACAGAAAAGCAAACATGTTTATTAAGATCTTAAAACTGCATCAGTGGCAAATGGTACCATGAAAACCCTTTCGGGTATGTTTCTAATAAC
>CM042759.1:1658024-1690524 GCA_022496165.2 Catalaphyllia jardinei
CAAGCACCTCAAAGCCGTTGGTATCGGCAAGCGCTACTTTTTTAAGCAGATCGATTTTATTTACACAGCGAAGTTTAAAAATCAACGGCGAATCCGCAAAGGAGAATGTCAAGAGGATAAAGTAGTTAACTCTAACCAACGGTGCGAGATGGAGCACGCGCCATTTTAGTAAAATTTGACCAGGCAGCTTGACAAACTGAGAAATCTAGTGCGAAGGATTATTTACAGCCCGCTAGAGAAAGATAAATACAAATTCTTAAAAATAAATAAATCTAAAACGATTTTTTACCTGTTGTAAGTAACCTCGAAAGCAGCCCAAGTCTTCAGTCATGCTAGCAATCTAACTCATAATTAGTCAAAACTTTGTTTTCAGTTACGTGCGAAAATAATGCAAATGAGTGCTACAGTCACTGTTGGTGGTCTGTAAGATAACATTTGATATTTCAGACAGATTTATTTTAACCATGTTATTTGTATAACCACTTAGGTATGTGAGGTACATTATTAATATTATTGAGGACACGTTTCCCGAGTCTGAAATTGTCAGAAATGATGTTGAGCGGTTTTTCCGGTCACGTCTCGCTTATCATACCAACAGCCAATCAAAAGCTTTGTCTGGTGTGTGCTCTACTTCCGCATCAAAACACGAATTTGATCTTCTGCAATATTTCGGTCAAAATGTGGCCAAATTACTGCCAAACTGCAAACTAGCGAACCTGTAGAC
Organism: Catalaphyllia jardinei; assembly: GCA_022496165.2. Classification (NCBI taxonomy): domain Eukaryota; kingdom Metazoa; phylum Cnidaria; class Anthozoa; order Scleractinia; family Caryophylliidae; genus Catalaphyllia; species Catalaphyllia jardinei. The sequence continues at coordinate 1,658,749 of CM042759.1, forward strand.
ATTGAAGATCAGGGGGGTTGTTTGTTTAGCGTACACGAAGAAGAGCAAACAATTTTCCTGCCAAAGCAGAAACCGCGGCTTTATCAAGACAGTTAACTTTTCCTTTTTGATTCCTCTTTGTTTGTGTTTCCTTTGGGGTTATGTCAAAACCCGGGGAGGACTCAGTCCGATATGAAATGGTTCAGACCTGCTTGTCGTCCTCTCACTTAATTATAAGGCTGTACACCAAGAATTTGGGACTCACCCCCGAAACGAAACGCTACTATTTTTAGCTGTCAAATATCATATAGCTTGGATGCACTCGAAGGGATACTAATTCAAAAACGCTGTCGATTCCATTTTTAGGTTCAATTTCGTTCGCTCTCTCAAGTGCGGTGTACTAGTCCTGGTGCTTTTCCCAAACAACGCCTGGTAATTAAACCTATTTCGTTCCAAGAGGTATCTTTTAGCTGTCACATAAAGCCCTAGTCAAGCCAAACCTGATCTCCTTCTGGGCTTTAATTCAAACTTTGCGACGACTGACCTTTTCACAAGGCACTAGGTCCCCCGAGTGTCAAAAAATAATTAGCTACCATTTGGCTATCTAGGTTCAGCAGATTAATTCACGCAAGTAGAAGCAAAAGTGGAGTAACGTGACATGATGACAGAAAAGCCTGAAAGACTTTATTTTCAATTGCAACGTCCTGACAACCAAGGTCAAACTTGTAAACATATCAACGTTTTCAAGACAAGACAAAGGTTTGGCACCACTTGTGAAAAATCGTGTTTGTGTCAACAGCGTCTAATCAAAAAACAAACAATGGCTCGACCAAGCTACTCTGATAGTTGAATAAAACGTGCTGGGATCACTCGATCTGGACTGGCTGAAAATATATAACTTATTCCATATCAACCAAGTGCGAGGAATCTACGAAGTCTGACGAAATGCAAGTTCTTGGAGTACAGCAAAATGACTTGGCGTGGTTAGAACTTCATGGAAAATGAAAACGTCCCGATATTGGTCAAGCAGAGCCTCCAAGCATAAAAACCCGTGAGAAGATTAAGTACCTCTATTGAAAGGTCGAAAAGTAAATGTATGAATTAACACTGAATCAACAAAGCTGATAAGGGTGCTGAAAGCCCTACTTCTTTGATCAACAGGAACAACCAACTAGAGCTATTGACGTAATGACGCCGCGAATCGAGAGAAGACCAAAAAAGTTACATTTTGATAACTGAAAAAAGCGTGTAATTTTCCTTTCTTTTTCTGGTATTGTTTCCCGTTATCTAAAAGAAACAGAAACAGAAATCCCAAAGTCGTAATCTGAGAAAAATGTTCCCATATATTATTTGTAACACACCCGAAAGCAAACACCACGGCTGGAAAGTAGACCTCAAAAACTCAAATCTGGTCATACACACAAACATTCCATCCACAAACGTAAACTTAAGATGTGCTTTTTAAAGCATAGAGGAGTTGCACATGTAGGTATTACTCAATAGGTCACAAATTTATTTTAACTTTCGTTTAGAGATTTGCACCCCCTCCTCCACCCCCTCCGCCCAGCGCCGTTCTTTCGCTATCATGTAAGGCAAAGATTAAGTCAAGCCAAGTGGCACATCAGGCCGGAATTTATCCCCATACGTTTTTGTTGCATGAAGAGACTAGTAGTATTTCTACTCACTCCCGTCCCTAGATGGGATACTAGTCCATCGCAGGATTACCCCAGGGCATTAAGCCAGTACCCATTTATACACCTGGGTGGAGAGAGGTACTGTGAGAGTAAAGTGTCTTGCCCAAGAACACAACACAATGTCCCAGGCCAGTCCTCGAAGCCGGACCGCTAGATCGGCTGGAGACAAGCACACTTGCCATGAGGCCAGTTAGGAACCGCATATTACTTGACAGGGGAATAAAAGGGATAAGTAAAATTATGACAAAAATGCAACTTCGGATTATTAAACGGAAACGAAATTTGTTTTCATTCCCAGAAATCAAAACCAGATCGTTTTAGTTTTTTGTGTACAGTGAAACAAATATACAAACACGAAAGTGAGCTAAAAGTGACAGTTAATTGTTTGTCTTAATCACGTTAGAATTATTAAAAAGTAAAGGACTGGAAAGTTTGAGTTACAATAATATTAATACACATTTGAAAGTGTTTCTAATTGAAGGCTTTTTATTGAATTGATTACTACAATAAGTAAACATCATTTGCATGCTAAGGTATAAAAGCTTCAGAAAAATACAATGCTTGGGCAAATACATTTATAATACATTATCTGCTTCATTCAGTTAGTCCCAAATAGCTAGCAACAAACATAGTTAAAAACCATTACTTAATCATATTCGCACGCCCCAAAATGTGATTTGTTATGGCCTTAGCTCAACCTCGTCTTTAGGACTATAGATTGCTTGAATTCTTTTGAATTTAATGGATCAGTTATTTAGTTACGGTAAGCAAAGTTGGTGTTTTTTCCTTTTGGCTCTAATTTTACAGGTAACTTTCTACCCGGCCGCTTTTAAACGAAGGTTGAAACGGGTTTGCTATTGTCGATAAAAGTGTTGTTTTTTTGTCACTGACTTGTATATTTTAGCAAAACGTTTCGGCTAACTCTTAAGCCTTCATCAGTTAAAAAAATCCGCTTGATGTTACGCGTGATTTAAAAAATGTTGCGCGAGGCCCCGTTTACACGGATCCGGACAAATCTTTGCACGGACAAAAACTTGTAGGGTTCCAACTTGCGTTTACACGGGACCGGCGGAAATGGACGACTTTTTGAACGGCTAAGTGTGCAAGTTTGACACCTGAAAAAAGCACTTTTTGACCGGCACGGTTCCATATTTCGTACGGACTCGTGTAAACAACCGAACTGTGGAACTTTTTGCTCAGATAGCGCGGTTATGGCCTGGAGTCAAACGCCACAACTGGTCTAAACTTTGCACGGATCCGTGTAAACACCACTGCAACAGAATTTTCACGGATCCATGTCAACAGGCGGTCCAGGACTTGGTATTGGCTTGGTATTTGTTATTAAAGCGTTTTGCCTCTCAGAATGGATGTTCAGCCTCTTTCGAGACAAGCGGAAGCTTGGAAACGAGGCTGTGAAGCGAGGGGCATGGTCTCAATTTATGTGTCTATGAGCTGCTTCTATGCGTGAAGGACATTACTTTCGATGTGTGACGAATGGCAATTCTTGCTATACCCTCTATCTCACACGCAGTGTTTGTCATTAGCTCATGTTTTCATTACTTATGTGGAAACACAGGCTAAAAAGAAAGATCTAAACAAGGTTTTCTGGCCTGAATCCCCCCTCCCCCCAAAAAAACCGACGGGAGACATGCATTTTTCAGAAATAATTTGCCTTTGGATCTAGAAATCAGAGGTGAGTTGCCAGGGAGACTAATGACGCTACTGTGACGATATCACGCGCCATTAAGAATCTACCAAAATTAGTTTTGGTAGATTCTTAATAACTATTTGCTGTGTATTTGCTGTCTCAGTATTTTTAAGATGATAATAACTAATTTTGCTTTTTTGTATTTAAAGTTGAATTCCGAGGAACTGTGTGAAGAAATATGTTCAGATTTTGCTCTTCTTCCAAACAGCACTGACATGAAATCTTTTGTTAGCAAAAATTCAATTAAAATAGCTTTTCCTCACAACCATGAACTCCTGACTTGTTGGATAGGCTTGCCACTTTCATTCCACCCGAGTACAAGTAACCACGTGGTTTCAAAAGCTAATTGACCTTTTTCATCCGTTTGAAATCCTTTTTGAGCGCCTGTCACCTCCCCAGTAAGTCAAATATTTGTGTTTCTTGAAGTTGTTTTGCGCGTGAATATGCTAGCTTCAGATAGAAAGAAGTTTATAGTTGATTTCTGTATAATTTTATAGAAATACTGAGTAGCTAGTTTTTCAGCTGTAAGCCGGTAGCGGCTGTTCAGTTAGCGATAGGCTGTTATTTAGTCATTCCTGTTCCCAGAGGCCTCGTTCCTTTCAGTCAGGAAGGTCCAATTTCCTTCACATGCGCATAGTAATCGTTTCAGCCAATCATATTTGTCAGAAGCGCGGCCTCTGGGGACGAGAACATTACAATTTAATGTGAGTTTTGCACATACTTGTTAAAAACAGTTCAGGATTGTTCGGAAGCCGGCTAACGCTAGCCTAGGATTAAAATGTATCCGAGTTATAACGTTTTCTTTATACAAATGTTTCTTCCTGCCTTGTTTTGTGTTTATAAAACTCAAAACAGAAACCTCACCGCAAAGGTACAGAACTCAAATCAAAATTGTACCTTTTCCTGGGTTAGCTTAATCGGGTTCTTAACAACCTGGCCAAGGAGCTACGCTTTTAGGCTGCCCTAAATCTATATATTACATTAACCTGTGAACAACCCCGACCCCGTTCCCAGCTCGGCCACTCCACTCTCAACTAGTTCCTTCTTGGTTCTTCCGGCCGCAGTCAGACTTATTCAGCCGGTGCATAACCTCCCAGGTTTAAGGTAAGAGAACTACATCCTTTGAACAAACATTTGGTCACAATCACACGGTTTATTTTCTCGAGTTTTTGCGTTAGTATAATTAACCGCTCGGGGTTAGTATGAAGTGCGCGGCGATGTATAACCAATTCTTTTTACCAACGACGTTTTCTTAGAATAAAAATATGAAATCGCCCGTTTAAGTGACGAGTAATGCAATTTCTATTGCCGTCAGATTTTTTTGAAGTAATTCGGTCACACGCGTTAATTGATATATTTCGTCGCTGTTCTATTTTGAAGTAATTTGGGCATGTAGAAAATTACCTTGAATTGAAGGAAACCTGAAAATGGTAGTTTATTAAGATAGACAAACATCAAAGAGATAATAATAAACCATAAAGGAACAAGGATGGTTAAAGATGGAGAATACTGACTTGGATCACAAACGACGAACTTGAAAAATTAAGGCTAGTTTTTTCAAGATGCACAAACCGTGAGAAAACTCCTTTAATGTAAATAGTGTAGAATAACATAACCTATCATTGTTGAGGGTCTCAATCGGCGGTTATCTTCGACAGTCGATGGTTAATTTTCCGGTTTTTTACGGTTTACGGTAACCGTTTTCCGTATTTGAGTGTAAATTCCCTTGAGACCCTCTGTGTTCAGCGTGCTTAGATTCAAGCTAGCTAAGGAAGTATGAGCAATTATCCTCGGTTAAAAGTTAAAAGTGATAGCTGTCCTTACGCCAGAATTTGTACAAGACATTATAAAGTTTAGATTGGTAGTAATAACTTACACCCCATAGACCGTAAAATTACAACGAATTCAGTTCAAATTAAAATGAAATAAAGTAACTTACTTTCCGCTCCTGGTAGGTTTCTCTTCGCAAAAAATCGTCTCTTTGCTTTAGCTTGTGTTGAGATCATTGTGTATTATGCTGATAACCATTATTATATTTCACCTGTGGAACATGATCGGAAAGCAGTTATATTATGGAAGATTTTGAGCAAAATTCTATTTCCAGAGCCCGAGGAATCGCCGATGATTAAAACATTTGATCAAAAGCGGGACGATTAACCAATATATAAACACAAATGAAATGGGCATTATGATGAAATTTAACTATCGTACCTCCCGTGCGATATCTTCATAGACTGATATCAACACCACTGATGCCCAGCGAAGTAAATATATATGTTATGCTAATGATCATCACTACAATAGGCCTGTGGAACAAAAGCTGTTATTAGAGGTGGTTATACCACGCTTTCTGGTGAATTATATTTCATATTAATGACATATGTACGTGAGGTGAATACGAGATCACATGCTTATCGCATTTGCTGAGTTGTCAGAAATTTATATGAGCTACTCAGTTACACTCGTCCACTATAAAATAATTGACTATGGCTGGTGCTACTTTTTTGTCATCTGTTTGAGCAACCAGTTAATTTATTAACTGATTTTGTGGCACACGAAGATGGCTTATTATAAAGCTTTTAAGGCTGCTATACATTTAATTACTGGCGATTTCGAGAAAATCCCAAAACTACAGACTGAAATTATAAACCGAGCACTGATTACGCCGGAGAAATCTGAAAACGCAGCCTATTTCAACAGTGAGGCCTACCGGTCCACACTAATCCGCCACGAAAAAGGAGAAATTCGAAAACAACGCTCTCCAAACCGCAGAAATTTGAAAACGCCAGATTTTCGTTTTGGTGCGGACTGAAAGCATTTTAAAAAAGAGTACTTCGAAAACGATGACGCTGTGAGAACCATACGATTTCCATGCCAGAGTTTTTCTCAAACACAACTTGAATCCAAAATGGTCGGTGATTGGTGCGTTCTCAAATTGCTTCAGCGTAGTGTGGACGAAAAACATTTGCAGCGCTTTCAGAGTGAAAACGACGTGTTTAAATTTCACCAGCACGTAGCCAGACTGAACATTCCCAGTGCTAAGAATCGAATACAGTAATTATTTATAAGCCACTTCGGCAAATGACTAAATTGTGTTCATTTTCAGAGAAGGAAAACTGACACCGTCTAGAAACTAGTAAAGAGATTTGGAGAGATTAGAAGCTTGAAAGAGATTTGCTCAATGGACTTTTGGAAGCCGATCGTCGCGGCCGGATTGAATTTTGTCGTACTTGCACTGACTTTGTCGTCTTCGCCTTGCTTCAAAACCTTTGCCTGCATCAAGTGTCCAGTTAGCTGGGAGGAACGCGAAGAACTAGCTTGTTAATCTCGAACCCAGATCTCCCACGGCCAGGCAGATCTGGGTTCGAGATTACTAGCTTGTGAATCAAAATAAAAAAACCTATGAAGAATCCGACGAATTTGTATTCCTGGAGCTCTGGATTTAATTATGGCGCAAGTACTTTTAAAAATGAATTAAAAAGGAACATTACAGTTAAATTGAACAGTTAAATTCCTGAACAAGTAAGTGTTCCTCTGTCAGTCTATTCTAAGAATCATCGTGTAGTGGTAAAATCCTGGCTTTGATCCAAGATTCTCATAACTTTACCACCCACCCGAGTGTAAAGTAAATGTGAGCAGTTATGTTGGACAATAACCTGCAAAAGAAGTACATCGAAGTGGCTGCCTATCTCTTCATTTGCAAAATAATCCCGGTAAGTAAAGCCAAAATTTTTAAGATGGGGTAAACGGCTTTTTCAATCAAAACTCATTCGTCTACCCTGAAAGGTACTCTGCTTCAAGAGTGGCCGCCATCTTGAATCTGACCCAGAGACGACAGATCCTGGGAACGAAGGTAATGGTAAAAACCGCCGCCCGGCCAAACGGAGGCGCACGAAGCCGAGGAGCTGGACGCCGCCGGTCATGGTAACCAGACAACATCGTAATTTAGTGCCCAGGACACGCTGTTCACATCAGCACCAAGCTTGCTGCCAGATGCAGCTTCCAGTTATAGCATTTCTAATAAATGTAGAAAAACCCTCTCACTTGCGGAAAGGAAATTGATATCACTTTATTTCCACTTACTGATACGCCACGAGTTAATAATCACCTCGATTTATGGACAAATTATGCTACAAAATTATGTTTTAATTTATAGCCAGATCGATTCATTTACCGACCCTAACAACAGAACTGAAGCTGTTTTCAAGTGCCAATTTGTTACGAAAATAATGAAACCATACCAAAGTAATTGTAGCGAGACCCGGTCTATACTACGGGCCAAAACGTTGCGGGTTTTAAATACGGATATCGCAAATAAAATTTTCGGGCCCTTGGGCATGATTTTTCTGTTCATCGCACAGTGATTAATATCACCAAAAGATGATTGAACTAACTTGTCTTCGTAGATATTTAGATCAATATAATTAATCTACGAACACTTCTTGGAGAAAAGATATATTCATAAATGTTCGGGGCCAGTGAATTCGCCTCACATTTAAGAAAAATATGCACTTCTAGGTTCTTTTATCGACGCCTGTTATTAAATTAAAATGACTGATTTGCATTGTTTGTTTGACACTTGGTTATGTTGAAAGGTTTTTCTACATCGCAATAAATGATAAATTACAACACGCCCTGTGATATTTGAAAATTTTTTAAAATGTTTGAGATGCTGACTCGGCAAACTCATACTATGTTGTAATGTTTTTTTTTCTTGTCATTTTCGGGCATTTTACTCAGTCAGAATGACATCATATCCTTGAAGGAAAACACTTATCGTTTGGAACATTGAATACCCATGGGATACTGACCGATAAACACGTCAAATAGCAACCATACTTGAAAGTTGTCAGTTCTTGCATTTTAATCGGAAAATGAATTGTTGTTGACGAAAAAGATTTATTTTGAAATACTTATCGTCTGGTTTTTGAATACCCATGGGATACTGGCGTGACAATAAGCACGTCAAATGGCTACCATACTGAAAAGTTGTCAGGTTTATTTTTTTATTTTTTTTGTATTTTAATCATCGAAAATGAAATGTTAAAGGTTTGTTATAAATCAGTCAATTGTTTCTATAGAGACTAAGTGTCCTTGTTAAAACATTTCCTCTGTCGTTAAGCAAACGGTCAGCCGGCAGTTAGCGCTACGTGAATTACTTAAAAATTTCCTTATTGCCAAACGCGCCATCTGTACTTTTAGAGAGTCTGAGAAACGTGATCAGAACAGAACTAAACGTGTTCTACACATCTATAATTGGTCAAATCCGTGTAAGGGTAGTAAATGACGCATGCCAACTTATGGAAACTATCTTCAAACATTAAATTTTAAATTTACTCTAAGCTCCATCAAAGTACAAAGACCTTCACTTTGAAATAACTGAAAACGTTTCTTCTCCACATTCATCAATCGCATGATTTAGCATAATTCGACATCGTGTAGCATAAAATAATTTGATAGGATCTAAAAATTCTAAGCAAATTTACCGTCATGACCTCAGCCTGTTTCAGTATTCCTGCATAGCTTGTCTTGAGGGGATAAAATACGTCTTGTGGAGTTCTCGAATCGTTGAAATAATAGTTAGGGAACTTTCTTCATTTGACAACAAAATTCGATTTTGCGATGACATAACAATAACGCAGATTTTGGTATCTTATACAAAAGACGTGGTTATCCGGAGATTTTTGTGATGGAACTGGTGACCGATGTCGCATATACAGATTGTTTTAACCGTGATTTCTCGCACGTTCCCGGAAATGTCCCCCTTCAAGTCTAATGAAACTATTGATAATGGGAAATGCTTTTCATCATATACAACGACTAAACACTGCTAAAAGGAAATGAAGCTAAAAAAAGTAGTTAGATGACTTTTTATGTCGCTAATTGCATGGGGCTGTGACTACATTTTCAAACTTCAAGTTTTGTAGTCGGCCGGTGATATATGACTCATGACCAAAGGCGACAAAAGTCGTTATGGGGAGTCTGAGATGCCATGGATTCACCAATTGCAGTTTGTTTTCGATGGCGGCCTTTGTTTCGATCTCCACATTGTCTATCTTTGTCAATCAAGTGGATTTTTCTAGTTCAAATCGTGACAAATTTTTGCCGATACACTGTGAGATAGCTGGCAGACCACATTATTGGGGTACACAAACAACTCACACTAGAGTAATACTGCTCGCAAATGCACGAATGACTTTAATGATATATATCAGCTTGGCAAGGCCAAGGTAACCACTCTCCTAGCTAGCAGTTTATTCTTTACTATCAGTACTCCTGTTTTAATGACTTTTTATCAGTTTAGTAATTTCTAGAAAATTTGGAGTTAATTTCCCTTATGATCTTAACCGCCATCGTCAAGGGCGTGGCACCAAAAGTTAAAATGTTACATCAATACTCAAGAAATGAGCGTGCGGATTAACATGCCCCTTGAAGTGATTTTTAACAGCACAAAAAAAAGGAGAACTACTTGTCTGAATGTTCTGAAAACTACCATAGCTTAAGAAATTAACAAGCTATTACATCTCGGAATTTGTCTATGATTCAAAAACGTAAAATATTAACGCACGAGAAATAAGCGTGCGGTTAAACCAGTGTAAACATGTCCCTTGGCATCACAAAATGAAAAAAAGACTTATCTGAATGTGTTCTGACAACCAATGATTCAAGGAACAACTTTATTACTTCGTGAATTTTGTCCTTGATTTTTGTTTCGGTTAAAAAAGTAAAACAGGCCGCGGTACTGGGTTTATTTCAATATTTCCAGCTCTCGAGCTATTCACCTTCTAACCGTTTCCAAGTCTGATCGACTTCTAATTTCTCTCGACAATATAATACATTTTGAAACAAAGATATGATGGAGACATAATCAATTAACTAGGGGAGACTATATAATTACCTTAAAGTCAAATTAAATTCTAAGAACGAGCAACGAGAAAAGTGTATGATAATCTGTAAGGAGAATTACCGTTTCGAGCCGACGGTTGAATGTGGTGGTGCTATAGGTGAATCACAAACGGTTTTCAAGACTTCCAGTAACACTGCTATTAATTACTGATAGCGTGCTAACTGACTGCATTGTAACTAACTTTATTATATGGCTAGCTCCACGGGCGGGCAAGATGACCCAAATCGCGCGCTGTGATTGGCTACCCGAGCGGGCAAGATGGAGCCATCATGCCCGCTCGGGACTACCCGCTGTATCCCGCAAGAAAAATATCCCCGAAGGCCATATTATGGACCTCGACTTCGTCTCGGTCCATAAACACGCAAAAAAAGAACTTAGCCAATATCCAGCCATCTTGACCTCACACTTGGTCAATAACCCATATATAAAACACACTGCCTTGCGCGACAGTTAAACATATCGTATGCGCGGATATTTTAGTTTGTGAGTAGCTTAGAAATTAGAAATTCAAAATACGGTCCATGAACAACGTTAACAGATTTCATTTTCTAGTATTTGGGCTTCTATACATCCTGAATGATTCGAAAATCGTGCCGATCACAAAGGCGTTTGCTAATGGCGGATATAAAATACGATTCTACAGTACAATACCGGCTTATATTTTGTGCGTTCTCTAGCGTAATATGGTAAAAGTGCGTAATATATGGAATAAGAGATACATCATTTTATATTCGAGTTCAAAACAAAAGTACTTTATATTCTTTATATTCTCAAATACTTCAAAAATCAATTGTTTGTTTCAAATGTTTACTTCATCGTGGGAGGGCCGGATCTTGGTTCAAAAAATAGTATGTCGAGCTATTTATGAGTTTTTAGTTAAAATTCTTGCAATTTGGCAATCAATCGAAACCCTTCAAAACACGACTTGACTTGTTTTCTTATGGTTTCCGTGCGTTGTAGCATGATTTTGCTCCAGTCCCTATCATCTGTTTCGACCGTCCCCCGACCGTCTCTCACCCCACCCCCGTTCCGCGTCATAGTTTTGTCCTCATCGTTTCTCGGTTTGTTTTGAATGACGTAACGAGATAGCGAAAATCAGGCTTGTATTGTAATCATTTTTTTAACCTTCTTTAGCATTTTTCTTTTGCTATGATATAAGCAATTAAAAGAGTTGTCTTTTATTTCAATCTGCAATAAGTCGCACCTGGCCATGGGAACTTTGTTCAGCCATTCTTGCGCATGTCAACGACTTTAGTGTTTACTTCAACTGGAAGTTAGATTTCATTTGTTTTGGGAAAGAGGCCTAGCAGCTTCAAGAAAAAGGTGAAAAACTGTATACGAAAGGTGAGCTAATAGTTAGAATTTGCCAACCTAAATCCTCAAAATCCAGAATTCCCATCCAAAAGTTGACCATGCATTCCCCTCCAAACGGAATGGGTGATATTTGTAAACAATGACACATGCACTTTCAAGTGATGGTCCACAGGCGATCAGTTCAAGACAGTTGTGGCTGCGTCAACCCCGAATATTAATTGATGTTGATGACGACTATTTCCACCCAGAGTAATGCACACAGCAGCAGTGTTTTTAAAATCTCATCTTCCTCTTTCGGGTATTTTGGCAGATTTTCAATTCTCAACGAAGTCAACCGTCGCGTCCCGTACACTGTTAATCTCTCTATTGTTGTGGTCCACCCGGCTGCTATTGCTAACAAAAAAAGCCAACAATTAACTTGATTTGTCTGGTCCATGTGCCATTTTACAGTTGTAGCTCTAAAGTTATAACCCTTTTGCGAAAGTTTCTATCAAATTTAGTTACTTCGATTTAGGCATCTCCAACAACTATAAAATACATTTTTATATGGCCTAATTCACTGGGTTCAATATATATATAATACTTGCAGTTCAATTAGCTGGATTGAAATAGCTACTGTTTACTGCGTGTTCTAGCAGGACAAAAACTGCTAGCAAATTGCTAATAACCAGCATAATTTCATTGTTATTTAAAAACAGTTTGCTTTTAAAACTGCTCTCCATATGCATGCAATCCGAGGTGAACCAACTTGCCATTAACCTAAAGATAGCAGACGTGTGCTCTGTCATGTACAACTGCTCCATAACGAAGTCAGATCGAGTCATCTTTTTCATAAGCTCCTTTACAAATTTTCTAATCCTTGCAAAATCTTAACAGCGGTGGCGTCGTTTTCCCTTCACAAGCGAACTGGTTGTCTTTTTGAATTTGTACAAAGAGGTTTGAAGTTGTAATCCTGTACAACTTTGCAAATACTCCTCACATCTAATTTGACCCCAATGCTCCAAACCGAAATATAAACTGTCGAGTGCCCGAGCAAATTACAAAGTTAAAGTAGATACAAGTTGTGTTTTTTAAATTTTTTTCTTGTAATTCTTTAAATCGCGTGAGCTACTTGCTTTCTTGTCAGAATAAGAAGCAAAAGTAGTAAAATTCATGTCAAATTTGAATAAGACGTTGTCACGGAATTTATTCAACGAGTGACATGTTGACACATAACGTGGTGAAATTAAAATTCGTGAAAAATAATTTTTTAAGTGATTTTCTAGTAAACACGATATCGTCGTCAATCTGTGGATCACCCCAACATTCTGTGTACTGTTTCTGGTCACTTCTTTACACTGACTTTACAAGGGAGTCTAGAATTACTAACACCGTTTTGTTTTCATAAAATCGTTGTCTGCTCAAGCACTTCCTTTTCCTGCTCTCAAAATCGTGCGATATCTCACGTTCAATTACTCATACCCAGTCTCCCAACACCACAACATTGTTCCCAGCCATATTCGAAGGAAGAATCTATCTTCTTTAAGAACTCTACAAAACTCGTTTGTTCATCCAGTTAATTGAAAGACCATCATGTATTCCAAGTTATTGTTGCAGCGAAAAGATATGGGAAGGCCGACTGTAATTCGCGATTCTAGAGGAAAACGGTTTCTTGTGATGCCGGCCTCGTCGCTTTCGACCAGTCAAAGAGAACATTCAAACCGGGCCTATCGCTTGACGCAACTTTACCTCCAAGCAAGGATATCTTCTGGTATGCTAACTTAAATCTTGTCTTAAATATCAAGAATCGTATGATTAGGATTTGTTATTTTTTATTCAGCGGCAGGTAATAAGGTTTAGCCGGTGAATTTTACTCCGAGCAATTCGCTTCAGGTGACAACCTAAACCGGCTATCAAACACGCACGTGCATTTCCCAAAATAAATCGTGGGTTGTAGTGTTTATCAGTAAGTTTTACCTAGTTTTGAAAGGGTCAACCTCTTGATCTCACTGATTTATTAAGCCAGAAAGAGGAAAATTATTTAGCTAGGTAAATAAATAAATCAATAAGGTAATTCCCATGTGGGCCGGTTTTTATACTTGCAAATTTTTATCGTACCGGCTGAGTCCGGCAAGGAAACTACGTGACATGTACTCATGAAAAACAGTTAAAAGAGGAAACTGGACTCACTTAACACTGGCGTTAAAAACTTCCGGCTTGTGCATAATTTGTTTCCATGAAAAACAAAGGAAAAAAGAGTGAGCTTCCCTTGTGCAAATAATTACTAGTGGTGGTCTTAGCGGATCATCCTTTAAGATCTGATGTCAACTTACGAATTAATTTTACTAGACTCAATACCTTTCTTTGGTATTCGCTTCGAGAATCTGGAAATACATCAAAGTATCTCTCCTTTCAAAATTTGTTTCTTTCTCATAATCTTCTTTACTTTGTGCCAAACGATTGTGTTATTTTAAAACTAATAATGCGAGAAAAGCTTTCCAAAAATTAAACGTAAACTTTGCGGCAGTGTATGGTTATTTTGTTATTTTGTAATTCACCTAGTGCCATATGGATCTTGTTTAGAAACTTCGCTTACAGGTCACTGGTTTCCATTGATCAACTCTGTGGGTTCCAGGGAAGCAAATGACAGCCTTGCTGATGGCATTGTCGAGTTTTTTTTTTTATCATACTCCTTCGGACTAAAATCGGAAGAACCATTAAAGATTTGAAAAGGTTTCTTATGAAGATTTTTCGCAAATGAACCAATCATGTTACTGTACGAGATAGTACTGAACCATCTTCCAGGTGTTGTTTACAGCTTTGTCCATGACTTGCAGAAAATGAATGACAACGATTATTCTCACAGGAGGGATACTTTTCCACAGACAATTGACAATCAATTTTTTTTAACCGACTCAAGTGCCGCCAAATAATGACTAAGCGATGGTAACTCCATAGCGTGACATTTCAAAACAACCTTTCGGTAAGTGAACGTGTTCTTATGCATGAACTCCTCATAAGGGTAGCTTTGACTCCACATGTACAGTCAAAGCAAAGTTTCAGTTCCCCATCAACAGTTTCTCATCATATTGTATCCAAAAAAATTTATTACTCAAGTCTGAAATTTGTTATCTTACTTTATAAAAATAATACTAATTTGGTACATATCCAGATATTTATTTTATCTGACGGTCTCACGCGATCTCAGTCCGAGTTCGATAATTTCACGTGTTAGCGACGCTTGGCGGGATCACAACCGTGTTAACGAGCACGTCCTATGTTCATCTAGTTTCCAGTCTCTCGCCTTCTCGGTGGTGTTTTCTTCAATAACTTGCGACTTTCATGGTGCTCGTGCTTCAGTTTCAGTAGGCCTCAATCAGAGCAACTTTCGCTCAGTTCGTTCCGAGATATCATCATGTATGCCAAATTATTGCTACAGCGAAACAACATGGGAAGACCAAGTGTGATTCACGACGCAAGAAAAAGTGTATTTTTGAAACCGGCTCCACCGCCGCCGCGTCGAGTACAAGCATTTTCAAACCGAAGAAATCGCTATACACAACTTTTCTTCCAAGCCAAGACTTCTTCTGGTACGTCTAAAAATTTTCTCAGTAATAATTTTCCTTGTTTAAACTGCTTTTCAAGATGATGCGAGGAGGTCGCTAATGTTTTACAGTGTTATCGTTGCCGCACAAAGATATTTTGACTAATTTGTACCGACTGCCGGGTGCCGCTTGGTTTATCAGAAACGCGAAGTAACTGAGGAAACTTGCCATGAAAACAAATTGAAAAGAATTGACATTGTTCGTTTATAATTTTATAAGTTATTTTATTTTCAGCAGAGGAAAGTTTAAATTTGAACGACTGTAGAATCTGCCCAGAACGGAGTTTCTTAGTTCGTAACTCAGTACCACCTGACGAACTTAAGCGATCTATAGGCGGCGGTTTCGTGGCAACTTTTGCAGCCCAACATGTGGTTGAAACAACATCCTTGTCTGCTTGGCAAGCTAACACGAACATTTTTTGGAAGTTCTAAATTGGTATTCCTTTCATTTAACTGATCAAAAACAGCACCAAAACTTGTTAAAAGCTTTGTAAGCTACTGGAATACAAAGTGAGAGGCCTGTAATGTTCCTGTTTTGGGACGTGCGTGAAAATCGGCACGATGAGTCCTGTGTGGGTTTATCCGGCAAACAACAGAAAACCTTTACCACGGACAGCTGTAATCGCGCCAATGTTTGGAAATTTGGTGTCTCTGCTTTTTCGTTCATTTTCCTGGTGTAAGTCAGGAGCGAAGATATCTCTTTTATGCCTGTGGCCAGCTTCTGGTAAACAGATCAGACTTAGAATCTCCTAAGGCTAAAACCTGAGGTCAACAACAAACAAATCCCTCTTGGGAAGAATTTGGGAGAATTTGAAAACCAGATCGATTCTTCTTGGAGACCAGATGAATGCGTTTATTTCTAATAACTCTTAAGTTTAATTAACTTTGCAATAAAATTTTGAAGAGATTTTAGTTTGTCATCACTCAGTGTTTAGTAAGGGACTAAAATGCTTTCCTTAGTTTGAAGCCGACTAATATCGAGGCATCATCCTGCCGTTGAAATTGCTCTTTTCCAAGTCCTTAGAAGATCTAGTATTTCCAAGCCTTCGGCTAATTAAATGAAATGCCGCGCGTTCTGAAACTGGTCTTTTGTGAGTCCTGAAGACTCTAGTATTTGCAAACACCATTGACTGATAAAATCCGGCAAAATAACTGAGCGCCAACAAAGTCGCGCGTTTTGGTTTACTAGCGAGAATGCTATAAATACCCTGCAATGGAAAGGCGAGGACTGCACTCGGATTTCTCGCGAGCGTGCCAACGCAGTAGATTTAACAGGTTTTCTGAAATAAGACAACCACTGCAAGAATTGACTAGAGTTGTAAACAACCTTGATGCAAAACTATCAAGAGAAATGTATATCCATTTTATTACCCGTCCCAAATGTTAGTTTTCCCTTGATTCACCAGCTGGCGAAATAAACTTGCGAGTTCATGGCGGGCTTAACGAAGAAATTCTAGCAATGTGGGCTGTTTTTGAGGCGTTCACTTTCAGGTTCGGTCGAATCGTTTTACACTGGACAGTCTCTGGCAGAGAAGACAGAGTCACACAGGGTTAGCGAGAATTTTGATTTCAGTTTTGTAACGTTTTGGTCAGGTAATCTGTTTATATTGTTTGCCCTTCAGTTTTGAGCTGTAGTAACCTCAAACTACACCAAACGTTAGAGGTGAAAAACATTTTTAAACAAGAATAAATAATGCCTCAGTTAACGTTTAATCCTGGGTTAACGTTAACCAGCTTTCGAACAACCCGGCCCTGCTATTTACACATTTTTTTCATGTTGTGATAGTGACTACTCCCTTAAATTCGTACCCAATACCTCTCGGCTTTACAAATACAGTCAACATGGCGTCGCGAAAGCTGGTGATGTCGAAAAGCGCCGTCAAAGAGGTAAACTATTCGAAAAATTGGAGAACCAAACACCGTTTCTGGGGAAATTTATTCAAATGTGTGTGCAAGCAAGGCCTGCCGAACAGGGAGGAAATGGCAGTCCATCACACGCTATCAGTTCGAAGGTACGTGCGGCTCAGTTCTACATGAATCCGCCTAAAACTCGTAATTTAGCTTGGTCGTTTCATTGTTGTTTACTGTGCGCCGCCCTGTGCAGTGGGTTCTCGTGAAATTGTTTCATATTTTAAAAAAGCTGGTCAGCATCTTTTGACGGTTGCTTTAAAGACTTCACTATTGAAAACCTGCATCTCGCGATAGGTAAACCCTTCGTAAAAGAGATCGTAGCCTTAAAGGGTTGCTCGGAAAGCTGCTTCGTGTTCGAAGCTAACCACAGTTCAGTCACTTTTTTATTATAGCTGGTAAGTCTGTTTGTTTGAGGTTATATTAAGACTGTTCAGATGGAGGATTACATTATTATTACTGATAAATGCCACTCTGACAACTGCTAAACGTGTTTTTGTGCATGAATTCGTTTTATGCGTGGTACTGTTGTCGTGTTTTACTAAAGTATGTTCTAAATATTTGCGTTTGGTTATGTATCTTCTCAAAAGTGTTGCATTGGTTGTCGTTGGAACTATTTTGTTGAAGGGAACTTAGATTTCAGAGATGCACACATTTCAGACTGAAAGCTGTGTTTTGTTTTGGTCAAATTTCTTCCCGACCACAGCTTGTTTTAAATCTTTGCTATCATGCATGGCAACCGTACATCTTTAGGTAGTGCTTGCTAAATTTCTCGACATCAAAGGCCTTTACTACCTATTTTCAAGTCATGGTCAATTACTTGCCCTATTGCACTGGTGATAAAGGAAACATATATTTATTGAGTCTATTTCCTCTCAATTTATAAAAAAATGTGAATGATGCCATGTTCGTGACAGAATGAGAGCATTGCGTTTTAGTCATGTCCGAAAAGTGCTTGGCTTCTAAACCAGTCCTCTTACAAACACGGGAACGTGATGCCTGTCGCGTTTTGAGGCTTTATCCGTGTAATAATAATACTTTACTTTACAGTGAAAGGTGGACGCGAGAGACAAATATACGGAAAATGTGGGCTATAAAACAAAGTTCGTCAACTTCGTATAAACTAAGTTATGTCACTTCGCGCTCTAATCATGCGTATTCTCACACCGCCCGGATGACATGCGTGACTCGACCCCAGTCTGTCGGCTTTACGTTAATGTTGTCTTTCTATAAAGTCGTGAATTTATGGACTTTTTTGTCATTTGCTTACGAAC
This sequence comes from Catalaphyllia jardinei, assembly GCA_022496165.2. NCBI lineage: Eukaryota > Metazoa > Cnidaria > Anthozoa > Scleractinia > Caryophylliidae > Catalaphyllia > Catalaphyllia jardinei. The sequence continues at coordinate 1,677,116 of CM042759.1, forward strand.
TCTGTCAGACTTAAACCTCATCCAATATTTTTCAAAGACTTCACCAGACGTCATCATGTATGCCAAATTATTGTTACGAAGAAACAACATGAAACGATCGAGTGAAATGAGAAGAAGTTTCATTTTGAGACCAAATCCGTGGTGTCAAAGACGACCTTCAAATGACACTGATCACTTCCTAGAAATTTTAAGGACACCTGCTGGTACGTTAAAAACTTTTGTAGTGATTCTTTTTGCTTTAACTTTTGTTAAAATAGCAAGGTTACTTTTGGTCATTCAGGGTGAGGCAAAAACAAACAGTCTTGTTTTTACTCACAGACCGGCAAATCCACTGGCAAAGACTTGGCCGAACTTGACGAATTCCTATGAAAATCGAGGCGCCATTTACAAATACTTCTTCAACAGTATTATCATTCAAACGGAGTCAATGACAAATTTATAGAAACTCTTAGCCTCGTAGGTAAAACTCGGGAAACTGTGCTTTCAATCTGGTGTCTTGACAACTTACAAGCCCAAGTATTGCCATTAGACAAACCATTATCAAAGCCGGACCGCCCGATGAAATTAGTTCTAAAGTAATGTATCTCCCTGATAACCTCGATTTATTCAGTCAAAACAGTGAGAACTGCGAGTCTCTTAAGGCTACCGGTCTGTTTTATCTGAACAAAAGCTTTTCAAATTTTGCGCGCTCTCGTAGTGTCAGCTTTGTGTGACAAATTGCACGATCCGGAAAGAGGAACTCAAAACAATGCAAAGGAAAAGTAGCGAAAGCAGTTATGACTATAACTAAGATCATGAAAAACCGCTTGCATGGTTCTCTTCACGATTGCCGAGCGTGTCAGTATGGTGAACGCGTGAGCGGGTTTTTCTATACAGCAATGGATGGTTTAGACCGAAATTTTTTTTCTACTTTGGCATGCAGAATGTCATGTAAGAGGACTTGCAAACGCCGTGAAGATAGAAAAGAAAATTAACAACCAAATAAACTTCGGCTCTGAAATTTCAAAAAAAAAAAAAAAAATAGGCACCACTAAGGTTGCAGTCATTAGAAAAGTATTAAGCGATCAAAGAGGAGAACTGATTGGTGGTCAGTGAGTTTGAATTGGCGAATTAAAAAGCGAAATTTCCTTATGCATGACAGACCTTCTGTTTTCCCTACTGATCTGCATTGTTGTTAGCGGACAAGAATATCGCTGTTCAATTAAATTCTGAATTTCACTTCATATGGCCAGATAAGGAGACCTCAATTAAACGAGCAGCAACAACGTTTTTTTCGTCAATCCAGTTGAATTGAAATATTAACTCAAATACGTTTGTCGCGACAAGGAAACTGATTGATCTTTGAATCGAAGAGACATGTTTTGTTGCATGACTAATTATTGACAGAGTTTTCTTCACGTGAAAGCAGGAGAAAAAGATTTAGCAGTAGCTAGGGTCTCTGAATTCCCTTCTGCGGGTGGCTTTCGGTCGTTGTCATTTGATACATCGTCGGACAAGTTCTTTTTTCACGGAATGCGCCTCCCTTCCGTGATGCGTGGTCAGAGGTCAAAATGCCATGTAACCGAGCTTCGCACAGCAGATTTGTTATCGAACTGCCGAATATCACGAATGGGAACAACGTTTGAAAAACTAGTCAAAGGGAAAACATTGTTTGAAAACCATTTCCGAAGCTTTTACCCATGTAAAAGGCTTCTCGTTTCTAATCGAGAACCTTCTTCACGAATGGGCCAATCATCGTGCAGCAATTAAATTGTTTATGTATGTGTTCACTTGTGTTCATAAAATACCTTTGGTGCAGAACTCTCGTATAAGTGTAATCAGAACACTAAATTCAGTAAAAAGACAGCTTTTCTCATTGATTGACGACATTAAAGGAGGAGTCGTGTAATGTGAACTGCAAAATCTTAAACATTACAGATATTTGAGGCCTGCTCCCTCCGTTTTTGCACCACGTGAAGCTTTTGTACAAGATGTCAGAAAGACCAAACAGCAACTGCGTCAGAATTGATCTCTTTACAGCAAGTCTTGTGTTCTCCCACCATTCTGTGTTTCTAAACATCTTGTTTTACGATGTATTAATTTGAATTGTCGCATTCCCTTTCTTGGTTTTAAAGTGGTGGACATTTCGCTCAAATCACTAATATTTTCCTTGCATTCATTTGAAATTGGTTAGTTCAGTTCGATGTATTAATCTTGAATTTCTTAGACGAGCATTCCGTTGGCGAAAACTATTTTGGCGGCTAATGATCAGTACAGCATATCTTGGAAGATACAGTGAAACAACTGAATAAGTTGGAACCAATTAGATTGACGAATTTCCGGGATATCGTCCGCGCGACGGATTTCCTCCAATTCAGTTCGTGTGTGAGAGTCAGCCAAAACTTATGTTTTTCACTTCCAGATACTTGTCGCATTTGCACTCTCTGAGAACAACACAACATCAGGCTATTTTTAGAACACTGAAAAACTTGTTTAATTTTAGAAAGTTGGGTGGCCCCTGGCATTTAAGATGTATTGTTTTTGTTAGAGCTTTTGTATTTGTACTCCATCAGTACAATGTCACGGTGATTGTTGTTTGATTTTGTCTCAAGGGTTAATAAATGTGCTGTGAAGTGCAGGTCGTTCCTTTCGAGTTCTGTTGATTTTTCGAGAAAGGTAGTCACATTTGATGGCAGAAGGCTTCAGGACATTGCCATAACAATCAGGCTTCCTGCTTTCGTTGTTGGCATGAAATTTATACCGCAGAGCGTGGGCGGGCGGTGATCACAAAGGCAGTCGACTGTTTGCCAAATTTCAGCTTGCTCATCGTTCAACTGTTTCTTTTGCTCATTTAAATTGCTTCTATAAGTATGGCGTCAGGTTTGGAGATATTTCTGAGCCAAAATTGAAGAAAATCAAGGAAAATTCCGGGGTTTTTAGATAGCGTGACTTGTGGTGGATTGTTTACCAGTGACGTCAACGTATTTTGTTCGAACGTGGCGGAAATTGAAATCTGTCACACGTACGAGCGAATTCTTGTTCCATGACTATTGTGTTAGACCCGAAATTGAGCAAAATGTCATTTAAGATTCGATTTTCTCAGTTTTAAGCCTTTTTTTCTCTTTTGTTTAACGTTATTTCGATCTTTTTTTAATGGGAGTAATGACTGACCGGAAAAACGAATCGAAAAGTCACGTTTTTTCGCCCTGGTCTAATGTGGTCACGTGATACACAGCGTCCGTTTACACGTGATTTTTGTGCCACTGTCTAACTGGAGAGTGTGTTGTGGTTCTTTGATCAAATCTAATTCGTGGCCCATCTTTTTCCAGGCTCATTTCTACGAATGTCCTGCTTGAAATCAAGTAGCAACAACATGTTGTGTGAATTGTGTAACGAGAAAGCGGCCATAACGTGCCAGCATTGCAGGGTCGCTCAGTACTGTTGTGTGGAACACCGAAAGAGCGACTCGAAGCTACATAGGAAGAAATGTCCAGGATTGCCTACGATGGGACAGCAAGAACATTTTAGAACCTCGCGATCTAGGTTGATTGGTTACGAGGTAATGGACCATCTTCAAATTTCTTACCACGATCAGGCAAAAGCTGTAGTCGAAACTTTAAAAAAACAGGGTTATTGTTATTTGGACAACTTTCATGGAGAACATACAGCTCGGAAAATCCTAGGCGAAGTTAAGGAATTACATCACTACCAACGATTCACTGATGGACAACTTGTTTCTTCGAATGGTAATGGAAGTATGTTGAACAAGAAAATACGAGACGATAAAATAGCTTGGATCGATGGTAAAGAAGAAAATTGCACGACCATTTCGCTTCACATGGCGAGAGTGAACGCGTTAGTTCGTGAATGTAATGAACTTATCGAGGAATACGACATCGAACACAGAACTAAGGTAAGGGTTTCTAAAATTGAGGGTAACAATCGATATTTCCTTGTGTGTATATATAAGTTTTATACCTCGAGGTGGGAAAGCAGGGCCAAACATAAGCACTTCACATATTTCACTCGATTCGATATTTTATATTTGATAACGCGTAACGCGTAAAAATGTTTTTGCGTTTACACTTAAAAATTTCTGGCCTGTCTTATGTGTATAACTTAAGCTTAATTAATGACATAGAATGTGACAGAATATTTGCAAATGCTTAGATGGATTACAGTTTTATAATCGTTTCGACAAACTGCATTATGAAAACTATTTTTAATGTTGAACGAAAGCTAGTACGGTAGGGAAGCTAATTTTCTTGGTGTCAGCTCAGTTTCAAGTTTTTTTCAATCTTAACACACGGCTTGTTTATAAGAACCGTTTATTGTTGTTTGAATTATTTACAGTAACGCAAGTTAGCTACGTGCGGGATCTCACGTACTCACGCTCTTGTGCGCGTGACTAATCTTGCATAACGCTGAACAAAAAATAATGAATAAACCTTTGAGTGTTCTTTAGAGACTATTGCAGTCACAGACAGAGAATATTCGTTTTTCTGTGATATCACTAATCAGTTACCTTAAGCTTCAACGCCAAGGTCAAGTGTCTTCAACTGTTGACAAATCTATCAAGATCCTTTACTTCATGATGACAGAATTTTTCTTCCATCACAGCATATTGATCCTCCCAAATTGCATTTTGTATTTAGTTCCATCATATATACGTGTACATCAGACCGTGCATGTGTGAGAGTATAGTTTCAAGGCTTTTTCAATCAGAAAAATAAATGTTGTATCAGAGAAATTTTATTTTTCTCTCTGTTGGACGACCATATTTCCTATGATACAACATATATTTGTATGGTCTGTTTGGTTGAAGTGTATCAATACATGTAGTAGTTTTTATGCATTGGCATGGGGCAGCTTATCTGTCTGGTATTTTGCTGTGCAATGTACAGTGACTTTTTCTTTCCCTTGGCTTCAGCTGTGACCAACACCTTCTGAGAACACTTGCAAATGAACTTAAGCTTAACTTTTAGAAGACTCCAAATTGAAGCGAGATAGTTCCTTTAAAGTATGTGGATTCGTTGAGTACTAGGAGGTTCATTTTCTTTATCCACAAGGAAATTCATTTCTATATTTTGTTTCAATTCCTGTATTGCGGCATTTTCTGATTGTACAGGAATTTGCAGTGCAGCTTTGTTTCTATAGACCTAAGATGATTGCAGTCCTCATACTCAATGAAGGCTGCATTTGTAACTTAAAACTATGTGACGTTTATGTGCCATTTTCACCATGCTAGTTCTTATTCAACGAGCTAGTCCAGAACTTTGTTACCAAAACTGCCTACAACTCCAGGGGGAGAGGGGTGGGTGTGGATGTGGAACTCCCAATTATAAAGGATTGGGGTGCTTGTCACACCTTTTAGGGTTTCAGTACCTCTTATGGTGTCCACCTCAAAAGGTCCACAAGGGGAGCTTTTGCAGTACGTTTTCTGGCATTGAGGTGGAAAAAAATATGACAAGAGTTGGTGCCTATGAGGGGGTGGAAAAATTTCAAGCCACACCTGTGTCCTTTTTACATCAGAGTACCCCTGGGCCTACATTAAAAAGCCCTAATATTGGTGTACATGTACAGTATCGCATTGTATTGTCTTTATTGTGGTAAGCATTGTACATTTTTTTTTTCAAGTGAGAGTTGTGTGTACTTTTCACCATGGCTGTAACACCCTGCACCTGCAACAAGGGTGTTAGTCTCAGCAGCATTTCCTGTATTTACAACTTGTGGCATGGAGGGAGAATAAAATTCAAGACAACTTTATAACAGAAACCATTTTTTAAATTTAATACTCGTCTTGAGTCTTGGATATCATGATGAAATGAGTGCTAGTACACAAAAATAGGAAAATATTTTCAGATGTTTAAATCATCTGTAGTATGCAGAGGAACTTCATCAACACAGCAGTATACAGTGTACCTGCCAACTCTCCCAGGAGTCTCCCAAGTTTTTCATTAAATCTCCCGGCTCTTGGAATGCTTTTTGGTGTGATTTTGAGAGGTTATTCCCGGACATTGTCTTTAATGACATTCTCACAATGCAACAAATTCTAGATGTCTCCAGATTTTTGTACTCTGGGGGTTGGCAGGTATGCAGCAGGTGTGAGAATTTTTAGCTCCAGGATATAAACTAATAGTTGAATCAGCCTGTCCAATGTAAACCATGAATACCAATTTTAATAGCCATTTCAAACAAAAACTTCATGTACTGAGACAATTTCTTTGCAGTGGTGTTTACATGTAGGTGTTTTTTCTGTACAAAATTGGCAGTGAAATTGCTCATGAATTCTGGATGGTGTATGTGTTGTCTTTTCTTTGTGACAATAACTATTCTAATGCCCAATGACCTTTGATCCATTCAACTTTAGTTCAGAAATTAATATTATCACTCCAAAAATACATGTATGTTTTCTGATTTTACTACACCACTATAATTGCAATCTGAGTTTCACATAAATGTAAACAAATAATTTGAAGAAATTTGCACTTGAGAATTTAAATGTTGAGATGCATGCATTCTGCTTGTGTAACCTAATAACTCCTGATGTTGTGCTAGCAATGGGTCTATTCGAACTGCCTCTATTTCAGATTTTTAAAGAGTTTTTGACAGTTATGCTTTAGTGATAAAATCAACGTTCTTTCCACTATTCTTGTATTGCATGTTTAAGTTGTTGTTTTGGTTTTACAATGTATCATAAAGTTAACCTTGACTTCTCATTTGAACTTGGAGAGTATGCAAATGAGGTCAAAGTAGCCCAAGATACAAACGTGATAACAGAGGTTATTATATAAGCAAACACGTGAACAAGGGAAGCTTTAAAGTGACCTCAAAAACATTCAGATGGGCAAAAATTGAAGCTGAAATTTCCAGTCGATAACTAGGATTTTTTGCTAGTTACATGTACTAGCTTAGTTAATTGTGTTGCGATAATGAGAAGTCAAGATAGTAAAATACTGTAATCAGACATTTCGTGCAAGATGGCGTCAATAGCAATCAAAGTGCAAGAAGTTTGAGAGGCAAGCTTGTGAAGTTCTCAAGCTCTCCCACAGTTCTCAACTCTGCTTCTCAGAATTCTCACATTTTAATCATGTCTCTTCTAGTAAGAACCCAACGGGACAGATTTATTTTTTAGATGGCTGAACTGGCCGATAATCAAAGGGAGAATTCTGACTGGTTCCCAAAGTGGTCTAAATTTTGCAATAGAGGCCGCTAAGAATATATTTTGGGAATTTTTTTCCAGTTCAATTTGGCACAAAATAAACAGTATTCTGTTTGGTAGAAATCTTTTAATTTGTCTAAGTTATTTTTGGACAAAATTTCAGTGAAATGTTCACAACACTGGCATGAGAAACGTTTATGGGTAATCTTTTTCACACTCGCATTCATCAAGCATAGACTCTGGAGATGAATCAATTTATCAGCAGATTGAAAAGAGCCATTATAACAAATACTTAAATGAACTATGCTGTATTATGTTCAGTCCGCTGTATCATGTTCGCTGTATCATGTTCAGTCTTCTGGAGAATTATTGGTTGAGATTTTTTTGCAGGTTTATGGTTGATAATGGTCGATAAACTACTTGTTATAAAAAGACAAAAAGAACAAGACCACTATTCTTCAATACAGACCTCACACCGGGTCAATAACATACATTTATATGTTGGTAACAACCCTTTGAGCCAAGTGTATTGTACACAAGTCAGCTGTAAGGATGTGCTTCCTCTTCCCAGTACTTAATCTAGTCATATCTAATGTACATGTAATCTACTTGTATGTAAAGTTATATTAAAATTGAAGATTTGATTGTGTTTTTCCTCGTTGAAAACAGGCGATGGTTGCATGCTATCCTGGACAAGGTACTGGATACAAGAGACATGTAGATAATCCTAATCAAGATGGACGATGTATAACAACGCTTTACTACTTGAATCCAGGCTGGTCAGAGGAGGTCAGAGCATTTGAATACATTATTTCTCCTTTAATCTCATTTACTGTACTGTTGGAGACAACAGGCAACTTACATTCAATTTATCAGAGCAACTTGATTAATTAATTCTGCTTGATAGTAGAAGCTAACCAACTCAGTTTTACTTTGTTAATCTATTGAATTGCCAGTAAATAAGAATGGAAATCCAAAAATAATTGTCTACTTGTGAATAGACTGTATTACATGTATATACATGCCTTTCACATGTTTTTTCCCTTTGTGAGGGAGTATGTGTATCATTCTTTAGGTATAAATGTTCTGAATTTTCATATTATTAACTGAATATGCCATCATTGCCTCCTATTACAGAAAGGAGGTATGTTAAAACTGTATCCTGGTGGCAGTGAAGAGGCTGTCAAAATTTTACCCAAACTGGACAGGCTTCTGTTGTTTTGGTCAGATCGCAGAAACCCTCATGAAGTAGAGCCATCTCATGATGTTAGGTTAGTTGATATCAGTGTAAGGTGATGAGAATAAGGATAATCATCAACCAGAAATGTTTTCGTGATATACATGTAATACTAAATTCTTAGAACTAACATTCCAAGAAAAGTGTGGCAATCAGTAAGGAAATTTAATATTTCAAACTTGGGATTATACTGTTGCTGCCCATGTTTATGAAACTATGACCTTCAGTGTTTTTAATGACTGTTATCCCTCCCCCCTTATTGGAATGCCCCCCTACATGCAAGGACCTTCCCCTCCCCCCACAAAACGTAACCCTGGTAACTCTATGGTCCCAAGACTTTTATAAGCTATTTCTTGGTCCAAAAAATGCATCTAAAATGAATGACACACTCACATACACAAAAAATACCTTTTCATGTGGAAAACTTGGCTTATGGAAATAGGGTTGTATTTTATTTTGGATCTATAAATTTAGGAACGTCAAACTTTTTTGAACTAATGTGTTGTGTCCCAATTTTTACTTTTCTTCCCTCCAGATATGCTATTACAGTGTGGTACTTTGATAAGCGTGAGAGAGCTATGTTTAGAAGTAAGTGGTTTTTTTTATCCTTAAATTTTGTGCACTTGCATTTTTAAGACATGTGCTCTTTCCCCTCAAGTCCAAGTCAGAAATGTTCATTGTATAAATGTGGAGAATGTATTGACTTGTTGCAATTGTCTTTTTTTAAAGAAAAGCAAGAAGAAGATCAGGCAAAAAGAAATGCAACCCCCAATCTACAGGTTAGAAGTTCTTCTGTTATGTAAACATCTTTGTACATGTATCTCAGAAACACACACAAGAGCCATCAATCTGTTGTATAGTTTATAGTTCAACAATATAATAAATACCCTCTAGAGATGGATACATGTACTCCCTCTTAGCAGGTACTAAATATGAGTTCTTATAGTTCACCACTAAATTTTCTCTGATTCTTATTGGTTGTAATTGATCATGTGATTGGATAGTGTTCATCTGCAGAGAGACACTATGAGCCCTTATAGTTCACCACTAAATTTCCCTTTGTCATCATTGGTCAAAACTGATCATGTGGTATGATCTTGCGCGGCACTATCTGTCAATAGAATGCCCTACGGCGACTATCAGGCGATAGTGCCTGCTCAGCGAAAGTGGCTCATCAAAGGCAGCTTTCTCCTACAGGTTTTTTTAGATAAGATGAAAAGAATTTATCGTCCCATGTCGATTTTAGTTAGAAGAGAGCAAGAGAAGTATTTTTTTATGCTGAAAACTGCAGTAAACTACGGTACAGTAAAACATCAAGCGGGCGCAGAGGTTTCAAGATTCGAGGTTTCCTATTTAGAAGCTCTTTTCTTTAGAAGTCAACAGTTGACCATATCAAATTGTGTATACTGCATTTATAGATGTAATATCATCTGAAGAGGATACAACGGAAAATACGAAACACCTAAGCGCTCCATAGCGGTTGGAAATTTTGATAAATAAATTCTTGTCGTTTTCAGTTTTGAGGCATGCGGCTACGGGAAAATTTAGTGGTGTACAATAAAGACAATAGAGTGTTTATGTCTCGGAACTATCGGTCTGATAGTTGCCCCTTGGAAATTTCATGTTCTTAAAACTAGAATATTTGCCCTTGAAGCTTCGCTTCTCAAGCAGATATTTGTTTTAAGAGCATCAAATTTCCGCGGGCAACTATCAGCCGATAGATCCTCGACAGAAACACTCTATTGTTTAAATAGTACCCATCCAAGGAAAATACCTGGAAGGATAGTGGTCGTCTGTTAAAATTTTTTGTAAACAAGCAAGCTTATAGAAAGTGAACAATTGAAATTGAATCATTGGAGTTGTGTCTGTTTTCTTTTCCAAATTTTACATTTGGCTTTCACGGCTTTCATCCAAAAAAGGCTAAAAATAATTTCATATAATTGTTGAACCAGCACGTGGAAGAAAATTAAGTGATGAACAATAAAGACCATAGAGTGTTTATGTCTCTGAACTATTGGTCTGATACATGTAGTTGCCCCTTGGAAATTTGACGTTCTTAAAACTATTATTTTTGCTCTCGAAGTTTCGCTTCTCGAGCAAATACATGTATTTCTTTCAAGAGCTTTAAATTTCCATGGGGCAACTACATGTATCAGCCGATAGTTCTTCGACAATTAGTCATGGATGGGTGGGGGATGCTACACTGTACCTAGTAAAGAGGGAGTCTCTGGAACATTTAATCAGAATTTCATGAAGGGTGCAGTGTCCTTCTGTCTTGGAGCCCCAAATCATTTACATCTCTGTCTCAGATTTTCTAGCAAGGAACTGGGTGTCTGGATGAGGTACATGTATATTTCATCTGTTCCCTGTAGAAGAACAATTATTGAACCTAATGAATGTGCATATTAACGGTGAAGTCTTGTTTTTAACTTACACCACAAATTCAAATCAAAGAAATTCAGTCAACTGACACCTGAAATCAATGGCTTATACAGTGATTCATGCACTTGTAGAAACACTAAGAGTAATGATATTATCAAGTAAGCTACATAAAGTACATTAATTAACTTCTATTTCATGCTTTCAACAGGAAAATAGCACCCAAGAAAGTCATCAGCAACAAGAAGAGGAAAGCGAGAAAAATAGTTGAACTGTATACATATTGTCAAAATGCTGCAATAGGTTCCAGTGGATGGTCTAACTGAAGAGCAATTTTTTTTTTGCAATGGTTTAGAAACTTCCAATGTTACAAATAATACAATTGCTTTTTTTATTTACTTTATGTGGTATGGATTAAGCAAGAGTTTAAAAAAATATTGTAACTTTGAATACTCCTTATATAAACTTTTGCATCAAGCAATCACTGCTATATACAGTTCCTCTTATATCATAATATTACATGTATACATTTAGTGCAATTTAAGGTGGCTCTGATTGAAGCCTATTTCTTGCCTTTGTTAAGATTTAGCCAAAATGTCAACTTATATTGTTGCCTTTTGCCAAACTAATCCCAACTGTAGGATTTTTATCCCTAGAAATAAATGAAATGTTACAATGTGTGTTATTAGTGTCCTCGTACCAGTTGTTTTGGAAAGTATTTCAGAGCCACCTTAAATTTCCTTGTATGGAATCTTTGTTATTTGGCAAGACATAATGTCTTGGTACATATATGTACATGTTTGTATACTGTATGTAATACAAATGTGAATATGACTAACATGTTGGCTCGCTGTATATTTTTACTTTCCGCACTTAATGCTAAAATTTTGTGAATTCTGACTTTCAAACCCACACAGACCCACCAGTAATGCCAAAGGCCTGCCTTTGAATTTTCAATCACAATAATTATTATTAAGTTATTTTTCATCAGAATCTTCATTGGCTTTGTTCAAAAGAGTGAAAACGGATTGTCAAAATTAATGATAAAAGAAGAGAATGATGCATTTAAACCTCCTGTTTAGGGGTGTTTTCCATTTGATCAAAAACCTCAGTTTGCATTTTTGGAAATTCTCAATGGCAAATGGGAAGGGATTTTCTGGAATTTCCTGAATTTCTGGAAAAGAGGACAAATTTGCAAGGTGCACAGAAATTTTTGGAGATTTCTTTTTTCTGTTTCCATCGTTTTTAGCCTTTTTTGGAATTCAGCAATTTCCAAGGCATTTTCTGTAAATTTGTGTACAATTTGTGCCCATTTTGAAATTTTCGGAAGTCTTGGTCAAATGGAAAGCATCCTTGGGCGCTACCTGCTAGAAAATAATCCATAAGAAACTCCTGTTTAACTAAAGATTTTACTAAATGAACATGCATCCAGTACAATCACTTTGCAGTTTTACTATAGAGCATTTTCACTCATGATCGTGATCATGGGGTCCAGAAATGCAGGTTAATGAGGTGCATGCTCTTTATGATAAGCATCACAAAGTGTCCCCTTTCCTAAAAAGGCACCAAAACAAACATAATTCTGTCAAACAGGAAGTAATATGAAAATGACATTTTGTGATGCTTATTCATAAAAAGCATCGAATCTCATTAGCCTACATTTCTGGACATTAAGTGGCCATGGGGGTTTTCTAGGAGAAAAGAAAACATTAATATAAGAAACTAACTCAAAACATTTTGGTGGTGATGTTGATAACTCAAACCACTTCCATGGAGTGGAAGAAAAAAATGAGATGAGAGACTACACTGTACTCATAGGATGTCCAACTCATAGGCTTTAAAGTCTTGTACCTGTTAACTCCAGGGGCCAGGTTGTTCGAAAGTGGGTTAACACTTACCCAGGATTAAAAGTTAACCAAAGTTCTCTTGTATATAGTTTTGACTACTTAAGATTATTCAAGCTCAAACCTGATAGATAAAAATAGTATAAACAGAAAAACTTGCTGGAAAGTTTCAAATCTGAAATCAAATTTCCCCTTATCTTGGTTCAGCCTGACTGGTCTTTGAACAACCCGGCCCAGAGTATTAGAAAATATGTGATTTTTCTTTGTATTTATTTTTATCTCATATGTAGAGGTAACTTAAGGATGTCTAAGTTTTGGGGTGCACAAGAAGGTTGAATTTTTTTTCCATGTATTCTTCCACCCTATATGTTCTTTTGTATCTAAAACAGTCAGAAAGCATGATTTATTATTAAGTTATGCTTGTATTTTGGCTGCTCTATAATTTTTAAATATTTAGGGTCTAATAAAAATAGATTTATATTTGTAAGTTAAAGAGCTTACTATGTTTAATTTTCTTGGATGGAATGGTGTACGATATTTAAGTTACTTGAAAGTTTGCTTAACCACTGCAGTGCCAAAGTATTTCAAAGAGTAAGGCTGAAGTGACAATACTCAGTATTGTTATCTACTAAGTTCTATTCAAAAGGAATATTGTGAATTTGTACATTAATTTTTGCCTGACTTTGGAAGGGTTAAGTAAAGTGATACTGCATTTTAATCATGGACATTGTCCATGACAATTCTTTGTACAATAAAAAGTAATTATGGTAGAGGTATAACAAACTGTTGTGACATTTTCAGTCTTGGC
>CM042759.1:1703024-1709272 GCA_022496165.2 Catalaphyllia jardinei
ACAACCACGTGCGCCGCCAGATACCGCACAATTCTCCAAAAGATTTGTCCCAAGATTGTTCTAGTTGAAGAGGCTGCTGAGGTCCTGGAAGCTCATATTATTACCTCATTGACGAAAGGCTGTCAGCACTTGATTCTAATTGGTGATCACCAGCAACTAAGGCCTACTCCTGCAGTCTTTGAATTAGCCACGAAGTACAAACTGGATGTGTCGCTGTTCGAGAGAATGGTGAATGTTGGAATTCAGTGTGAGAGGCTGTCCGTTCAACATCGCATGAGACCTGAGATCGCTGCCTTGATGAAACACATCTATAACGATCTGGAGAATCACGAGTCAGTGGAGAAATATGAAGACATCAAAGGAATGAAGAAAAACATGTTCTTCATCAGCCACAGCCATTTGGAAGAACCCTGTGATGAGACGCACAGCCATGTAAACGTGCACGAGGCTAAGTTCTTAGTTGCGCTGTGTCGCTACTTGCTGCAACAAGGATACTCGTCTAATCAAATAACTCTTCTGACTACTTACACAGGACAGATGTTTACGATTAGAGACTGTCTCCAAGCAGTTAAAAGCGAAGAATTAGAGCACGTACGTCTTACAACCGTGGACAACTTTCAAGGCGAAGAAAGCGACATCATTCTTCTTTCGCTCGTGCGGAGCAACAAAGACGAAAAAGTTGGCTTCATCAAGGTCGAAAACCGCGCGTGTGTAGCGCTTTCGCGTGCCAAGAAAGGTTTCTACTGCATTGGAAACTTTGATCTTCTTTCTGAGCACAGCGACATCTGGAGGAAGATTGTAGCCGATTTGAAAGCAAGTGGTAACATCGGAAACGCCTTGCCCTTTTCCTGCCAAATCCACCAAGACGAAATGACTGCAGAAACAGCAGAAGATTTCATTATAAAAGCTCTAGATGGGGGATGCCAGCGGCTATGTGGTGTGCGTCTGAAGTGCGGTCATGCTTGTAGACAGTTATGTCATCCACGTGACATCGAGCACAAGACCTACGCGTGTGGAGAGCCTTGCGGAAGAACCATTAAAGGCTGTGATCACTTGTGTTCAAACACTTGTAGCGAGCCCTGTGTAACTCGATGCTTGGAAATGGTCGATAAGGTCTTGCCAGGGTGTGGTCACATTTTAAAGATGAAGTGCAGCGCTGATCTTAAGGATGCTGAGTGCGAAGAAAGGTGCGATAAAATCCTTTCCTGTGGCCATCGTTGCCAAAGCTGCTGTTCAAAACCATGCACGACTAAGTGTAACGAGCTCGTTAAGAGAACAGATTGGCCATGTGGACATGAAGTCACCATTGCTTGCTCGGCCACTTCAGAGGATTGTCCAGTTCCTTGTAGTGGCGTATTATATTGCGGTCACCAGTGCACTGGGAATTGTGGTGAGTGTCGAATGGGCCGAATTCACAAGGGCTGCAAAAAGAGGTGCAAACGTGTGTTGGTTTGTTCTCACGGCTGTAAAGAGCGTTGCAGCATGCCATGTCCGCCATGTTCGGAGGAGTGTGAAAATCGCTGCGTTCACAGCAAATGTGATCAAACTTGTGGAGAGCCATGCACTCCTTGTCGTTATCCGTGTCCGTGGGAATGTCAGCATCACAAGTGCTACAAGCAGTGCCACGAGATTTGTGACAGGCCTAGATGTGACGAGCCCTGCGGCAAAATCTTGCCATGCTACCATGTTTGCCGTGGGTTGATGTGCGAAGCGGAGTGCATTTGTGCTATCTGCACAAAACAATGCAATGGTGATCCTATCACTGATATCTTTTTTGGTGGAGAGGAAGACGAAGATGCCCGCTTCATCAGGCTGCCAGACTGCAAGCATATCTTTGCTGTGTCTGATCTTGACAGGTACTTGCAACTTAAAGTTTTTTTTTGTAAGTGATACCAAACAAAACAGCAACAGTTGATGGAGGTTCGAGCATTTACGCTTTCTCTGATCTCTCGTTGACCGAAACGTGAGGATTGCAATATGCTTTTGAGCAGGTACTCTGGATATGAAATCATTTCGTTGGTATAACGTTTCTCGGCATTTTTTTTGATTTGGCTCGATTTTCGCTTCTCTTCCGAGTCCGGCATCATAATGGCCGGGTTCTGAAGAAAACTCTTGGACAGCTGCAAACTAAAATTCAGTAATATAGAGCCATTTTTCAAAACTTTAACGATAAGTTCGACTTCGTCCAATTTCGTTGACTTTTTTACTAAACATAACTCATTGCCATCTGTGTTCGTATACAATTTCCAAGTCTTTTGTGCAACTTTGTCAGTTTTGTTGATGCATGTCTTCTCCACCGTACCAAAAAGGTATAAGTATAAATAGCACAGATTTTTTCTCAATGAATCCCGACGGTATTAAAATTCTTCTAAAATTCTCAATATAATTTCTGCTAACTTTTCATGAGGTGGCCGATAATGATGCGTTTAAATTTGACACTGTGTGTTTAACACAGGAAGTGCTTCTTGTTTTTCAGATATATGGATATGTCAGAAGAAGACACGACTAGGAGTCAGGCAATTCAAGTGAAAGTGTGTCAACTTTGTTTCACTCCAATCCGCAAGTGCCTGCGATACAGCAAGGTTATTAACCAGCAGCTACAAGACATAGAAAAAGTGAAACGAGAAATGTGGAGAAAGATAAATAAAAATGGAAATCGGGGATTGCAGAAGAAGAGGCACGATTTAGCAAAACGCCTAGCTGATCTGGAAAGAAAATGTAGTGAAGAAGAACGCCAGAAATGTTCAAGGGTTTCGCTGAAACGCGCCGTTGATAAGCTCTTGGATGCGGACAGGAATGAGCTAATGGTTTCTTTAACTGCCAAAGAACTTAATGTTGCTCTGATTGAGAACAAAGTAATGCTGATGGAGCGTTTCTGTTTCATAAGCGAGAAAATGAGGGTAAATCTGAGAAACCTGCCAATGGAAATCTGCAACGAGTATCACTTGGAAAGTAAGTGTTCATTTTAACTCGCTTATAGACACTAAATAGAGTCTAAGCTGCCTAATCACTTAAGACGGTATGATAACGGCAAAGAGATCACCGCCAAAATATAGTTTGATGAACTGTTCACGTGCGTTATATATCAATTTGCTTGAATTAACCATCATTGGCTCCACGAGCACGTTTATATCTGTCAGCCGTGCTTATTTGAACTAAACTAGAGAGGTAGCGAGATGAATCCCAAGCGTTTTTTTCTGCGCTATGCTACACACGTACATGCAACGTTCAGCGTGCAACAAAATTTTGAAGTGTATCTATTCAAGATTAGGAAAGAAGGGACGGCTTTCTCTGTCCGACCTCGTAGCTTAGTCGGCAGAGCAAAGGTAGATCTAATTCGGAGGTCGTGGGTTCGATTCCCACCGAGGTCAAAATAATTTTTACTTTACCTCGTGTGGTTCCCTGATTTCCTTTACTAGGGCTAACGCCCAGTGGGTGTTTCATGGGTTTCACATAGCACTTTTATTTACACTTCAGAGTTAATTCTCTGTTCCACCATTTGTGTTCATAGTGCTACGCGGCACAACATTCATATGTACCCTTAGAAATGTAAGTGTATTTCTTAAGATGCACTATTCAAAGCTGAGCTTTTTTAAAGGGCCTCATTGAGAGAACACAAAGCGTTTATAAATTACCATTTTGTTTTATTTCCGCGCCTCAAAACATCGTTAATTGTGATCTCTTAGTCTTTCATCTTATATTACAACTAACTTATTTACGAAACCAAACGGTCCCATTACAAAATCAGTTGAAAAGTTCGTGTTAATGAAGCTCTGTTGTTCTAATTATGGACTGCTGGGATGATGAGAAGGACTAGTATACCTCAAGACTGATAGATAAACTTCTCTTAATTGAGCAGGTCACCAAGTTGAAACTGAACTGTACTTTCTCGAGAGGCGTTTCATGTCTAGCAGTGTGACACAAAGAGAGTTACAAGACATCAACACAGAATTTTCCAGGCTCAATCTCCTACTCGAGATTTGTTTGCTGAGTCATGACATAAAGAGCCTGGCACTAGAGGTAGACGAACTTTCCTCCCAGATGATGACTGCAATAAAAGAGAGCCTGATCAGCGGCAAGCGCATAGTAGACGAGGAACTGGAGAAGCTGATGAAGAATATAGAAACAATTAGGTGTGTTTTAACAGTTGGGTAGAAATAATCCTAACGCTTTTCAGTTTGGCGAGGCCGTATATTTTATGGCCATAAATTAATAACGTTTTTTCCTTTTGTTCAGGAGGGCTCACCCCAGCCTTAATCCGTTGACGCCAGAAGAAAAGAAGGAGATCGTATCAGCGATTGGTCTAGCCAAAGGTCGCTGGTTCAAATGTCCTAAGGGACATTTCTATTGCATAGGTGAATGCGGTGGTGCCATGGAGAGAAGCACGTGTCCGGAATGCGGAGCTGTGATTGGTGGAGCAAATCACCGACTGGAAGACGGAAATGAGCTGGCTCCTGAGATGGACGGTGCAAGCCATCCAGCTTGGTCTGAACAGGCAAACTTACAAAATTATGAAAATTTACACCTCGCATAAGTTGCTCTCGCGATAGAGTTACCTTCAAGGGAACAAATAGTTTCCCTTTATGAGTCGCAAAGTGACAGGATGTTGTTTCGTGACCGCTACATGAAGAACTGAAAAGTTCCTTAGTATCTTTGCGTTTTAATAAAATTCTTCATGATTTTGACTAGACCTTATTCAACATACTAATAATCAAGAATAGTTTTATTTGATCACCCTCAGGGGCAATAAGGATATCATCGCACCTTTTTCTTAGATATTCAACAGTTAAGAAATGCGAAGAAAGAAGACGATCATAAAGAAATTAGACTTGATCATAAAGGCGAACTGATTTGCTTAGTATCAGGGTCTCAATGGTGGGTCTCTTTGACGACTGACGGTTAAAAATAGGCAGTTTTTACGGTCGACGGTTAACCTCAGTGACACCTTTTAGTTTTGATCATGAAAACAAGTTTTTCCAATTACTGTTTTAAGAAAATTAGTATGTATTTGTATGCAGATAACAAGGTTTTATTAAGGCTTAGGACCTTTAGAAGTTATTCATAATGCTATAGGAAATACTGTAACCACTGCAATGGAGGCTGCATCACTGAACGTGGTGGACTCGCTAATTACTCATCAATACTTAATGTTTTGGTGTTTTGGTTCTTTCTGTCCATTATTCAATTTCTTGTTAAATATTTCACTTACAATGGAAGAGTTTCTCTATCTAGTTTCTACGTTATTACTGAATTACAGTGACTACAGTGGAAACACGCCTTACCACCACCCCGTTAATAATATGGCCACTTTTTATTCAGGTTCGAAGAAAATCTCAATCAGTCAACCCTTTAATAACCAAATTTTTGTGACCCGTTGGTGATCAAATTAACGGGTTCCAGTGTAGTTACTTAGGTAAGCAAGCAATCAAGTTAATTCAAACCTGTGTTAAGGAGACAGTCATATTTACTGTGAAGGCTAAAATTCCTGGAAGTTGAACGGACTCTGGAGTTTTATAGGACGCATTTTTTTTTGTAGAACACCTAAAACTGAAGAAGGCTGGTCTGACAAATCATGTTTTAAATATACCACTTGCAGTAGTCTTTGACTTCTCATCGTATTATATTCTTTTTGTCCACGTTTTGATAGTGATTTGATTTTGCCGAAAAAGAGCTGCCAATGAAATGTGACATTTTTCATTCGGTTTTGTTCGATTTTACAGAACTTTTATTCCTGTTTGATTGTGTCACAAATTTAGGTCAATATCAGGATACTATCACCAATCTAATAAAACAATTATGATCAGAACTATTTGTCATTTGTTTATGGAAATACAGTATTTCAGAGTTATCGAGCATTCACGGGAATGGCGCCTTTGATCCTTTTAAGGTCTTTTAATGCTGACACATGCTGAAGAATATTATACGACCCTTTTTAGATGAATGCCGAGGAAACCTGTTTACAGCGATTACCCTCGCGTGTTAAGCGGACACTAGCAAGGTTAGCCCGGCCATTTGCACGTTTAACTGTTGATTTGTCGTTCGCTCTAATGTTTGCATTCAGGTGCCGACAGGGTTTTTTGTCTGCTGTCCCCGTGGCGGGGGAGGGTGGGTATTCCCATGTATGGGCTGTATTAAGTACAATGAACACCTGCATATAAGGACACATGATTCGGAGGTCAGGCTGATCGGATTCTTATTTAACGGGTGCCTTGTGACAAATCAGCCTCAAAGTGTTCTTAAAATGTTCT
>CM042759.1:1719647-1729793 GCA_022496165.2 Catalaphyllia jardinei
TCTTTCCAATTGCTTAAATTGGAAAATTTACTGCGATGATCACTCCTCACTTTAATAGTATTTTAATTACAATTATTTTTAAAAATTAAATAACTAAAAAAACTGATTTACAAGATTGCCGAGTGGGAATCAGATGTTTTAAGTGCGCGGTTGATTTTCTTCTTAAACTGCCCAATTGATCTAATCGCCCTAATATTTTCAGGAAGAGAATTCCATAGTAAGGCACCGCTATAGCCAAAGCTACGTTTCAAATAGTCAGTACGCGGCTTGGGTAAGTTTAACTTACGGAAAGAATCACGCATGTCATAGTCTGTGTGTCGCTCACTGAATAAATCTTGCAAGCACACTGGGGCTAACCCTTTGAGGGATTTAACATCATTATAGCTTTCTGTGTTCGTCTTCTTGATGATAGCTTGTCCCACTTCAAGGTTCCAAGTTTCATTTACTCACATTTACGAAATATCTTCATTCACATTCAACGCGTTATATTCGTTCACATTCACGATCGAAATATTCATGCAACATTTTCTGCGCACCACCTTTGCGCATCATTAGGTCCTAGCTCCCGCTCTATAATTTCTGAACGCAATATGGAGGATGAAGGGTAAACCAAAGACCAAAGACCTCCGAAAAACACAAGTGGTACTGTCTTTGGCAGGAACCTTTTTTCTCCAGCTCTCGATATCCCCTACAGGATTGCAAACAGGAATGGAACAGTGCGAAAGTAGGAGTTAGAGAAAAGCTAGAGTATCTTTTTGTAGCTCTCCTTCGAGTACTGCTGAGTACTGCCCATCCTCGGAGACCCAGGGGCAGTTAGGTGGGCCGATAGGAAATAAATCGGGCAAAGAAACCTTCGACGCTTCAGGTTTTGCACGATTTATTTCCTCTCGCCCCAATTAACTGCCCCTGGGTCTCCGAAGATGAGTACTGCCAATAGCGCAGTACCGAATCAAATACTAGGAAATATATGTTATGCATGGACAATGGATAGTACACGACTCATGAAACTGCACAAACCTTGCAGTGTATTCTGTGACCAACACTGAGGCCTTCCAAACTGGAAGCTTAGGGTGACCTGGGTATTCAAATGATATTGGGGGATGTCTTGGGGACCACGGATGACGCAGAGGTACGGGCACTCGCTTCCCGCCAATGTTGCCGGGGTTCTATTACGGTGCAGTGAGTTTGTTGCTGGTTCTCCACATGCTCCGAGGGTTTTTCTCCGGGTTCTCCGGTTTTCCTTCATCCATAAAAACCAACATCTCCAAATGCTAGAGGACCCGCATGAAAACCATGCAGCTAAGGCTGATGTGTTTTCCTCACTAAATACTTTAATTTTAATCGCCACCAAAGATCGTCGGGTTTCACGCGGACAAATTAAAGAAGCTCAAATTCTTGTTTCAAGGTGAACATCGAGGCGTTGCACGTATTGTGAAGTATGGCCTAGAGGACGGCCCTTGGCTAGAGGAGATAACAGGCTTCTCGATGCATGATTTCGGATGAGCAACTAGACAAACTCATAGAGCGCTTGTTTTATAAGTGATTAATCAATTGGATCGAAGCAGGTAGACTATTGACCGCGTTGCTCTTTAAGACACCCTCGCATTTTCAATCCTATGATTACTTCGCACTCTTGATGGCCACTCAAACCTTTGTAGCGTTGTAAGGAACAAATCTAGGACAATCTTACTTCTGTTAGTAGTAGAACATAGAAAAAAGAGCAATTTCAGTTTAAAGCGAGAAAAACCATGAATATCCCAACGTATGAGAAATGTTCATAGTGTCACCAGGCTATGATATCCGTCAATTTGCCACAAGCTATTTGGACCAGCCATATAATACGATCTCCTAGAACTGAATTACGACACCCCAACGGATTCAAGACTTTGTTTACAGGGTCAACACGGCCAATACTCTCTGTAAAAACGGCGAGTAGTTTATAAAAGTAAAAGGCGACGTTAATTATCCAGCAGGCAATATGGGAATGAATACATGTGCCAATGTGATTAACAAAAATATAGAACTATTTCCTGTAATACAAGATAAGTGTGTCACGAAAACTCAGACCTCAGAGCCCGAAAACTCAGACCCTTCTCAGTTCTTATCACCTAAGGCCCCGTTTACACGGATCCGGACAAATCTTTGTACGGACAAAAACTTGCACGGTTCCAACTTGCGTTTACACGGGACCAGCGGGACTGGACGAATTTTTCAACGGCTAAGTTTGGGACCTGAAAAAAGCAGGTCAACTTTTTGACCGGCACGGTTCCATATTTAGTTTGGACTCGTGTAAACACCAGAACCGTGCAACTTTTTGTTCAGATAGCGCGGTTATGGCCTGGAATCAAATGCCGCAACTGGTCTAAACTTCGCACGGATCCGTGTAAACACCACTGCAACAGAATTTGCACGGATCCATGAAAACAGGCGGTTCGTCCGTGCAAAAATTTGTCCGGACCAGTGTAAACGGTTCATAGGTAACAGCTAGAAAGGAGCGTGATGTTTACCTCTTTCTCCGGTTTATCGCTGTCGCGTCCGGTGGATACAAAAGTGACTTCAATTTGAAATACATTACATCGACTCTGTCTTTCTTTTTCTTTCGTAAAATATTTGCCAGCAAATGTGTCGGCTTGTATTTTAAAACTTGTCGTAGTTTTTCACCGTTTGATCGACGTGACAGCGATAAAACGGAGAAGATAAATATCTCGCTCCTTTCGAGCGTGTCTGTTGCCTATATGAACACTGCGTGACCTTAAAACATTTTAGGTGATAAGAATTGAGACGAGGGGTCTCAGTGAGGTCTGAGTTTTCGTGACATAGTACAAAGAAGGTATCCAGACATGTCCCATGATCACTCTTAAACCATTCAATGAGATTATCTAGTTGAATTATCGAAAATTATCGAGCAGCCTGAGCTGTTAGCTCTGTCCATTGCTCCAGTTTAGCCCATGTAACACTTGTGTTTAGGGTCTTACGACTTTGGTCATCCTCCGTCCGCCATGTTGCGTTCAGAAATTGTAGAGCGGGAGCAGGAGCAGGAGCAGGAGCGGCAGCTAGGACCTAGCGATGCGCAAAGGTGGTGCGCAGAAAATGTTGAATGAATATTACGATCTTGAATGTGAACTAATATAACGCGTTGAATGTGAATGAAGACATCTCGTAAATGTGAGTAAATATAATCTTCAATAAGAAATACACCGTTTAAATGTGAATAAATATACACCTGAAGTTATGAAAACCGAGTCGGCAAACCTTAATTTTCTGTGTAACTTTTTAGAACTTCCCATGTCTAATATTAGCTTGCTTACTGTGTTGTTCAGGGCTGATGTCGGCTTATTTTGCTTGTTTTCTGGTTAGAGATTTGTGTATAAGTGGATGTAGACATAATTGCCACCCCCCCTCTCCCCTCTGGGCTACCCCGCCCCTATGTATTTGTCCCTACACACAATTCTCTCTTTAATATAAGTGACAGTTACTTGAAATTAGTGCGCGTCTAAAGCTGGTTTCGGTGCCGTTTAGCAGTTTACTTTTAGATATTGGTCACCTTAAGAAAAGTTTCTCGGAGAGCATCATGTAAAGCTCTGAGATGGGACAAAGTTATTACGATTGGCAGAGTCTGCATTGTCCAATGTCGTATTATATTCTCGTTTCATTTGGCTGAACGGATCCATGGCCCTGATCCGGGCTGAGGCAGAAAGATGCGATATTGTTGGCTTATCTAAGGTGACCACTATGTCTTTGGCCTCGGGAACAGGCTCTTAGGAGTCAAATGAATTAGGTGAAAGCAAACTTGCAGGTGAACGGTTACCCGGGCCAAGACTTGGTGTTTTTCCAATGTGAGAGTCAGGGTTAATGTACTCGCCGCCCAGCGCGTGACTCTACATCCGGGAACTTGCATAAGACGAGTATGAGAGAAAAGTCCAGAGGTGTTTATTTGCCAATCGGCTGATATTTCGCTTATGTTGAACGTGAGAAGATTATGCGTGGTTGTGGATAACCTTATCTGTGCGGCGAAAGTGTGG
Source organism: Catalaphyllia jardinei (assembly GCA_022496165.2). Taxonomy (NCBI): domain Eukaryota; kingdom Metazoa; phylum Cnidaria; class Anthozoa; order Scleractinia; family Caryophylliidae; genus Catalaphyllia; species Catalaphyllia jardinei. The sequence goes on from CM042759.1 coordinate 1,723,670, forward strand.
GATTCTGGTATGTGATCGATGTGTTGTTTAAGTGCGGTTTCGCCAAAATAGTCTGTGCCAGGCATTAATCTGATTAACATTGTTACGTCGGTGTCTAGCTTAGGTGATCGTACCTTGGAAAAAGCATTTCTTGACTCAGGAAAATTGGATCTAGGTTTGGTTTCAGAGGGCATTGAACCATAGGCCAGTCTTTGTGCAGATACGGTGACAATTTGTGCATTATGTTTTATTCAGTTTGTTGTCTATTCTATGCGAAATCCTGTTGTTTATCGGACCGCAAAAAAGTAGTGTTCTGCTGACTATTTAAGTTGCTATGTAAGCCTTAACCAGTCACTCTTTCGCTGCAGCTTACTCAACTTAAAAATTTCTAGGCTGAAATTACACCGCTTTGAAACTTCGCCGGAAGTCAGGTTATTGAATAAAATGTTCTAAAATTTGCGTCATTTTAAACTTCGACTTATTGAAATGCTTCTAGGGATCATTAACCTACTTTCCGGCGTCAGATAAAAGCTTTCAATCGGCCTTTGGACGAATGTTATTGTTTTTAACTGCCAATTAGTAAAATGAGTCGTTATCTTTGCTAACCCGGTTTTCAGAAAACCCGGTATATATATTTCTTGAACGTAAACTCGGTCGTTGAAAGTGAATGAATATATTGGTGAATAACAATAATAGCATTGAATGTGAATGAATATAAACTTTGTGAATTTTGTACCATTTCGCCAACCATATAATAATGCCATTTTGGCCGCTATGTTTCGAAAGCGAAACTATTGTCTAAAAGGTTTCGTCCCGGTTACCCGGTTTGGAATGTTTACATGGGAAAATTAGAGGGATCTCGGTAACCAGGCCATCCTAGCTTCTTCGCATGAGCACTTGGAAATTTGAAAGAGTGGCGAAACGAGGTCTCGTAAACCGAGCCAGTCCGATTGACCGGGCTGGCCAGGGAATTCATAAGAAAAACTTACAGGGAACCCACGGGGATTACCGGGGTGCACCCACTACATATGTACGGGGAAACTTGCATGATTACCCCCTATTTCAGCAATGCAATGACTATCCTATTGACCTCCTCAGTGCAAGTTTCCTTGAAAAAAAAAAACAATAAAAACAGTCTCTTTTCTCCCACATTTTTAATTGTTCATCCAACTCTTCATCTAACAATACAAAACTTTAAGGGAAAAGATATGAAATTGCGAATAACAAAAGTACACTCATCAAAACTAAATCAAGCAGTATCATTCAGAACTACGTTGTTCTGCAGTGTTCACTGTTGTTTCATGAAACCTTATCGCTAACGCTTCGTTTTTGTAAACGATTGTTATAGGGAGGTGATTTAACAAAATTTTATGATTACACTAAAACAGCTCAAGCTAACTCAAGCTAAAATAAATTCAAAAACGACTTCGTTTTTTTAAAGTGTTTTATTTCACCCGTTTTCATACTACTCACTTTTTTGAAATGGAAAGTTTCCATTTCAAAAAAGTGAGTAGAATGAAAACGGGTGAAATAAAACACTTAAAAAAAACGAAATAAAATAGTCAGACAATCAAACAGTGACGTTTAGTCGATAACCCCCGGTGATTTTCATAGCCCTTGGTTCGTTATAGAACATCCCCGTCTTTGTCTGAATATCTGATTTAGAAAAGTTGAAAACACAACAAAGCTGCCCAAAAGGCCATGATCATCACGTTGGACACAACGATTCATGAGCAGTCTTTTCTTGACAGCTGTTTCAAATCCCAAGGGAGCACTTGACAACAATTTGGGCTCAAATTGGGTTAAAAAACAGAAGGAACGTTGACCTTTGCCCCAAAATTGTAAAAGAAATTAGTAATGACACTCTTTTACTACCTATTAACACACACGATTATACTAAACCCCACACCGATATTGAACTAGAATTCATTCTTAAAATGGACGATTATCGTGCTACACATCAGCTGAGCCGGGTTGTTCAAAGCCCGATTAAGCTAACCCAGGGTTAAGGAGAATTTTGATTTCAGTTTTGTAACTTTTTGGTTAGGTAATCTGTTTGTTTTGTTTGCCCTTCAGTTTTGGGCTGTAACAACCTCAAACTACACCAGCCGTTAGAGCTGAAAAACATTTTTAAACAAGAAAAAATGATGCTTCAGTTAACGTTTAACCCTAGGTTAACGTTAACCGGCTTTCGAACCACCCGGCCCAGCCTCTAAATTACTAAACAACACAGTCTGTTACTCCTAAATACTGGTTATGCGAGCAAGTTATGGAAGCATGCCTGGATTACATGCTGCTTATTATTACTTCAGAGATCTTTATTTCCAACGAAGCTCGATGATTGGTGGACATACGGACGGAACAGGTCAGTGAATCGTCGAGGGTTATATCAGGATACCAGTCTTCACCTGTTGCCTGATATGCGTAGTTATCAAGCATGTCATGGAACATGTCTTTGTTTCCGGGCGTTTCATTTTCGTACAGCTTCACACCCCAAACAATGAAACCCTTATTATCGACACGGTACATGATAGCAAGTGATGAATCGAGGTGTTCGATGTAGTACACCAGGACTCCAGCAACTCCGGGTCTCTCTTCATTACCAGAAGAACTGGCCAACAGTCTCTCTTCTATGAAAAAAAAAAATACTGTCACTGATGTTTGCGGAAACGGGGGAAATTGTTTTTGAAATTCAAAGGAAATACAACCCCAGGAAAGATATGTACAGCTTCTTTAAGTCACATTTAACTTTTTTTCCTTTTTGTACTTTGAAACACCATGCACACTTTATTGATGCGTCAATACTCATATCCCTATACATATGTTTTAAAATTTCGTGGCACTAGAAGAGATGCTGAAAAGTGTGAAAAAAAAACGACACAACGTTTGTGTTTAGAAAACATGTTTCCGATTCTTCAGTATCCATCGTCAGTTCAATTGTAACTCCAAGAGAGACTATAATTCTCACAAATAGGGACAATTAAATTGGGAGATATAACTTGGGAAAATAAACATAGCAAAACAAGCCTTTATTTAGCGTGAAAAGGCGCAAAAATAGTTGTGAAAGAATGTTCTATGAGAGAAAAAGTACTTATGTATTCTTAAATTCCATTTTACCAATAAGAACGACATCACGCAATTCTGGCTGTGTGCCCATATCTTGGTAACCGCTGAGTTTTCGCCATTCATGACCACTTAGGTTTTCAATACAAATGGCGATTTGAAAGTCCCCGCAAGCGGGGTTCTCGTCCGCTCGTTCTTCTAGCAAAGTGACTGTATTCGGACCAGGAATGAGAGTTGCTGGATCATCTGAAATCCGTAAATAAGCAAGTTAGTGTGATCATGAAACGTTTTTATTAATCATTACAAATTGTTCCAACTTATTTCAGACAAACTATTTTATGTGTCTGTCCACTAATTACAGTTACTAAGATAATTTACCTCGTTTGAACATTTCGCTCTCTTCGTCTTCCAAGCCATTCTGTTCCTGCAATTTAGCTTCAGCGTCAGTTTTCATGTCTGGGTTTGATTGATGATGAAATCGTTTCGAAAGGATCTCAAGTTCCTGCATGTGCAAAAAAAGGAGAAGAAATTAGTCACCTCGTTCAGTTGGTATTAAATGCTTTTATCCCTTGTTTTGTTAGCCGCATTATGATTCACCTTAAATGCAGAACTCAATACCATGGCCGAACATGGGTAACATATGATGAAACACAACAAGAAGCTGAATCCAACATTCCTTTAACCAGCTTTCAACACTTAATCACTTACTACATTCATTTACCAAATATTACACAATGATAAAAGTTTTATACAATGATTTGACCCTTATCTGCCTTGTATGCTTTAATTTTTATCTTATCATGTCAATAAAATTGAAACGTACCTGAAACATCTACAAAAAAGAACTCTCACCATCGTCGTCATTATTATTATTACTATTATTGTTATTATTATTAGTGGTAGTAGTAGTAGTACTATTGTCATTAATAGTCTTTTCATAATTAATATTTTATTATGTTCGACTATCCTTCAGTTAGTAACCTGAATGTACGATACTTCTTTCTTATTTAATATTTGTGATCTGTTTACTTTACATTTCTTTATTATATAAACATGACAGAATCAGATATCCAGTAAAAGCTGTTATTACCTTGGCAGCCATGTTAGGGAACAAGTCCGGATCTGATCGCGGTTCTTCCAGTGACTGTGGCAAGAGAGAAAAGTATATTCACGGAGTTAGACTTTTGTTTAAAAGTAGTTGTTTAAAAACCTACTGGCTATGGAAACTATTTTTCAATTTACCAATGGCTACGGAAACTATGGGGCCGACATAATGGAGAAAGGAAGCTATGGCTTTAAATTTATACTTGTGTCTATCCCATGAACAGACGTTTTTCAACCGTTATAAGGTGTGAAAAATCTCACACGTATACTTGGTGTATTTTAACGAAATTGTGGTCGATTCAATTTAACTTCTCTTGCAAAATTGTTTACGCAAAGCCGGTTTTAAGCAAGGAATGCTAGATTCTAAATAGCTACTTGATTTGTTGAAGCATCTCATACGATTGTATCTTTTGTCATACTAATGTTACTATTGGGTGGACCAAAAATGGCGTAAAAAAGGACCAAAAATGCCATATAAAGTTCAAGAGAGACACCTTCTAATATTAAGAACAAACTTCTTGAACATAGACAATAACATAAGTCCATTCCTTTCTTACCTCTCCATTTGGATTCTTTGCCTTGATCACAGATCCAAAGGTAATAGTAGTAACGGAAACGATTAACAGCAACGAGAACACAAAACTCAGGCGATCCATGTTTAACCTAGGAAACAATAAAAGAAAACAGAGCATTCATTTCCAGTGACAAGAAGTTCAACAGACTTCCCTAAAGTTGCTTCAAAACGATTTCGGTTAACCTTGGTAACAAACATCGTTAAGCGACAGTTAAAATATAAAATACAGAAAACCAAGCTGCTGATTTCCTCGCTCATTGTATATATTTCTGTCTAACCTTATACCTCTAGGTAAAATCTCTCTGAGCATCTTTGTACCTACTTATACTTAGATTAAAACACAGCATCACTTACCAGTGTGTTAGAAGTGGCTCTTCAGTCAAAGTTTTACTAGTGTAGTCGCAGGAAGCAGCTTTGTAAAACTACGAGGAAACCAAGAAGGCGATCCCTATTTATTGGGAAATTTGGTGAAAGCAAATTTATGTTATGACGCGCATTGCTTTAATTAAAAGTTATTCAATTTATTGTTTTATTGGAATATATAGAGAAGGCGACCTTATTTTTAGAATATATTTTGGGAAAAATAAACACAGTCAAAATCAGTGGGTGAAGCAGAAAAAAAAATGTTTTAATTGATGATATGGCCCAATGCTTAAAGTTCGTCAATTTATTGTTTTATTGAAAAACAAAGAATCCGACCCTTTATTTTAGAATAAATTTTGGAAAAACAAACCCATTCAAAATGGGCGAAGCAGAAAAAATGTTCTAAATTGATGATAAGGCGCCTAATGTTTTTAAAGTTCGTCAATTTATTGTTTTATTGAGAAGCAAAGAAGTCGACCCTATTTACATGAACATTTTTAGAAAAAGCAAACCATTCAAAATGCGCAAAATATAGGAAAATATGTTTTAAATTTATTGGTCTCCTCTCTGTGTTCTTTTTTTCATCTATTTTGACTATCGTCTCGAATTACTGAAGCGGAAGACTTCGGGAACGAAAACTTAAATGTCATCGAGCTTCTGTTGCAAAGCCATATTTTATTCAGTTTAATTTACACACTGAACATTGGCGCAAATTCAAGGTTAAAGGTTTTGAGAGGTTGTCTTTATCGTGGTGCAGACACCATCATTTGGGTGGAGACTAGTCGGCATTATGTGTCTTTTGCTTGTTTGTTTGTTTTTTAGTTTGAATGCCAATAGAAGCCGATGCAAATTTGAGAAACGTGAACACTACGATATACTGTAATCTCCAAAGTAAAATATTGAACTGTTTCAGCTAAAGTTTTTCCAAACCTACCCGAAATTCATTTTTACTCCACCACTAAACCGTCAATATTTCTCGCATTCAAGATAAGAACAATATTGTTTTCAACATCTTGATCTGGCTAATTAAACAGTCAATGA
>CM042759.1:1729803-1742303 GCA_022496165.2 Catalaphyllia jardinei
TTCTTTAATTCTGCCTTTCCCTTTTTCTTTCGTTTCTTTCTTTATTTGCACAATGCAGATCTCCTCCAAATAACTTTTAACCGGCTCACAAATTCTTTCAGCCTCGGCTGTCAACAGCTCTAACTCTTCCGTTGTCTACGTACAATGGTGACCAGTTGGCGCCGTCGTAAAAAAACATACACGCAAAGAATACCATTTGCCTGTGAGTTCACGTAATAACTCCGTCTTCCTTTATCGAATTCAGGTCTAGAGCTGTAATTTTAATGCTTCAATAAACTATTTATCTAGCTGGTAAAATACTTCACTTTGGTAAGTGCTAAATAAATAACTGGCAGACTGTTTTAATATTAAGATTGGAAACTGACTTAAAGCTCGAATTGGGCAAATTGAAGGTAGTCGGCTAGAAGTTAATTCAAGAGGCTGTCTTCGCTCGTGTTACCCTTCTTTTGTCCACCTGCAGACGGCAGTATAGGGAAGAAACTAGCGGGCAGTGGATGTCTCAAATTTGTTTTCTATTTGACTGCCACTAGAAGCCAATGTGAAAAAAAGAGAACCAAGGAAGCCATAATACATTGTAATCTTCATACTAGAATGTTACGTTGAACTGTTGCAACTAAAGTTTGTCCAAATTCCACCCTAAATGAATTTTACTGCATCACTAAACCGTCAACATTCCTCGAGTACAAGATAATAACACTATTGTTTTCAAAATCTCGATCTAGTGAATTAGAATTTCTAGTTTAATTAGGTTTCCCAGAGATAATTAAGAGGTTTATGTATTATGCAGTTATTAAATCGGAACATTGTAAGATCAACTGATCAACTGATGAGTCTGTTGTTTACAGCGAAACTATTCTTGTGACATTTAAAGTGTGTTGGAAGTAATTTTGATTTGAATTTTTCTTTCAAATGCAAATGAGGTGCAGCAATACGGTTCTTTGCTTCGGTGAAGATACTATTCAAATCGCAAGCACGCAATAACAGGTGCGTAGATTATTATTCAAATTTGATTGCTTAACTACCGTGAATAAGTATAGAATACTCCAAGGCACAAGAATTCGAGACCAAAAAGTGAAAAATCAGCAAATTTCTGTTTCAAAGGAAAGCCATATTTCATTCAGTTTATTTTACACTGAACAATTGCGCAAATTCAAGGTCAAAGGTTTGAGATGCTCTCTTCGCTCGATTTAACCTTTTGATGTCATCAGGCGTTTTTTTAGCGGTTAAAAAAAGAACTCATGACGTATGGTTACCCATGAGTTAACTCTTCCTTTGTTTCCGTACAGACACCATCACTGGGAGGAGATTATAGTCGGCAGTGCGTGCCTTTTATTCGGTTTTTTTTGTGCAAATAGAAGTCAATGTCAATAAGAAAAACATGAAATGAAAAGCTACGATAATATCATATGATTTATCAGTCTAATCTTCAAACTAGAGCATTGAGCTGTTGCAAATAAAGTTTTTTCCAAACCCGTCCCGTGATAGTGCTTGTGGTGGTTTAGACCTGTGAGTCGGAAATATTCTCAGCATGAAAATGGGATTTAGCCTTGAAGTGCTCATCTAACGTGGCACTAAATCTCTCTACTGTGTCTGGTATTTTTCTGCGGACCTGCTTATCGTGCTTATTTGAGCTTTAGATTCTTTGGATAAAGTCCCTGAGTTCGACCGCTCAAACGTACTATTTCTGTGATATTATTTATTGCAAATATGTGCATGATCATTGCAGCAATGTTGTAGTTAAATATATCTCAGTTTTCGGTTTTTGCGGTATCAGTGTTATGTCAATAATAAGGCATTAGAAACCAATAACCCATCATTTTCGTTCGCAAAGGAGTCACGCATTTAAGACTTCGAGAACCAAAACTGAAAGTCCACCGAGCTTCTGTTGCAAAGCCACATTTCATTCAGTTTACTTTCAACTGAACATGCAACTGCTCAAGTTAATTAGGTGATTTGAACATAGTGTTGAAACCGCAAACACACAAATACATGCTTGGCTCTCTTTTTTCAGATTTTGCCTGATTCAACTAACTGGCTATTAATAGTTGAATACTCCATTTTTTTCTCTCGAAAGATTGAGAGTCTACGGTTGGATTAACTCTCCATTGCAGACGGCATTTTAGGGTGGAGACTATATTCAACAGTGTGTGTCTTTAATTTGTTTCTTTGTTTCAATACCGATAGAAACCAATGCCAATTTGAGAAACATGAACGCTACGATATACTGTAATCGCCAAACTAGAATGTTGAGCTGTTTCAGCTAAAGTTTTTCCAAACCCACCCTAAATTCATTTTAACTCCACCACTAAACCGTCAACGATATGGCACCCAATGCTTTTAAAATTCTTCAAGTTATTGTTTCATTGGAACACAAAGAAGGCGACCCTATTTTTAGGATAAATTTTGGGAAGACTAAGCCCATTCAAAATGGGCGAAGCAGAAAAAAAATGTTTTAATTGATGATAAGGCGCCTAATGCCTTTATTAAGTTCGTCAATCTACTGTTTTATTGAAAACCAAAAATGGCGACTCTATTTACATAAACATTTTAGGAAAAACAAACCCATTCAAAATGGGCGAAACAGAGGAAAATATGTTTCAAATTTATTGGACTTTTTTTTGTGTGTTTCTCTTATTTTATGCAGAAAACGATTTCCTGAAGTCAAATCAGTGACTCATCATCTGAAGCGCAAGACATTGAGAACGAAAACTTAAACGCAAAGCCATATTTCATTCATTTTAATTTACACTGAACAATTGCGCAAATTCAAGGTTAAAGGTTTGAGAGCCTGTCTTTATCTTGGTGCAGACACCATCATTTGGCTGGGGACCGTAGGAATTATGTGTCTTTAATTTGTTTTTTTGTTTTTGTTTGAATGCCAATAGAAGCCAATGCCAATTTGAGAAACATAAACGCCACGATATACTATAATCTCCAAACTAGAATGTTAAGCTGTTTCAGCTTAAGTTTTTCCAAACCCACCCGAAATTCATTTTCACTCCACCACTAAACCGTCAACATTTCTCGCATTCAAGACCAGAAAAATGTTGTTTTCAACATCTTGATCTGGCTAATTAAACAGTCAATAATATCATTAAATTTACTTTTAGGTGTTCTTTAGATTATTAAGCAGATTGAGTGGTTTAGATATTCTGCAGTATTCAAGCCAACAACACGCAATACCACGTACGTGGATTTTTATTATTCAAATTTAATTGCTTAACTACCGTGAATAAGTATTGAATACTCCATTTCCTTTTTTCTTCTTCTTTATTTCTTTAAATATTCCTTCCCCTTTTCTTTCGTTTCTTTCTTTATTTACACAATGCAGATTTCCTCCAAAAAACTTTAATTCACAAATTCCTTCAGCCTCGGCGTGTCAACGGCTCTAACTCTTACAACTCTTCCTTTGCGTACTTGCAACGGTGACTGGTTGGCGCTGTGTGTCTCATATTTTGCTTTCTGGTTGAATGCGTGAACTCCGCGGAAAAGCCAATACAGTTAATTGTTCTAGAAACTTTTTCAGCAGACAAGTCAACTGAAAAAAATTGGACCAAAAATGAATTCAGTATGTTTCGAGTGATGATAATAAAAACGCATCGCCTTTCTGTATGCAGTGTAAGTGGTTTCACCTTCTAACTTTGTACTCTAAGGGCTAGAAATTCAGCCTCAATTTTCTTCAAAAAAGGTACTCAACTAGAATAGAAATCTTATCCTAAGCTATGTCGTCCATTTAATTGAACTGTCGCTTGCCATAGTAAAAACGAGTAAATGCGAGCAAAGGGGCAAAATGAGCAAGTGCTCGTTGTGGTTTAGGCTGTGAGAAGAAATATTCACAGCATTAAAATAAGATAGAGATTAGCGGAAAAATAAATGGGCATTCCATGATCTCCTTAAAGTTGTCATTTAACATGCACAATATTCGTGTTGTTCAAAAATACGCTATCTTTTAATGAGTCCGTGGATAAAGTCTATGACTTCGACCCTCTCAAACCATGTAACAGAATTAAATCTTCTGTGAAGTTTGTTGCTTATACTTTACGAAGTTACTCAAGTTACTTTGGAGTCTTAAGTCCTACTTCATAAAGGTTATGGAAGGAATTTCGTGGAGTATCAAATAAAAGCTGTTGGGGATTGCTTTTTCTGTGATATTATTTATCGCAAATATATGATCATTACATCAATGTTGTTAGTTAAAATTTGTTTTCGGTTGAGTTAACATTTCCTATTTTCACAGCTGTCTGCATCGGTGTGATCTCGATAATAAGGCATTTAAAACGCTAACCTGTCATTTTCCTTTGCAAAAAAAAAACATACACGAAAAGAATACCGTTTGACGTCTATGACTTCACCTAATAACTCCGTCTTTCGTCTCTTTCCAAGTCATCAGTTTCATTCTTGAAAGTAGAGAACATGAAAAGTCACTTAACGCTCTGCTTAACCAAACGCGATTAGAATTTCACTGATTTGGGATTTGATAACTACAATGCATGTTTGGAAATTTTTTGTTTGCGAATGTATCGTGAATTCAGTAATCTTCCTACCGGATATTTATTTGTCACATAACAAGGAATAAAGTCATGAACAAATATGAAAAAAAACCTTTGAGCCTGTAACGATAATTTTGCTGTAAAGAGATGTTAGCTTGAAAGCTTCATAGAAGATTAAAAAACATTGCATTTTACTGTAAACATTCCATTTGTAAATGTATTTCTTGATCTGAAATTGTGCTGGAAATTGTGCTCTAAGGGACTAGATATTTATAGTCAACTGCCACACTCGTCTTCCATCGTAGCTTGCAAAAGACTAAAAAAAATTATCTATTATCTAGTACATTTTTGAACAGTGGCTTGAAAACCAGTAAATGCGGCAAAGGCTCGGGTAGTAATGCTGTTTTTTACTCGGATGAAACCCGTTCTGTGATACTGCTCGCAGTGGCTTAAACCTGTGAGGGAAAAATATTCACAGCATTAAAATAGAGATTTATCAAAAATTCAAATTGACCTCAATCTCCTTAAAGTGGTCATCTAACATTGCACTAAATCTCTCTACTTCGCAACATTTCTGTGTGGATCTGCTTATCGTGCTCATCAAAAACATTTCATCTTCGTTTGAGTGTTTCGCTAAAGTCCCTGAGTTTGATCGCTCAAACCGAGGAACAGTCAACTTCTGTGATGCTTGTTGATTATGCTTTACGAAGTGATTCTAGCTTTGGAGTCTGAGGATAAATCGTGAACCGTGACAAGTCACAATATGAAAGCGACAGCGCAGAATGTTCCTTCGGTTCTGTTTATTACGACAAGAAGTTTGTTGAAGAAATCCTGCCGTGTATCAAGAGCTTTAGGTCTAGGGTTGTACCTCGTCTGTGATATTTATTGCAAATATGTGATCATTGCAACGATACAAACACGCAAGACTAGTAGGTGCGTGGCTTTCCCTTTTTTTTCCTTATTTCTTATTTTTTCTTTATTTACACCGTGCAAATTAAAGACATCGTTAAATAATCGCTAATTTAGAGACACGTTTTGATCGGAGACAGTCCTAAACCGTCAGTAGACATCAGTAATAATCTTGATCACAACATGTCAGAAATAATCGATGCCAGATTCATACCTGACAAACCAACAGATTTAAGAATAGCTCCTTCTACAGCAGTTGTATAAAGACGATTTTATTTGGTGTTTTTCAATATGAATCACATTTTAGCATAGTTTTACTATTTGAATTGATTCGTAAAGTTTTATCGCTGTCAAGTCTAGAGCTGTAATTTTAAAGCTTCAATAAACTATTTATCTAGCTGGTAAATACTTCACTTTAGTAAGTGATAACTAAATAACTGATAGACTGTTATAAACCAGTAGAAAATGTTAACCAGTAGAACTTGAAATGTTTCGGTTTTCACCAGTCATGTGATCAAAACTAAAATCCTAACCATTCAAAGAGTAAAGTCAAGGATCTAGGATACGATAGATGATTGATATATAAACAACCTCGCCAAGAATCAGGCTTCGACTGTTTTTCATTCGCGCGTTATTTGCAGAAGTGTGTTACTCAAGTTTATAGAGCTTTGCATGGAAACGCCATGTTTGTGCCCTTTGGACGGGCACAAACATGGCGGAAGTAAAGTAACAAACATCTGTCGCTGAGTTTTGCTATTGAAACGAAAATAATTGTTTTAGAGATCTGACACATTGAAATAAATCCTTCTTCTGGTGCAAGAACTGTTTAGTTAGTAAAAACTAGAGCGATAACTCATCTTTTAACCTATGCGACAGCCTTCTCGACCGCCATCATCATGTCACGCAAAGCAAAAGCTTGGAAATTCAAACGTCAGGTCTATTTGAAGAAAAAGAACCCTGTCGAGCTAAAACACTGTGAAACGTCAAGGTCCTATAGGGCCTTTTATGTGATGAAACTAAAACCTCAGAACGAAAGGTAATATCTAATTTTGAAATATGATTACGTCACAAGAAAACCAAGACTGACTGACTCGACCTCAAACTACCGAGGTACAATTCTTCGAGGACAAAAACTGAACGTCCACCGAGCTTCTGTTGCAAAGGCATATTTCATTCAGTTTACTTTTCAGTGAAAAACTGCGCAAATTGAAGGTAGTCGTCTCGAAGTTAATTCAAGAGGCTGTCTTCGCTCGAGTAACTCTTCTTTTATTTACCTGCAGACGGCATCATAGGGTGGAAACTTGAGTGGGCAGTGTATGTCTCAAATTTGTTTTCTATTTGAATGCCACTAGAAGCCAATGTGAATAAGATAAAAAGGACGATATAATACATTGTAATCTTCATACTAGAATGTTACGTTGAACTGTTGCTACTAAAGTTTGTCCAAATTCCACCCTAAATGAATTTTATTGCATCACCAAACCGTCAACATTCCTCGAGTACAAGATAATAACACTATTGTTTTCAAAATCTCGATCTAGTTAATTAGAATTTCTAGCTAAATAGGTTTCCCAGAGATAATTAAGAGGTTTATGTATTTTGCAGTAATTAAATCGGAACATTGTAAGATCAACTGATGTGGAGAGCAGGGATGGTGCAGTGCTGAGAGCACTCACCTCTCACCAATGTGTCCTGGGTTCGATTCCCGGACCCGGCGTCATGTGTGAGTTGAGTTTGTTGTTGGTTCTCTTCCTTGCTCCGAGAGGTTTTTCTCCGGATACTCCGGTTTTCCCCTCTCCTCAAAAACCAACATTTCCAAATTCCAATTTGATTTGGATTATTGTTAAGCACTTTATCATGAGCCTCTGGCTCGGCTGATTGCGCAAGCACTCCCTGTGTTTGACATTAAATTTGCATTTACATTTTTTTTTTACACTTACATGAGGCTGTTGTTACAGCGAAACTAGTTTTGTGAGATTAAAAATGTCTTGGAAGTATTTTTGATTTGAATTTTTCTTTCAAGTGCAAATAAGGTGTAGCAATAAAATTCAGAAGATAGTATTCAAATCGCAAACACACAATAACAAGTGCGTAGATTATTATTCAAATTTGATTGCTTAACTACCGTGAATAAGTGTTGAATACTCCAAGGCACAAGAATTCGAGAACAAAAAGTGAAAATCCAGCTAATTTCTGTTTCTAAGCCATATTTAATTGTTTATTTTACAATGAACAGTTGCACAAATTCAAGGTCAAAGGTTTGAGATGCTCTTATCGCTTGAGTTAACCTGCGATATCATGCGGTTTTTTTGCGGTTAAAAAAAGAACGCCTGACGCATGGTTACTCATGAGCTAACTATTCATTTGGCCGCGTATAGACACCATCATTGGGAGGCGATCACAGTTGGCAGTGTGTGTCTTTTATTCGTTTTTTTTTTTGTTTTAATGCAAATAGAAGTCAATGTCAATAAGAAAAACATATCAGTGTATCAGTGTAATCTGAAAACTCGACGGTTGAGCTGTTGCAACTAATTAAAGTGCTTTTTCCAAACCCACCCTAAATGTATTAATACTCCTAGAACCCGGCCCGTGATAGTGCTTGTATTGGATTTATCCTTAAAGTTGTCATCTAACGTGGCACTAAATCTCTCTACTGTGTCTGGTATTTTTCTGCGGACCTGCTTATCGTGCTTATTTGAGCTTTAGATTCTTTGGATAAAGTCCCTGAGTTCGACCGCTCAAACGTACTATTTCTGTGATATTATTTATTGCAAATATGTGCGTGATCATTGCAGCAATGTTGTGGTTAAATATTCTCAGTTTTCAGTTGATTTAACATTCCCTGTTTTTGCAGTATCAGTGTTATGTCAATAATAAGGCATTAGAAGCCAATAACCCATCATTTTTGTTCGCAAAGGACTCACACACGAGGTAAAGGTCTGAAGGCAAAAGGATCATTTTACTGTGAGTTCACTTTATATTTACCCTTCTAGTTCACAGAGTTGTATCTGGTAAAACACTTCCCGTGGTAAGTTCTAAATAAATAACTGATTACGCACATGCACAAATGCGTCAAAACTTCATTTTCTCCTAAGTAAATGTTTTTGAATTTGTGTCCAGGTATTTAATTCTCCTTCAAGCGGCATCAGATAAAATATATATATAAAGAAAAGAAAGCGCCAAAATTCATACAAACGTTTTACACGATGAAGTAACATTTGCTACACTAAACGAACCTTACCACGCTTTTCTGAATATGCAAAATTATGAATATTTTTATTTTGAGAGAGAACCTATTTCGTTTTGTCGTATTAACGGTTTTGCCATGATTTTATAAAATGTATAACACTACAAACTTATGGGGGTAATCAGTAGAAAACGCTAATTGTTGCAAACGCTTTTTAAAAACCGTTTGGCGAATCACTGACTTGCACTTCGAACTACTGAGGAAGGAAAAATGAAAGTCCACTGAGTTTGCAAAGCCATATTCATTCAGTTTTCTTTACCGAGCAGTTGTGCAAATTCAAGTAAATGTTCATTTTATAACAAACAAACAAACAAACAATTCGCGGGCCTTAACTCGGTCTTAAAGTGCCACCAACTCCAAAATACTTTTTCCTCTAATAAAGTCTAATAATTTCCCTGATTACTTCAGCGAAACAATTATCTCGATTGACAAAGTACATGCGTTTGTACAGGCGTTTGAACTTGTTATTTGACTACGGTTCACGACGGTGAAAAGTGGGACTGATCTATTGTAGGTTGGGCTAGTAGTGAAGTCTCGGGACTTTTGACTAAGCTTTGGGCTCTCTCTCAAAACATTTTTTGGGTTAGTTTTGATTTATATTTTATCAAAAATGCACAAGATTTTTAAGTGAAAGAACTGTATCATCTAGCATTACAATTCGGAGTCTAGCTAAGTAAGGACGACTTCGATGTATATCTTTCTCCATTCGAAGTGCTGGTCGCCAATCGAGATCGCCGCATTGTAAGTCAGGCCAAGATCGACAATTTGCGGTCTATTTGGGTTTTAAATAATGGCTGAAGAGTTAACTTACAGCTCTTAAAGATTCAATGAACGCGAAGAGTTAGTAATTTGACTTTCCAGAACCTGCCGACTTCTGCGGGAGTGTCAATATTTTTAATGTTTCCCTCAAAATACAACTGACCTTCAAAGGCAGTCTGTCTGTAAGAGCGGACCGGCCGATCTGCCTTGAAAAAAAGATTTCACTCATTTATTGTGTGTTGCAAGACATTCATGTGCTTATACTAAAACCACAATTCGTTCAATCAAATTTTTTAATTTTATTGTGTTATACGGAGGATTGTCGGTTCATCCAAGTGGAGGCTCGTGGAGGCTCGTAGCGGCCATTGTCAAAACCTAGATTTAACACATCTTTGAAAATCAATTAAACAAGGGCAAAAAATCTCTGCGCAAAACAAACAACACTGTTATTTATAATATGTCTTCAGAATGGGCCAAATCGAATTTTATTAACATTGAACTCGAACCAAGCATTCAGCGAGGCTTTAATGACATCCATGTCGTACAGCTCCATGAAACACGCAAAAATGGATCAAATTCAAACTGCCGGTAATTTTCAAAAAGCGGGACGTCCTATTCCCATCAAAGCAACACAGTCCAAAAGTAGATACACTACAAAATGTCACTACGGCAAGAAACCTTGCGGTATCTCCTTGGTGAGATATTTATGGACTCCTGAACTTGCCAAATTTTGACGATCTTCATGTCTTCGAAGCTCCTCATCATGAAGCATTGTCTTATCTTGTGTCACAGAAATATCTAAAGTGATCAGAAACAAACGGCCAAATTATTTGAGATCCATTATATTTCAAATAAAGGAAAAAAGTCAGTTTGAGTGTATGAGTTTAACTCACAAGTAATTTTCGCCCGCTTTCGATAGCTTGATGAGTACTCGAAATACGCTTGATAATTTCACATGAACTAGCCATCGCTGACGCCCAAAGTACCACTCGATTTAGCCTATAGATCTGCTCAAGGTAGTGAGACCTTTTTCTCCTCCTTTCCAAAAAAACAGCTATGTTTTTTCACGATAAAGCGGTACACATCCACCGGCGATATAAAGAAATCGACCGCCATATCTACTTCGAATGTCAACCGCTGACCACCCTCGAGAGTCTCGTATACGGCTGCTGTGCCAGCAGTACTAGCGGCAGTCAAAACTGAGCTGTCCTACCAAAACGACACCATAATGACACGATAACAACCAATTTCTTCGCAGCGAACAAAAATAAAAAGAAAGCTCAGGTTGCTTTGGCCTCCTCTTGAGAATTCTGGATTTAACTTGACGAGGAATAGTATATTTTGTTTAAAATAACACCACTATTTTCCTACTTAGCGACACTCGAGGAACAACGAGCGAGTTGCCATGCCGGACGTCCGCCACTCATTTTTGGCGCCAAATTAGCAGCTCGAAGACAAAAAAAAAACATTTCACGTTTTTCCACTTTTTATAATCTCACAAAGTTTGGAACTGTAAATTTCTTTTCGTGAACAACTAATACCATCTCCATGGGAAAAGGTTCCTATTCAGGCGGATTTTGGGAGGCAAAATATATGGTCCCCTTTGCGCGCGGTGTAAGCGGTGCTCATGTACTTCACCGTCTGTCACATGACATCTGTGTTTCATATATACCAGCAGCGATACCGAACAAAGCGATGGCGTTCGAGTGTTTGAATGCCTACACAGTGCTAGACTAGACGAATCCGTCACAGATGTGGAAAAAAATGAAGATGTGAAAAAAAGGAATTGCACACGTTTACAACGAGTATTTACAACAAACTTATCATAGAAGATCGTTTTCAATGTCACGCAATAAAAAAAATAAATCGAAAATCATCCAGTAAAAAAAGGTAAGAAATTGTGGCTAAATAAGACACCTCTCCAAGTTTTAGGCCTGGGCATTTCCCCAAACCTCAGGCATTCGTCGAAATGTTTATTTCGAAGAAATTTACAGAGCGCAGTTTGAAAACGCCAAGTTGGTGTACATCCGTGGTACACCAATATCTGAATATGGGGCCCGGAAAATACTTTAACACCTGGAACTTACTTTGTTTATGTAGGCGGCTGATTAACAGTACTAACCAAACTAGCACTTACATAAGTGCGTTTCCTAATGCTCTAGCTTCTAAAATGGCTCCAAATAATGAGATAAGTATACATTTTTTTAACAGCCTTGTCTCAAGCACCTCCATAATCCTGAATTTCAAAATGCTCTGGTTTCCTAACGAAGCACGCTAATGAGCTGTAAAATTGTAAGTACACTTAAGTATAACATATGTTAAGTAGTAATACAAGCGTAAGTGAGGTTTCTTTCTTTTTGTTACAAACTCATTATTTAGCAAAGTGTTGTAAATTGTAAGTTTTTCGTATGTATTCTGTAATTGTAATGTAAATAAATAAAAAATATATTAAGTGTTTTGTTATACCTCCCAACTCAAAAAGAGAAAAAAAAACTCCGAAAAATATGATTTGTTAGACGCCATTGCATATACACTGGCTGCGCTCGCAAAATTGAGCGGCTGCCAAAACCAACCTGTGCTATCGAAAAATCACGATAACAGTCTTTTTCTTCGCTGTGGCAAGATCTTAATAAGAAAAATTCAGATAAAAGAAGAAAACATATAAAACCGTTTTGTGTTAAGCTTGTGTTTGTGCGCACGGCTAAACTACAAGTACAGAGATTAATCAGACTATGAGCTTATAAGCTTGCCTGGAGTTCAGCCAATAGTCTAACATTTTTCATAAGTATTGACAATACAACATCCTAAAGAAATGATTAACTCACCGGTTTCTTCACTGTCATATTCCACCCCTACAGCTTGATTAACAGTATCATGCACACTTTCAATGAAATCCACTGCAGTGACACTAAAGCCGCTATCCTGACTACTGAAGGCACCAGCTACAACACCAACTTTGGAAACTTAACAAGTGCTCAGTTATACCCATACAAAATCTATCATCTGTATCCACTGGCACTCACCGTTTGAAATCGTTGAGGACGTGGATTCGTTTGCTGACCCAGCCGTATTAACAGAAGCTCTCCTTGTAGTTT
>CM042759.1:1744803-1764803 GCA_022496165.2 Catalaphyllia jardinei
AGCGATAATTTCCGTATGAAGAACTTAAAACGAACAATCTGACCGCCCTGCTTCAGATTGCTTTTTATCAGGCACCAAAGCGTTTGAGAATTCTGTCGCCGGAGAATCCTGACTTTTGGGGAACACTGAAATTTCTATCCGTAATTGTAACAAGCTTTATAAACATAAAACAAACATTGTATCAAGTTCCGTTTAGTAAATGTGACGACGTTTTTTAATTGCTCGATAGTAGCTTTTATGGCAGTCATTCTTACAACATTTTATCGACTGTACTTTCACTGCTCTCAATGCATACAGTTTGCTTTTGGCTTTGAGCTTGCATACTCGTGACACCGACTGAACACTGACTGAAACACAAACGAACAGACGAGGAATATTTTTATCACATTGTCGTATCTCAGCGTAGTATTATACACTACAATCAATACAACTGAAAATAAAGTCGATAGGAGAATTTGTTGGGGCAAAACAAGAGGGAAATACTCACGTTTTCGATACGACGGCTAGACGGGCGAAATGACCTCGACGAGACGAGGACGGCAGAGAGATGATTCAAGGGCCCGGTTGGGTAAATTTACTTCCGGTAGCCGTCCAAGCTCGTCCCGTCCTAGTATCTTAACTGAGGTCCCTATTTCCGAACGGACGAAGTCAGAAGAGCACACTCTTTGCGATTTGTTCAAATACACCGGCCCAACTGCAAAGCGACGAATGCGTCTGTGTTATGTTCCCTCCGAGTTGTAGCATTGTACGAGCAAAGCGCGAGCCCAAGTCAACCTATTTTGTCCCGAAAAAAAAAATGGATTGTAGGAAATAAAATATATCATGAATATAGGTGATTTTCTTCATTTGTTCATTTCGGCTCTATAAAAGGTTATTGTCGTTGATTTCTTTATGAAATAAATGCAGCTCTGCAACACTCATACAATTCTGTAACTCTACACGACCCTGCAACAGTTCGGGCACGAAATTCAGGAAAGAGCCGGCAATTCGCTCGCCGCGTGGCACGAATGTTTCACCGAGTCGGTCAACTTTTCTCTGAGCCAGTAGATAGTCAACTAGATTCATGTCACTCGCTATTTAAATACGATATGCGTGCAATCCTACAATGGAGACAACAAATAGCAGCTAATAAGTTGACTTGCCATCATGTTTACCACCGTTTGGTGGACTGAGCACGATCCGAGCAGGTTTCCGAGGGGGTGTCACGAAAACTCAGACCCCCCGAAATTAAAAAAAAAAGATTTAAACCTGTGCTCGTCTCGCGCATTGTTCATAGGCAACAGCCAGAAAGGAGCGAGGTATTTATCTTCTCCGGCCCATTTGTCGCTGTCGCGTCGATCAAACAGTGAAGAACTAAAAACCCCGACGGAAAATCAGGTCCCGGAATCTCTTACCCCGAAAACTCAGACCCCAAAACCTGAGACCACGAAAACTCAGATCAGACCCCGAGAACTTTCTCAAACAATTGCTTACGCGCTTGTAAACGCGTCAAATCTTCCACCATGTCGTTTTGTTTGTCTGAGTTTGTCTGAGTTTTATGGTCAAGCAATGCTCATAGGCAACAGCCATGTCCGAAAGGAGCGAGATGTTTATCTTCTCACCGGGTTTGGCGCTGTCGCGTCTATCGGCATTCTAACAGTGAAACACTAACAAGGTTTAAAATAGCAGTCGGTTAATGACATTTGCTGGTGAATTTTTTATCGAAGAAATGGAAAGACAGAGTCGCTTTAATGTCGTTCAAATTGAAGTCAGTTTTGTATCCACCGGATGTGACAGCGATAAATATCTCGCTCCTTTCTGGCTGATGCATGTGAATATTGCGTAACCATAACATATTTCAGGTGATAAGAATGGAGATGAGTTTAATTTTTTTTCCTTCTTTTTTACTTCAAGGGGTCTGAGTTTTCGGGGCCTTAGACCTGAGGTCTGAGTTTTCAGGGTCTGAGTTTTCGTGACACCCCGATCCTAGGGTCCTTAACGCCGGTAACACTACAAAATGGCGCGAGCCACGATCGAGGTGAGCCAGTAATTTAAATGTCCTATTGTTAACTGCTAGGACAATCTATATTCATATATTTTATTTCCTACAGTCTACATTTTTGGGGGCAAAAGTAAAAACAAAACTGGCTTGACTCGTGGTTGACTCGTGACTCCAGATTGACTTGGGCTCGCGAATGGCTCGTATGTGTGATCCCAAAGGGTATGGTTTTTAATCGGCCTTGCTGGACAATTTTTGATTTCCCTTGCGCTTTACTTTATCATTACACAGTCTCGATCTACCCTTGACCAGTGAAAGTGTTTGAGTTTGCGTGATGAAGGGGCGCGCTCTCCCTTTGACAGTACTCTGCTGAAACTAGCCCGACCCTTTCCCCCCACAGGCTTCCCAAGCTCAAAATACGTGGTGTATGCGACAGCTTGTGTATATAGAGAATTGTATTGAAAAATCGCCGATCGTAAAAAAAAAATTGTGTAAATAACAATAATAATCTCATTTTAATAAAGTTTTCCTTCTTCAAATGTGTGGCAAACTTGTCTCTTGTGCCGATTTTAGAGTCATTCGGACACCGTTTAGTGAAGTTATTTGAAACCGTTACTCCTCCTCCTAAATTAAAAAAGAATGGAAAGGTAGACCACTCCATCCATCGCTGGCCAGACATCATTCCACAAATCGCTTTCTCCTCAAAAGGAAAAGTCCCGAATCGCAATAGAAATAACAGTTTCATAAAGCCCAATAAATTTCACTCCAAATACGTGTGCTTCGGTGGCCGAAAGACTCGCGAAGAACGAAAATTTTGCCTAAAATTCGCCTCTGAGGAAAGCCGGGATACTTACAAGTCGCTTTTTCACATGTAATTGGAATCCTGTAGATTTCCCTGCATGTAGATTGGGTTACAAAAAATTGATTCATGTACACGATTACTGAGTAGATGTTTGAATTTTAAAGAAAATTGTTTGGGAAGCCTGACAAATTGTAGGAGAATGATCTGTGATGGACTAGGATCCCGTCCAGGGGGAGTAGAAATAGTTCTAGGCACAACAAAAACGGGGATAACCCCTAGCTGCTATGAGCCCGTCGGCTCCTAGGCTTCACTTTTTAGATAGTAGGGAAGGAAAGATCTCTATTGTCAGAACCTATATCCTCGTTGGAGCAAATTTCACGATTTAGAATACTCTAAATCAGAACAGCACCCAGTTGGTCAAAAAATGGAAAGAACACTAGTTGTTCAAATGATAAATCACTATCTAATGGACAGGTGTTGGCAAAACAAACCAGGTTATGTAGTGGATGGGCGCGCTGCGGTATCCTTTCTTGAGTAGTGGTTGGTGATCGCACTTCTTTCATTGAAGTGGTATCTTTTAGGGTTCTAATGAAGCTCAAGCAACTTCCAGATTATTCTCCCTTAGGAAGTAAATTTATATCTTCTGACGAGCATTGCTTGCCTTTTCATAGGGTTGTTCCCGACTCTGCCGGGTTTCTAAATGTCTAACACGAAGTGAAGGAGTGAAGGGGTGATTCAACTTAGATCAAAGTGGCTGTTAGCCACTGAACTTGGAAAATAAATTATGAAAGGGCGTTATGAGGCATTGCTCGTTAACCAAGTACTTGTGATGTGAGTGCAGTCGAGGATTCGAACAAGCGCATAAAACCTTTATCCATTCAGGGTTGTGCTGTCATTTGTAAAAAGAGAAAAAAAAGTTCAAGGTTAACAAACTGTTTGTTACTGAGGCCTGCTTACACGTTTTCATTACATATATTTGTACATGTTTTCTCTGTGCTGCAGTCAAAAACGGCAAGATAATTTTTTTTGGTCAAAACTGAGATTTAACACTTTTAAATACTTGTAAGTAATGCACAAGTTGATACACGCTGGATCGTCACGCGAGAGGTTAAGAGTTCAAATCCCATTTGTGCATGCATGCTTTTCATGTTTTGTTTTCTTCTTCACTGCTTTCTCTTTTTCTGCCAAAAAAAAAAACATTTACGGAAAAATTGTGTTTGTGTTTGTGTTTCCTGGATTAAAAGAAAATCCTCTGGAGCGTTTTTAAAATCATTCTTTTTAACCCGTGCGCGACATAGCACGGCATGAAATAATTGAGATATTACTTATCCAGAAGAATGCTATACGTCAGCGTTTAAAAGGCATTACATTACTGAAAATAAATGTTTTACCTTCGATATTTTAAATAAACCTTTCTTCCTTCCTCAGCGTGAAATAATATGATTTCAGAATTGTAAACTCTTCCAGGAAACTGATTGCATCAGTGCGGCCCCGGATAAAGTGAAATGATGACTAATTAAAGTACATCAACAACGTACGCAAACTTCAAAACAGGAGAAACAACAAACAGTATTGTCATTGTTTCTCACTGAAATAAACACCTTGTTATCTTAAAGGACACTGTGTCTCAGGGCTAAATACTTCACCGGAAATTAATTGTTGTTTTAATTAAAGGTAAGCTGTTATCAATTTTTTTGGAACAGTTCCTGTTTGCACAAGTTTATCCGATACCAAACCCTTGATCTATCGCGTGTAGGACATGCTTATCGACCTAAACTTGTACGTACAAACCATATGTTCTCATAGACTGCGAGCAGTCTCTTTCTTTTCCTAGCCCGCTAGAAATTACTGACTTCTTTTCCTTGCGCGCTAGAAATTACTGGAACATGCGATCGATCCCCATTCCTTCCTCGTTTCTTTCCCTAGTTTGCATAATATTTTTTGAGTTCCGCACGCGGAGGATTTCAGGAACAAAAACCGACTACTCGCAGTCCAATGTTCTTATTATGAGTCAGCGCAAATTTGTGCGCTACTGGATAAAGTAAAAAACCAAAACATTACAACCCGTACCGAAGATTCAACCAGTGTAAGAGCGTAGACGCTCTTGCACAATCTGCACTTATAACACAAGCTGGGTCTGTCTGCTGGCTTGTGCCAGGAGAACTAACTCGTGATACGATCACCTGAAAAAAATTACGCGAACCCCAGCTTACAACCAAGACTACTAGCTCGCCGCAGACACTAGACCACGTGACAGGCGCTCGACTCTCGTAGACAAACAAACAAATATATAAATAAATCAGGTGATGCCAAATTGTGGCCTTACACTTCGTGTAAGCCACACAAAAATGCTGTGACACACGCTTGCCTCGGATACACGTGTTCAGTCAACATGGAGGGTTTTCAAACGTGTTAAGCTTCAAAATGGACATATTAAATAACGCTTTAGGGGTTGCTAATGGCTGAATCAAACGACACAAATAGTACAGATTCCTGATACAGAGAAAAATATATATATATGGATGAGGACTTGGCAGTTTTTGTTTTCTTCAAATTGGGATGTTAGCACCGTCGAGAACGCCGCGGAAAATCAGTGTGCAAGATTCAGGATAATACAAACCGAAGAAGGTAAACATTTATCTTTTAAGTTATTTACACCTTGCTAATGCTTCGAAATGCCGACGTTTCGAACTGAAGTAATATTAGAATGTTCATTGCCGATACATGTGAAGTGACAATACTTCTGGTCACGCACTCCAATGTTATGTGATTTTGTGTCATGGTGGACGATTTCGAATAATTCTTTGACGAGAGCTAAATCATTTGCCTGTTTGCGTTCTTGCTAGAGGCTAAAAGACGGTGGTAAGTTGAGATTTTTAGTCTTGCCGAAGAAACTTGATTTCGTTTGAATTTTGTCCACTTTGCCTCTTAGTGCCTTTGCATATGAGCCCGGATAAACCTTACCGGAATGTATTTTGTGTTTATGTTCATTTGGGAAATTTTAGCCCGGTCAACCGGGATGAAATCCAACAAACCCAACCAAAATGGTGGAACATAAACTTGTATCATTTCCGACTGTCGTAGCTTTGTGGACTCTTGTAACTTTACTACTGTAATAATGCTTAAGACAATAATTATGTGCCATTTGGCCGCTTTGTTTCGAAAGGGAAACTATTTTTTCAAAAAATGTCTTCCCAGTTACCCGGGTTGGAATGGTTATATGGGAAAATTTTCATCCCGGTGGGGGGCCCAGATCTCAGTAACCGGGCCAGCCCGGCTTCTCAAATGATCACTAGGAAATTTATATGAAGGAAAGAGTGGCGAGGCGAGATCTCGAAAACCGAGGCAGCCCGATTGACCGGGCTAGCTCCGAGAGACTAAATAGCCAGGGAATTCAGAGGGAACACAAGCGGAACTCACAGGCAATCCACAGGGATCACCTGGGTGCATCCACAACATATGTACGGGGAACTTACATGCTTACCCTACCGCAACAGTGCATTAGAGTATGCACGGGAGAGGGGAGCACATGGCGCGCGAAATGGGAAAGCACACTTCATGGACGAACCCGCGGTGAAATGGTCAAGTAAACGCATGGGGAACCTACAATACGGGGAAAATAGGAAGTACCCTGGGTGAGTTCAGAGGGGAAGAAGGGGCAAAATAGAGGGTACCCCGGCTGTGGAATGCACACTGGAAATAAAGAGTACCCTGTGGGGATTCACAGTAGAGTTACGGAGGAAACAGGACGTACCCTATGGAAACGCTGGAAATCATCAGATAGAAAAGTACCATAACACAGTAGTTTTTACGGTGTAGCAATCGTTTAAGAAGAAGAAGAAGAAGTTCAATACCAACTCTAAAGTTAAAAGCTCAACGAACGAGTTTCCTTTCACAATGCGATCTCGGAAACACTCCAGTATCTTACGTTTGGTCGGAAATGATGGCAGTGTTAATTAGAGATAATCATCGATCAGCTACCCTAACTAAGTTCTTTGACTGAGTTATCAGTTAACTGGGATATGCTACTCAACCGCATATATCTCAGATTTATCAGCTTAAAAAACCGCTTAGGAAAATTTCTTTCTATGTCAACCTCTAGGATTGATCTCAACTGGTATGGTGTCTGTAATTTAATCACGGCTATTCACGGACCGAACCACCCTTTAAATCTTAATTTGCTTGCTAAAGAATTGTTACCTTATTGGAAAGTATAATGCTTTACACAAATGCTTTACATATGAATATATTAATTTGATGAATAGAGTATATATTATATATTACTATTTCCATACAAGTCAGTACTACTTTTAAGCACTCCAGTTTGTATTTATCCAAAGTTGCCATTGCCTTATCAGCTAAAAACCAAAACTGACAATTGGAACTCACTTTAAAGTTTAAAGGTCCAAGGCCAATCAAACTCCATGATGACACGTTACAACAGAAAAGTCCCAAACTTTTTAACTGGGTAAATGGTACGGAAAGCTCCTTGGAAAGTTAGTAGTTTCTGTCAACAGCTGTTAAATTTTGGAATACGAACCATTCAACAGGAAATTGAGGAAATTCCGGAATGTCAATGAAACGGAAAAGTCATTGCCGGGAAGGATTTTCTCCAAATTTGACGTAAATTTAAGTATCGCTACCGGGTTCAAGATGTCCTTTTGCGGAAATTGTGGGAAATGCTGTTCCATTCGCCACGTTTGCGATTGTTTCACAAAGGTTCTAGCCCACGGACGGCATATGCATATCTTGAAATACCTCGCTTTTTCAAGTTTGTCGGTTTTAATATTACTGTTTCACCTTAGACTGTTTTGAGGTTTCCTCAATTAAACGTCATTTGGTACATCAGAAAAATGGCAAAAAATGGTCCACTGCATAGCTTGCTTAGGGCCTGTTTTCAAGGAGGAAGTGTTACCTTAGCAAGCGGATCAACCGGCAGAGCTGGAGGGCAAAAGATTGCCTGGGTTTACAAGCAAACCTTCACAGGCAGGGTAACCCCACAACCCGGGACAACTTAAAGCTCGGTTACACTCAAAGGGTCTGGAAAATATTAAAAAGTTAACCCGGCTGAGCGGGTAACCCTACCTGTAGTGATTACAAGGGAAAAAGTTAACCCGCCTGCCAGGGTATCCCTAGCACGCAGATAGGGTAACCCACCTACCCCGGCAAAAGACTAGCTGCCTTGTAAACACGACGAAGAAAAAATAGGAAACGTGTAATTGCTAGGGTAACGCAGTTGTGAGAGTAACCCTCTCTACTTGTAAACAAGCTCTTAATTGATCAACTGTTACAATTAACCCCAACACATTCGCTTTATCTGTAACTCTGTGGGTGGCCACCGAACCTCGTTCTAACGTTGGTCATCTCAAACGCCGGCATGTTTCCTTCCATCAGTCGGTGGTTTGTTCCACCAATCACAACCCTGCAATCAGGACACGTGCTTCGCTGCATGGCTTGTCCACACCCGCCAATTGTGTAGACATGTCCTTGGGGGCATTTATACCAACGGCCCTGAGACAGGTTCATCGCAGACACAATCTCTTTTTTTTCTTCGGGGGTTATTGGAGAGAGAAAGCGGTAGGCATGTCTGAAAAGAAAAACAGGAATCATTATCATCTAAAAGTAGCTTGCAGGATGTTTCCCGTGCCAGGTTTCAAACCCGGACCGCTCGATCCGGAGACGAGCGTACAAACCATGAGGCCATTGCGCCTCCACTAAGAGATATACTTCTTAAAGGGAAGGAAATCGACTTGGAACTTTTCTGTTGATTAGTGCAGCAAACGTAACCGAACCTTAACGACATTTCCATCTTGTGTTCAGACCATTTTTCTTCAATCATCATCAACATGGAATTTCCCAAGCACTCGGGTAAATCACCTGATAGCTCCCAAGTCCTGCAGCATCCCGTCCAGTCTCTCCTCCTCCATCAGTCTCCCGCTGGATAGTTCATTTTCGACAGCCGACATTGTATCGAGGTACGTCTTCTTTAGATTCAGGCCCACTTTCTTCACGTCGTGGCACAACAAACATAGCTCGAGTTGGAGGTTTTGTCGGCTGAATTCTACGTTTAAGTCTCGAAGTTCTCTCTCTGTAACTCCTTGGGACATCAAACGTTTTCTCAGATACTCCAATTCTCTCTGCACTGATAGACCTATGCAAAACGACAGTGTAAATGTAACTATATTAGCATATGATTAGGTCATAATTTCCAAGGCCGGAAGCTTCTGCCATGGCCGAATACATCTATCATAAAATTATAAGTATAAATCTACTAGCTTGCCATATCTCAAGGTTTCCATTTGTATAGTTAGCGAGAACTATGCTTCACGCTAAAGTCACAATGTCATAACGGAAAGGTGAGTGCGATTAACCGACATTGGGAATTAATTTCCAGGAGCCGACATCCATTTATTTAGCAACGAAATTGAGCCAAACATTATTAAAGCTCAACGCGTTTCTGCAGTCAAACGCTTTTCTTCTGACTTTTAACTTTTTGGGGGAGCAGAGCAAGCGTCAATTTTAAGTGATAATATAATAATTGAACTGGCTCAGAGCTCGTGAATAGCTCTTATCAGAAATGCGTCTCTTTACTAGGGTATAAATACTCTCAACTAATGCTTATCACGGCGCAGGTTAACCATCGTTGACCAAAGAAATAATGATATTGCTTTGATGGATTTTACTCGAGTTCGTACGTACCTTGCACGCGAATATAGGCACTCCGTTTCCCGCAGGGCTCAAGAAGTTGCCGATTTAACTTCTGGTTCATAACACAAAACCTCTCCATTAACGTCACCTGGTTTTCAGTGACTGCCGCCACTGTTCCTTTGGTCATTCGCTGTACACCTTGCTTTAGCCTCCTCCATTCTATCATTTCATTCTTTCCATCAAAAACCTTCTCAAGGTCTGCCAGACGAGTTTGCAGTCTTGTCCTTGTTTCATCCATCTCATGTGGATGACCATGCGCGCGCACCTTCACTTGCTCTATGTCTTGTAGCCGCTGTTTGATGACATTGCCATATCGCAGACTCGTTCGGATGGGGGTGGAACAGCGAGGACACGACTTAAGCTGAATGACCTGATTCTCATCATCCGACATGTCCATGTATCTGTCGAATAAAAGCACTACATTATAATAAAACCTTCCAATGGAAACTGTGCCGTTACTTAGGTTCCATTCACGAGGATTTACTGGGAACGCCTGGAATCGAATCAAGTATCATCACCTACGACCCAAAATTCTGTAGATGTTACAGACTGAACATTTCTCATAAGAAGTTTGGACATTAGGAAGAAATTCCGGAAACGACAAGTTAAATAGTTGTATTATTCTTGATTTACTAATAGGAGTAATGCTACCACGGCTACAGGACAGTGGCGATGAGAAAAGACGAAGCTTACTGTTCTTATTATAAATTTTTTACCTGTCCAGTCCTGCCACTGCAAAAATGTGTTTGCAGTCTGTAAGTTGAAGGAATAAAGTATCGTCCTCATCTTCATCGCCGAAGAAGATCTCTGTAATTGGACAACCATCATTCTTGTCGCAAAAAGCGCAGATGCACGGTTCTCCACACAAACCGCGACAAAGATGGCGACGTCTTCCACAAACCATGATTCTATTGCACGGTTCGTTACATCTTGGCCTGTCGCATAACTCTCCACATAGTCTCGTACACTTGTAATGACGACATTCCCACGTGCACCTCTCGCAACACGGCACGCATGGCTCGCCACACGTTTTCTTGCAATCGCTGTGGTGACAACGGTTTTCTCATTTCTTGGAACAGGGTGAACAGGCCTTAATGCAAGAGTCTGTACATTCATGAGAACAAACCAATAGGCGACCACACTTGGACCTGCATCGTTTGTGAATTCGTCCCATTCGACACTCCCCGCATGTTCCGGAACACTGGTGACCACAGTCTAAATCAGCCGAGCATCGGACAGGGCAATCTTCTGGGGTTGTGGAGCAGGCGACTCTCACATCGTGTTGACATGGCCAATCAGTTTTCTTCACCAGCGTTTGACATTTTTGTGTGCACGGTTCTCCACAGCGCTTTTGACACCGATGGCCACACTTTGGAAGCACTTTTTCACATTGTGTCTTACATTGAATTCTCGTCAGGTCACTGCCACATCTCACTGTGTTGGTGTGTCTACACAGTGGTAGCGTTTTCTGTACCATTACTTGACAATTCGTTTCGCACTCTTGGAAACAAAGCTTGGAACATGCGTGAGAGCAGCCTTTGATAGTTCGGCGGCAAGCCTCCACACATTTGTACTTCTTGTGCTCAACGTCATCAGGATGGCACAGCTGTTTGCAGGAGTGACCGCAGTCCAGACGCACTTTACATAGACGCTTGCATCCCCCGTTAGGGACTTTTGCGTTGAAATCATTGGCTAATTTCACCGAAACTTCCGCGCCATGAATCTGGCACACAAGTCGCAAACTCATTCCGATGCTCTCACTCGCTTTTAAATCCGCCACAATCTTACCCCAGATATCACTGTGTCTAGAGAGAAGGGCAAAGTTTCCAATGCAGTAGAAACCCTTCTTGGCCCGAGAGAGCGCCACACATGCGCGGTTTACAACCTTGATGAAGCCAACTTTCTCGGTTTTGTTGCTGCGCACGAGCGAAAGAAGAATGATGTCGTTTTCTTCACCTTGAAAGTTGTCAACTGTCGTCAATCGGACACTTCCCACTGCTTGATCCTCTTCCTCTCGGAGGCAGTCTCTAATTGCGAACATCTGTCCCATGTAGGTTGTCAGAAGTGTTATTTGATTGGCTCTGTAGCCTTGCTGTAATAAATAACGACACAGCGCCACTACATATCTTGCCTCGTGCTCATTGACGCGACTGTGCGTCTGATCGCAGGACATCTCTGGATAGTTGTGGTCGATAAAGAACATGTTCTTCCTCATTCCTTTGATGTCTTCGTATTTCTCCACTGACTCGTGGTTTTCCAGATCGTCGTAAATGTGTTTCATCAAGGCAGCGATCTCAGGTCTCATGCGATGTTGAACGGACAGCCTCTCACACTGAATTCCAGCTTTCACCATTCTCTCGAATAACGACACATCAAGCTGGTACTTTTTGGCTAATTCATAGACTGCAGGGGTGGGTCTCAGTTGCTGGTGATCTCCAATCAGAATCAAGTGCTCGCATCCCTGTGTTAATGACGTAATAATATGACCCTCCAGTACTTCAGCGGCTTCTTCAACCAGGACGATTTTGGGGCAAATCCGCTGGAGAATCCGGCGGTGCTTGCCAGCGCCTGTAGTTGTCATGCCAATGACACGCGCTTTCTGAAGAACAAGCAAGTTCTCCTCTTGAATTAACTCATTCGTGCGAGCCGACAACCTTTCGTACTCAGGTTGGTTCGTCTGTACCTTCTGCAAATAGTGTTTCTCGGCTCTTTCAATCCACAGTCTGTAAATATTCCAACGCTGCTGTTGCGATAGACGCTGAGAAAGGAATGCACACCTTTCTTCGTCTTCAGACATGATTTCTGTTCCTTGAAGATTTTTGAGCAGCTGGGTAGGCTTTCTGGCGTTTTCGGTTTCACAAATGACCACTTCGGAAGGCTTCATGGCACTGCTTGGTTCGTCTTCTTCGACATCGTCCTCGTTTGCGAAGGTCCGAAAAGATACCTGCATCTGGAAATCGTCCTTGTTGGGAGCATAATCATCTCGGTCTCTGAAATCTTTAGCAGCCACACGTCTTTCTACGCCAAGCCATTCGCAGAACACATCAGAAGCGCTTTTATTTTCGTGTCTCTCAAATTCTCTTTCAAACCATTTAGCGTGACGCTCAGACATGAACTGCTTCAGTACTTGGTAAGACACGATTCCTCTTCTCGAAAACTTCAGCACAGTTATAGACAGCTCCAGTTGTCCATTTTCTCTTATGTCTCTCATTTTTTTTCGAGCTTTGGTTCTCGCTCTGGCTATCCTCCCAGGGATTTCTCTACTTTCACGAGCCTGTTCTCGAAGAAATCTGAGCATATAGGGTTCCAGCTTCTCACTCTTAGAACGTCCACCAACGCGAACAATCCCTGACAACAAAATGGATTTAAAATGTTAACTTTTCGAGAAATTGAAACGATCGGCTCAAAGTTTAACTACATACCTCAAAGCTCTTTTTTACTCTTTTACCCACCAAACATAGTTCTATATTGAAATGAACTCCACCAAAAGAACAAAAAATAA
Source organism: Catalaphyllia jardinei (assembly GCA_022496165.2). Classification (NCBI taxonomy): domain Eukaryota; kingdom Metazoa; phylum Cnidaria; class Anthozoa; order Scleractinia; family Caryophylliidae; genus Catalaphyllia; species Catalaphyllia jardinei. The sequence goes on from CM042759.1 coordinate 1,757,794, forward strand.
TAATTTTATAGTTACACACCACAATGGTTAAACAGGATTACAAATGGATATCGTCAAAAACTGTTGGAGCTACCTGGCAAAATGCTGAGGTAAGTATGTAGGTAAAGTCTGCATACGAGCCAATTGTGGTCCATCAGGCCGGAGCTTATCCCGGTTTTATAGCATGAAGCGATTAATAAGAGTATTTCTACTCCTCCTGGATGGGACGCTAGTCCATCGCAGGGATGTCCCCCCAGCATTAAGTTCGCCGCTACCCATTTCTACACCGGCGTGGAGAGAGGCACCATGAGAGAAGAGTGTCTTGCCCAAGAACACAGCACAATGTCCCCGGCCAGGACTGGAACGCGGACCGCTCGCTCCGGAGTCGAGCGCACTAACCATGAGGCCATGAGGAGTAACCCGTAATGGACTAGAATCCCATCCTATGGAAGGGGGTGGGGGCAGGAATGCTGCTGTCCGCTTCGTGCAATAGAAACAGGAGTTTCGCGCAAAGGGATATGTGCAAGCTTGGCCTAATGAATATTTTCCTATCTTCCGTCTTTTTTTAGTACCTCTTTCAAACAAATTTGAGCTTCTCCATGTTATAAGATCTCCTTTAGTTGCTGACTTGTGTCACACTTTTGCTACACAGCGATTACGCAGTCGACTACGGAAGGTGTGTCATGAAACTTCAAGACCACTCTCATGAAACTAAAACTAGTTTCACAATTTTAAGAATTGCACTGAAACGTATTTTGATCACAAGAAGCCGATAATGATGGCGTGAGTTTGTAGAGCAGAACTCCACAAATAACAAAAACCCGTCAGGAAGTAGGATGAATAACAATGGCGAGGATGGAGTGGTTTATAAGCGGGACCATTTTAAATAGGAAGGTTCAACTCTAAACATCATCTCATAATGCCCTTAGACGTTTCTAAAACCTTGTCCAAGAAGCAATTCTATCTACTAAGAAAGTTTATTTTACAAATTCGCACCTGTCATTGGCAAAAGCCCTTCCAAGAACTGATCCAAGGCGTGGTTTGTGTACGACACCATCAAGATTGGTGACCGTTGTTCCTCGTCGTCCCAGAGTGAGGCTGTGTCCAAAAGAACACGCGCAATCTTCAAGCCTACATAAGTCTTCCCAGTCCCTGGTGGTCCTTGAATGATGGCAAACCTTTTAGTCAGCGCTAACTGGAACGCTCGCAACTGCGAGTCGTTAAAACCTAGGCTGTCTCGGTAGCATCGCAAGTCGTAGGCATTCAGAAGAATTCGACTGTCGGTGGATAGGCTACCCTCTCTGTAGGAATCCATACGTTCGTCCTCTGACGGCGACATCAAAACATCATTGCTGCCATTCAGATCGTCATGTGCTATACCACGCATGTCGAAAATGCCTAGTGTTTTATGCTCATGATCTGGAGGACGGACAACCTGTTTGCATTCTACAATATGCTCTTGGAAAGGCAGGCTATCAGGTTTGATTTCTTTTAAGGCTTCCAAAACGTATCTGTACGCTTCAAAGAAAGCTTGAGACTCCACCATGTCAAATTTCGTCTTTGCTGCGATAAAATGATCCAATTTATCGAGCTCAAGCCCTTCAAATCGAACATCAAGCTCGCCGGAGCCAAGTTCTTTGGGATCTCGACTCTCGACTGTCGCAAACAGAGGAGTGTAGAAGTCGTCAGCTGAAAGGCAGAGAAGGGAACCAAACTTCAAACGCTTGCACTTCTCCCATGGGATGTTCCTCACACTGTGGTGAAACGCGTCAAACCGGATTCTGTAAACCATTCCCTTTGCACTACATACGGGATACATCACTGAGACTTCACGGTAGAAATGCACGTCCTTGGCTTCTTTCCTGTCGTGGGTAACACTCCTTCCCAGGCCACCGTAGTCCTTTCGAAGCTGCAGGATTCCCTCGCGTAGAGGCAAAATGAAGTCTGCTCTGACAAGCCGAAACTGTACGTCTAAGTAGTGTTCCAGGTCCCTGTAACGACGTCTCACAACGTTGACGCGAAGGAAAGGCTGGTAAGTCACGCTAAGGTCTGCAGCTTCTGGAAAAACGCTCAGTTCTCGAAAACTGCGAGGGGGCTCAACTTCGATTTCTTCTTCTTTTCTACACACAGAATCGAATTCTTCATCGGTAACTTCTTTATGCAATTCTTTGACTTGATGGACTCTCTTTTCCAACGTAGCAGTGTTCTGTAAAAGCCTTTTAGCTTTTAATTCCGTGAAAGTATGGTCGAGTTGCAATACAGGAATAGAGTGCACAATTTCGCGTCCAAATCTTTGCAAGAATTCGAGGAAGACATCCGCCAAACGCGAGATCACATCAGAGGCTTGAAACTCTTTTCGGCTTGATCCTGCATACGATAACATTCGACTGATGAAACTCGACACGTGTACAGTCAAAAACTTCGTTTCAATTACCAGACGTATAATGTCTTCGGCATGATGTCTTACCCTGTTTGGTGAACAACAAAGATGAATAGCCCGAATAATCAGCTGCATCAGATCAGGTCTTATCTCGCTTGATTTCATCAGTGCTTCGAATCTTTCACGCTTGATAGCGAGTTCCAAGATTCCATCCTCAGGAGAATTTGAATGACAAATTTCCTTCAAGGCCATGTACCCAAGAGAGGATGGGTATTCTTCTCGTTGAGTTCCCCCCGTCCAACCTGCCCCTACTCTCCCATCTGTTGTCCGTCTTCGTTTTGGCGAGTGTCCCCGTGAATCACGTGACCAATCAGCTCCTTCACTTCTTCGTCTTCTTTCTTCAGGCTCTCTTTTCCTTTTGGAATCAGTAACTTCACTGAAACATCTCTTGCGCGTTGACCGTTGCATTTTTATCTTCAATTTTCAATCAAGTGGTTCAAGTTATCGAGGAGAAGAACTTGTTTGGCTGGAGAAAGCGATTTCATCGTCGAGAGATGCCCTGCTAAAGGAAAAAAATTTAAGTTGAGCTTATGAGAAATTTGGCTTGCATGAAAAGAGAAAAGAGCAAGTTGAAACGCGATAAACCAGAAAAACTAAACAGCTTTGACGGCTAATAGCGTACAAAGAAAGTCGTCTGCTACAGTTGGGAGGCTACTGAATATCTATATACTGAAATTGAGCTTGGGAGCGAGGCCTAGAGAGCACAAACTATATTCATTTCTCTTGGTTTTGCGTCTACAATTTCAAGTTGAATTTTAACAATATGCATATTTCCGTGCGTCACGTTAGAAACATTTTTGTTTAGAAACATTTTTGTTTATAACTGGGTTGCAATGAAGTTGTTAGAGCGAAAAGCATCGCAATCACGATACACGAGGGAGTCCGCATTGATGGCAATCGATGACATGTTCGCGACCACGTTTGAATGATTATCGACTGATCGACTGATGCGAGTCAATGGCATTTAGCTACACGGAAATCGATTGATTTTCCAATCGTCGACTTCATCGACGTCCTGAAATAAAGAACCCTTCGATCTGGGTTAAAATAAACAACCATTCCATCATGTGCAAATAAGGGCTCTATAATAGTAGCCATAAAGGGGTATAAGCCACAACATCGACAAAAGCTGCTCACCTATCCCCTGGGTTTATCTAGTGTTTTGAAGTTAGACGACCTCGTAGCGTAAGATGTAAAGACAGCGTCACTTTTCAGCGCAAATCATCTTGGTTTAGGTTATTTTACAATGTTGTTTTGTATAAAGAGGATAATACACGGTTGCGCGTAGATATGGAATTTCTCTTTGACTTGATATCTCACTTGAGCGTGGCAAACAAGTGGGATATAAGGTTGAACACGATAACTTAAATTCCATATCTGCAAGGATGGAGCCATGTATTATTTTGTTTGTTATATCATATGCCTGGATTTATGAAAACTTTGCCAGTAATTTGCGCCAAATCGCCCATATTTACTTTGATTTCACAACTCCTAAAGACAGCCTCCAAGCCATGTAAAAGAGAAAAAAATAGGGAAAGGACAGCAATAAAAGGAAGATAAACGAGTGTATAGGGAGAAAGAAAACTGACTTTCCTTTTAATTTTTTTATATCGACACCTTTGGGCGCGAATTCTTTAATTTTTGACACCGTTTTCATAAGTCCCGACTTATAAGCATACTAATGACGACTTTTTTGACGATTTTCCGAAGAATTCGGAAAACTTTAAGATTTTTAAAGATTCTTCGAAAGTTGTTCGAAGGCCAGAGAAACGTTTCAGAACATTTCCGAAAATGTCCGAAGATTTTCGAAGATTTCCGAGGAAGAGTCGATGATGTTTCGATCATAAAGCAACAAATCTAAGTACTTTTTAAGGGATAATGTAACCATAGCAATAGTGATTATGTTATTTTCACGTGCGAAATATTTTGTATATCATGTTTACGCTCGAAAGCTCACCTAGTATTTAAAGATGATGTCAAGCCCGTACTGCGCAGTCTCAGTCCTCAATGTTTGTGATCCTCGCACGATGGAATGCAAATCGATATTGTTCGTTACGAACCGCAAATCTTAACTGTGAGGCGCATTTTATATTCCGTTTCCCGCAGTTTCCTTGCTTTTCACAGCTATGAAGGTTTTTCATCAAGTGATACCAGAAAGAATGAAGCATAAAGCTTCGCATCGATAATGGCGGTTGACATGAAACTTTGAATCTACTTCATCTAAGTAGATGCGAAATGCTACATTTTGTGACGTCTTAGATGAAAAAAACAAAACAAAAGTGTTTATATAATAAAGGACGATATTAAATGCACCAATAGGTATAGGTTGTCTTTTCTCTTCTTTCAACGGTGAACCCTACTATAAGAAAAAACGTAAACTGTAAATTTTCGCTGCATTTGCTTTAGTTTACTAATTTCAACCACAAGGTTCGCCGCGGTAAGAAAAGAGAACCTGTCAGATAAAAGCTTTGTGGCTTTTGTTGTCGTTTGGCTTCAACTTCGACAGTATAAAGAAATCATGGTCAACGCTAAAGCCAAGCGACAAGGAAATTCCGAAGTCATAACAAATCATTCTTGATAAAAGCAGGTACTTTCGTTCTCTTTGGGTTAATGCTGCTATGACTGCTATTGATGTGTATAATACACGCATTTCATCTACATACATCACTGGATAGTTTACATTTTAGCCAACGGCGTAGGTTTGGCCTTTTCGGTGTGTGGAACATCTTTGTTTTCTTAAACGACACAATGTGCAACAATTTTTAAAATAAAACCTGAACTGGGCTAAACTAATTACGAACGTTCATTCCTAAGTTTGATATAAAACCTTAAAATTATTTCCTTCTTTGTCATGTTCCGGAGCTAGTAATAACAACAAGTAACGTTGCAGTCGATGATGGAGTGTTTACATCCCAGCGGAAATAAAGCGATCTCAAGGATATCATAGTTTAATAACGTTAAAACCCTAACCCTAACACTTCGGAAAACGTACTAGAAAGCAAGTTGACTTGCGGTTGTATTTGCTACGAGACTCGACTGATCTTGCAGGTAACACTTTGAGATCACTTGCGCGAGATCAGATTTCGACGCACCTTCGCTGCGTACATAAAGGCAATACCAATACGATATTTCGTTTTCCATCGCCTGATCGACCCAGCCTTTTTAAAAAAGTTAAAAACGCCGTATTTAAGTTTCTTTGTCCACTTATTCTGATTGCTAATAAATTCGAATCCAGTATTGAAATATTAGTCCTTCGACAAAAGTACTTTTACTAGAGGGCGATCAATGGACTATGAGCATCAGCTTTCGTGCGTGCGAAGGCTACAAACAACAGAACCAAACCTTCCTACAAGTTAAATTATGCAGCTTCTTCCTACCTTGATCTAACCTGGAGTTCTTCTAGGATAGTTCACCTAACGTTAAAGAAACTGGACGAGGTGAAAAGCAACAACAATCTCGCATTTGATTTCTACTCATTTTCCCAACTTTCCGGGAAGCTTCCAAAAGGAGCCAAAATGATTCTGAGAAAAATAACTCCTTTGTGACTGGTTGCTGTAAGGAGCCAATCGCAAAAGCTGAATTCAGTAACGCAATTAACAAGCGCAGGACTTTTTCTGAAGTACAAATTTCCTTTTGAATAAATAGGCGCTGTTTAATAAACAACAAGTCCTGACTAAAGAAGTAAAGAAGGCCACAACAATGGCCAAGCCTTTTACTCGCACCTCTCGGTTCAGTTCGTCTTTTGAAGTCGTCGCAGTTGGATGATCTCGTTAAGACAAGTTAACGCAGAGTCTATCACCGTAATTAACGTTATTTTGCCGGTGTTACTGTGATTATTGTCTTGCTGGGGATGAAAAAAGCCAACCAAGATGCATTATGTTATGCCTGCCTATTAATACATGCAAATCTTTATCAGAAACATTCTTTTCTAGCTCTCCGTCTCGCTTCTCCAAGGAGGACTATGCGCCTCAATTTATCCATAGACTGTGTTTAAATAGAAAGACTATTATCAGGCAATTTTGGAGAGGGTTATTATATAACGTCCTGAAATGATGCTAAGAAAACAACAGCACAGTCAATAACCTTCAATAAAAAACGAGTTCGTTCGTTCTATTCCGATTGAAACTGTTATTAGCATGTATAATTAATTGACGCACTATAATTATTCAAACTCCGATAGCGGCACAGAGTTTGACATTCCGTGTGGAATTCATAGTTCTTAATTTATTATTATACACCCAAAAGTATGCATACATTGCCTTATTTTGGTCATAAAACTATACAATTTCAGTAACACTTGTATGTAATAGCTGGTGTGGAGTGAGGCGGGGTTGACCATTTAGCGAGTCTGCGTTTCTTTATTTGGGAGTTCCCGCCGAAAATTCAAATAAGGACATAACACCTTATAAGGTATTTATCACACGCGGTCTTCTTAACAAACTGACGTCAGTTTTTCATGCGTCTGTTCTGTTATTGATTTCGTCATAACATTGTCAAATTAGCTGTGGATCTGGATCCGCAGACTTCTTGTCATGACTGAATTTATTGCCAATAACAGGACAGACGCATTAAAAACGGACATCAATTTGTT
>CM042759.1:1767303-1785909 GCA_022496165.2 Catalaphyllia jardinei
ACGCGTTCTCTGGCTCAACGTGCAGCCTACAAGGCACCTCCTTGGCACCAGAGCCTTATTTACAAGGCATCTATAATAAGCTAACAGTGCAGAATAACAGCTGAGATGCACGTAAAAAATTATTAGTGAAAAGTGGTCTTCATTCTGACGAAGAGACTAAGCTACCTGTCGAGGGCAGGAGGGAGGGAAGCAGAGAATACCATAGCTTTACAAGTAGTTCACAACTGAGACAGGGTCAGAAACGACTGGATTTTACTAAATGGCGATTGGAAGACAGTAGTGCTGGGGTAGAGCATGCCATGCTCTCATGTAATTATTCACCATAGTTAGACCCTGACCTATCGAACACTCATACTGTGAGTTGCAAAGACTACAATCATGGACAAAAGTGTTGACACATTTGAGCAAAACAAACGCTTTCTATCGGCGTCCTTCCGTAATTTCAAAAAACACATTTTTTTGTCGATAGCCAACTCCCTCTCTCCCCCCTTTCAACGTTGCAATACACTCCGTGGACACTTTCACGTGGTTACAACATTGAAAAAAGGAGAGGGGGTCGAAATGTAAAAATTGGAGATTGAAAAACTCATCACGCGTTTAACGAAAGAGGTCTTTTTCGCGGAGTTTCTGCTTTAGTCCATGATTGTAGCTAAGAGCCAATGATGCTTTTGATGTGGAACAGATTCAGTGCTTAAACTTCTACTTAAAACCGTTCTTAGTTTTATGCTTCATCTACAATGACGTAATTTTGTAAGTTTGCCTGTTCAGACCAAGCTGGATGGCTTGCACCGTCCATCTCTGGAGCCAGCTCATTTCCCTCCTGCAGTGTGTGATTTGCTCCACCAATCACAGCTCCGCATTCAGGACAGGTGCTTCTCTCCATGGCACCTCCGCATCCACCTATAGCATAGATATGCCCTTTGGGACACTTGAACCAATGACCTTTAGAGAGATCCATTGCTGACACGATTTGTTTTCTTTCTTCTGATGTCAACGGGGAAAGACAGGGGTACGATTCTCTAGAAAAAATGATATATTTAAAACGATGTCAAAGCTAAATGCTTCGTAGATAAGCCAAAATTAAATTCATTGGTCGCTGCCAATCGTCCCTAGTCCAATTCTGTCAAAAATAGGAGACGAAATAAATGATAGATTAACGAGGCTTGTTCAATCACCTGATTGCTGCTAGCCTCTCCAACAACTCATCGAGTTTCTCAGTCTCTATGAGTTTACCGCTGGACAGTTCTTTCCGGATATCTTGCATGACCTGACGAGAGGATTCATCCAGCGTCAGGTTACGGCTCGTGATGTTATGCTCCAGCAAACATTGCTCAAGTTGCAGATTAAGCCTGGTGAATTCCAGATTGATGTCTCGAATTTCTCTGGGCGTGACTCTTTCGGACATGAAACGCTTTTTCAAGTACTCCATCTCCCCCTGTAGGAAGACGCCTGGTGAAAAAATAAAAATGATCAAAAAATACAACTTAGGATGATCACAAAACTAAGAATATCCCATAAGAGAGGTTCCTGAGTGATAGAAAAAGACAAAAACATGTTCATTAAACATTTACATCGAAAACTCTAAAACGTATTGTGGTCATATGATCATCAGTGAGGTTTCCGCTCCTCAGGGTCCCTGAGGTGTTGAAAATTACCGTCCCTTTACGGTTCCTCCATAGTAGTAAAGCTGTTGTTGTTGTTGTAGTGGTATGGAATGTCTAAAAGGATAACGTTAACATCAAATATGAAACAGTAACATTTGCCTCTGATTTCTTTCTTTTTTTTGCACTAATATGTAAAGCAATCGAACACTAAGGGCAAAGACTCCCCCATAAGACTTCAAAAAATTTCTTGGCGTACTATTTCAGGAAGGAGGAGGAATTAATTAATGGAGGTGGCAGAGTGTGGGCTTTTTCAAAATGTGTTTGGGAGGACAGGGGAGGGGTGCTTTTAACATGGGAGAAATGGGAAAGAGATAATTATGATAAATGCGCTAGCCAAAGAGATAGAAACATGAACGTACCTTCCAAGCGATTCTGGGTGCTTACTTGACTGCGGGGCACACTGAAGAGATTTTCTTTCAGTTTGTAGCTCAGCGCGCAAAATCGTTCCATCAGTGTCACCTGGTTCTCAGTCACAACTGCCGATGTTTTCGATCCTTTGGACATTCGTCCCACACTTCTCACTAGCCTCTTCCACTCCTTCATTTCGTCTTCTCCGTTAAACGTACCCTTTAGGGCTACCAAGCGCGTCTGTAACTTTTCCTGCGTCTGTATCACTTCATCGGACTCTCCACGCACCTTTCTCTTCACTTGCTCGATGTCGTGAAGCTGCTGTTTTATGACATTACCGTATCGCAGGCTCCTGCGAATTACAGTCTTGCAACGAGGACAGCGTTTCAGTTGAATCTCGCGACGGTCATCTGTAGTGTCCATGTACCTAAGGAGCAATTGCATCTCGCTCTTAATAAATTCTGGATTGGTGATTGATTCGAGTTTAAAAGTAATACTGAGGCATCTATCTGTATATATCATTGGAAAAAGAAAGTTTAAGTAGAGAATTATGAATCATTTCAATAAAACCGTGTACAATATATTGATAGTTTTCACATGCATTCATTACACTTAGCCGAGGGAATCTATTATTCACGGGTAAACCACATTATGCCACTTACCACTGACCGTAGTGATCCGATTTCTTTGCAGTTGATCTACTTAAGTAAGATGTCTGAGCCTTATTCACAATGAAGGGAGACACCCATTGTTGTGTCCACGTATGTCCAGGATTGAACGCGAGTATTGTTTAATTAATACTTTATATTTGGCAATGTTATTTAGACTTTTCATGTTACTACATACTTGACAGAATTGGGTATATGTTTTGGTGACTCTTTACCAATGAGGATACTTCGTGATGCTCATCATAAGGAATTTAAACCTCATTAGCGTTCAATCTTGGACATATCTGGGTAAGTGTGGGTATGAATCAATAATGGCGGTACATCTTTACAAAAACCCTCTTCAAATGGAGGAGGGGTGAGTTCTAAATTCAACCAAATCGCCTGTTGGTAGGAGCTGGGGAAGCTAAATCAAATAATAAAGGTATATGAGAAGATATCATGCTAAACAAAGTTCCATAAATACCTGTCAAGATCCGACACGGCGAAGATGTGTTTGCAGTCTGGGAGCTGAATAAACAGTGCACCTTCTTCGTCTTCTCCACCTAAAAATATTTCGGTGATTGCATCTGTACCGTTTTTCTCGCACACGGCACAAATGCAGACCTCTCCACACAAACCACGACAACGGTGGGGATAACGCCTACTACCACACTTGAGAATCTTGTTGCAAGGTTTGTCACATCTTGGACGATTGCACAACTCACCACATCGTTTGTCACACAAATAATGGGCACACCTCCACGCGCATTTGTGACTGCACGGCACACACGCCTCCCCACACTGGTGCTTGCACTTGGCGTGGACGCAACGGTTTTCGCACGGCAGGGAACATGGCGGACAGGACATTGGACACGGCTCTTTGCAAAGATGAGAACATACCAGCACACGATCACACTTTGACGATCCGCACCGTTTGTGCACACGGCCCATTCGGCACTCTCCACACTTTCCAGAGCACTGGTGATTACATTCCAAAGTCGCCGTACAAGGTAGTGGGCAATCTACCTGAGTGGCTGAGCAAGCAATGGTGACTTCATGTCCACATGGCCAATCCGTTCTCTTTTCGAGCTCTTGGCATTGTTTGGTACAACGTTCACCGCAGCGATTCTGACAGCGATGAGAGCACTTGGGCAGAATTTTATCGCACTGTTCTCTGCATTGCACTCTCTTTAAGTCCTTGCCACAACGTACTGTCTGCTTGTGTCCACAGGTAGGCAGTGTTTTTTCCACCACCTCGGAGCAGTCCGTTTCACACTTTTGGTAACAAAGCTTAGGGCAGTCATGGTCACATCCCTCGATTTTCTTAGCGCATGGTTCTCCACAACGATACTCCAAATGCTCCGTGTCATAAGGATGACATAACCGTTTACACGCATGACCGCACTCCAGACGCACTTCACATGGCCGCTGACATCCCCCATCGGGAGCCTGTTCAAAATCTTCGGCCGTGTTGGCCGTCATCTCATCATGGTGGATTTGACAGACAAAAGGCAAAGCGTTGCCAATGCTATCACTCTTTTTTAAATCCGGTACAATCTTGCCCCAGATCTCACTGTGTTTGGAGAAAAGAGCAAAGTTTCCAATGCAATAGAGTCCTTTTTTGGCGCGTGAAAGTGCTACGCATGCGCGGTTCACATCTGATATGAAGCCGACTTTTTCGTCTTCGTTGCTCCGCACGAGTGAAAGAAGAATGATGTCACTTTCCTCGCCTTGAAAGTTGTCCACGGTTGTAAGGCGTACCTGCTTCAGCTCTTCACTTCTGGCCGCTTGGACACAGTCTCTAATGGCAAACATCTGCCCTGTGTAGGTCGTCAGAAAAGTTATTTGACTCGACGAATATCCTTGTTGTAGTAAGTAGCGACACAGCGCAACTAAAAACTTAGCCTCGTGCTCGTTTACATGGCTGTGCGTCCCATCGGAAGAATACTCCAAATGGCAGTGGTCGATGAAGAACATGTTTTTCTTCATTCCTTTGATGTCTTCATATTTCTCCACTGACTCGTGGTTTTCCAGATCGTCGTAGATGTGCTTCATCAAAGCAGCTATCTCTGGTCTCATGCGATGCTGAACGGACAGCCTCTCACACTGAATTCCAGCTTTCGTCATTCTCTCGAACAGCGACACATCCAGTTTGTACTTCTTGGCTAATTCATAGACTGCTGGTTTGGGTCTAAGTTGCTGGTGATCACCAATCAAAATCAAGTGCTGGCAGCCTTTCGTCAAAGACGTAATAATGTGAGCCTCCAGTACCTCAGCAGCCTCTTCAACCAAAACGATTTTCGGGCGAATCCGCTGAAGAGTACGGCGGTATCTGGCGGCGCAGGTCGTTGTCATGCCAATGACACGTGCTTTTCGAAGAACATGAAAGTCTTCTTCAAGCATCAACTCAAACCTACGTGCCAATGCCCTTTCGTAGTCAGGCTGCTTTTTCTGAAGTTGATGTAAGTAATGGTTTTCTGTTTTCTGAACCCAGAACCTGTAGAGCTTCCATCGCTGATTTACCGACAATTGATTTAGGTCATGATAACGCTTTGCGCCGTCTTCAGACGTGACAAACTCTTGTTGAAGATTTCTGCGCAGCCCAGCTGGGTTTTTAGTGTCTTCTACGGTACAAATCGTCACCTCAGAAGGTTTACTTGCCTTTTCTTCGTCGTAGTCTTCGAAATCCTCTTCGTTTGAAAAGTTACGAACGGACACCTGCATTTGAAAATCTTCGTTACCGCTCACATCACGATCAAGTTTCTTCTCTGATTCCCTACTTGCTAAAAAATGTATGCCCAACCAGTGACACAACAGATCGTCTAGGCCGTGGGTCTGTTCCCTCTCGAACCACCTGACATGACATTCTAACATAAACTTCTTTAGTATATGAAAAGAAAGAATTCCTCTTCTTGAAAATTTCAGCACAGCGGTGCAACGCTCCAGAGATCCATCTTTTTCTAAGTCTCTCAGTTCATCTCGAACATTTCTGAGCGCCATAGAAATTCTACGAGGAGTTTGCCCGTTTGCAGTGGCTTCCTTCCGTCTGACTTTGAGTGAGTAGCACTTCAACTTGTCGCTGCAACGTCCACCGACACGAACAATTCCTGTTAAGAAAACCAGGCTTTCATTAACGTATACCAGAAGCTTAAGCACGTACGTTTTTAAACCATGACCGTCAACTGGAACTCGATGTTCTTAGTTTTTGTGCGTTTCAGTGCCATGCGCCAAAGAAGAAAGCAAACGACTTCCTTTTGCCGTCCATGATTCAGAAACGTCGTCGTAACATAGATGATTAATGTGTTGTTAACAAAACCCGACACAAACAATATACGACGCGTTACTATTAAGTGCTAAACACTTCCATAATTGCCAAAAATCCCCTCCCGTCTTCCGACGAAGTCTTACAGCTTAGAAAGATCATTGACTGTAAAGTCTCTCAAAATCTTCTCGTGACATAGCCTAAGGGAACGCTTGGTCTCACTGAGGGTTCTAAGGAAAACAAACTCTTGCTCCGTTATATGGAGCAGGTCAGGTCATGTTTTATCACATTCCACAAGAGAAAGAAATATTTTCTGTTGCCGAATAATCGCAGGCTCAAAATGTACGACTTGATCACGCACGAGTTCACGAAAAACCTGGTAAGCTCTTGCTCCGTCGAAAAGGGAGTTTGACATTGGCGCAGTCCGACAATACATATCTACTGTAACCTTACCTTCAGTTGACAGACCACCCAAGAACTCGTCCAAGGCATGGTTAGTGTAAGACACCATCAGGATTGGCGAATGCTGTTCGTTTTGCCAAAGCATGGAGCTCTGCAAAAGAACACGTGCAATCTTCAAACCGACATAGGTCTTTCCAGTCCCTGGCGGCCCTTGGATAACAGCAAATCTTTTGCTCAGTGCCATTTTGAATGCGCGTATCTGTGACTCGTTGAAACCCAGACTCTCTTGACCGAGTTGCAGATCGTAAATATTCACAAAACCTTCCGGTCGACCTTTAGCCAAGTTGCCATCCGGCCTGGCTGAATCATCACTTTCAATCGAGCACGAATCGCTTGCGACGGAAGCTAGCTCCCTACTAGTAGTAACAGGGACAACTGAATGGTCTTCTAACATTAACTCGTCCACGATTGGCTTCGGCTGTGGTACAGGTGTACCTTCCGCTTCATCTTCAATTATGCCACTCATGTCGAAGAAACCATTCGTTTTGTTCTCATAATCAGGTGCCCCGACATCTCGGCTGCATTTCACGATTTGTTCGTGGAAAGGCAATTCACCAGGCTCGATTTCTTGCAAGCCTTCCAAAACGTGTCTGTATGATTCAAAGAAAGCTGGGGACTCTACCATGTCAAATTTCTCCTTTTCCTTCACAAATCGATTCAAGATTTCGAGGTGGACACCTTCAAATCGCACTTCAAGCTCGCCAAGGCAGAGCTCTCTTGGATCGCGATTCTCAACCGTGGCAAACAGAGGACTGTAGAAACCGTCGACCGATCGTGAGAGACAAAGGAGGGATCCAAACTTGAGCAACTTACATTTGTCCCACTTTACGCGCCGAACACTGTGGTGAAACGCATCAAAGCGGATCCTGTAAACCATCCCCTTTCCACTACATACAGGATATAACACCGTGACGTCACGGTACACTTGGACGTCCTGAGCATGATTGCTGTGGCTTGAACCAGTTGTTCCCAGGGCACGGTTTTCTTTTTGAAGCTGCCTTATTCCCTCGCGTAATGGCAGTATGAAGTCTTCTCTCAAAAGTCGAAACTGTACGTCTAAATAGTGCTCCTGGTCTTTGTAGCTCCTATCCACGACATTGACGCGAAGAAAGGGCTTGTTATGAATTTTAAGGTCTTCAGCTTCAGGAATGACACTGATATCGCGGTAATTCTCCGGTGGTTTCAGCTGAGATTCGTCTTCTTGTCCTCGCGCAGACTGGATTTTCTGACGAATTAATTCATCTTTGTACTCTCTAACTTGTAGGATTTTCTTTTCCAGCACTTGTGTGTCCTCGTGTAACAGACTTTTATCTTTCAACTCTCTTAGCGTTTCACTTAGTTGAGCAAGAGGAATGGAGTCGACAATGTCTTGGCCAAATCTCTGGAATAACTCCAGAAAAATCTCCGCTAAACGGGAGATTAAGTCAGAAGGCAGAAAATTGCCGTATAATTGTGAGTAATATGACATCTTGCTTATGAAAATAGAGAGACGTAGACAGAGGAAGTCCGAATCGACCACAACGCGAAGCAGACGTTCGGCATTTTTTCTCACATCATTTAGTGAGCAACAAAGATGAATGGCACGAATTACGAGTTTCATTAGGTCGGGTCGTATTTCTGTCTTGGATTTCAGGAGAGCTTCAAACCTTTTAGATTTGTTAGCGAGATCCAAGATTCCATCTTCAATAGAATGCGAATTACAAATTTCTTCCAAGGCCTTGTACCCTAAAGGGCGTGGCTCTTCCGTTCCCTGTGTTCCCCCTGTCCAAGCTCTCCCTCCTCTCTCGTCAGTTATGCGCCTTCGTTTTGGCGAGATTTCCCGTGAATCACGTTGCAGGTCATCTACTTTACACCTTGGTCTCCCTCTTTCCGAGTCTTTTCTCCCAAAACCATAAACCTCGCCGTGAGATCTCTTGCGAGGTCGCCACATTTTTATTTCAATTTGCCACTACTTCTTTCCTGCAGGGAAATTGTTTTTTTTTTAAGTTGAACACGTGAACAATCTGGCTTTCTTCAACAGGGAAGAGAACTAGGGAAAACGTATAAATTTAAAAACGCTGGAACTGGACAGCTTTGACAATGAATAGTGATCACAAAGCTAAGAAAACTCACTTAATACCGGGAGGCTAGTCAGGCTACTGAATTTGGAGTTACATTAGCATGGCACTCAATCTTTTCTCCAAGTTGACTTTTTAAGAAAGACCTGAATAATGTAGATTAGTACATACTAAAACAGTGGACAGCTTTGAAGGCGCGCGCTGATTGGCTAGTCAAACTCCTAATATCCTTTGCTATTTGCCTCCGAGCAACTCGAGAAAAAATGGCGTCCCGGTTTGCATCCGGGACAAGTGAAGAAATTATCCAAATTAATTTTTTGTGGTGTATATTATCTCACTGTTTTAGTATATACTAAAACAACTATTCACCTCAGTGTCGGTGCCTAGCGATGGATATCCATCGCTAGCCGCCTCTACTTCAGTGAATAGTTGTTAATTATTTGCGTCAGTGTTCTAATTAATGCGAATGTACATTACAAAACATTTGTCTGTCTAACTATGAACCACTATGAGTGAAAAGAAAGGGCCTTTAAATGAGGATAAATGAACATCTGAGCTACCGCATGCAAAGATCTGTGCATACATGGGCGCTGTATACTTCAAAAGTCGCGGCTGAAGAAGTTGAGTAAACCACAACAACGACCAAGTCTTTTACTCACTGCTCTCGTTTCAGTTAGACAATCTCGTAAAAACAAGTGCAGTTTGTCGTCGTAATCAGCATCATTTCACCAGCGTTTCTGTGATTGTTTTTGTAGGAGATACCATAAACCAAGATGTATAATGTTATGTCTGGTTGTTAAGCTCATCAACAATAGATAACCAGTGGAAACACAAATACTTACCACATACTTCATGTACTTCCCAAAGCAAGAAAGAGAGGCGGGCCGGGAATAAAATCACAGTGCGAACTATCCGACAGGATAAACAAAATGCAAATGACATGACATATCATGCTGTAAGCCATGTGGGACCCTTGCACAAAATCCCCGGCCACCCCACACCAGAACCCTGGGAGATAATGCTGGTCAGCATTGTCTTGCGTTTATCTTAGCCTAAATTACATTAAGCCACATTTAATATATCTTTACCCGAGACATTCTTTTTCCTTAGTCTCCCTTCTCAATAGCGGATGGTGTAATAAACTTTGAGCTGTTATCCCTAGACTAACAAAGAAGAGCCTTTATCAGTCCTTATAATCCATCAAATAATTCGCTCGCGTGCGATTGGCCCAAATACCTCACGTGGCCGAATATTCCCTGGATAAGAGGCATCATCTGCTGTTCCGAAAATCGAACAGTTTTCCGGGAGTTTAGCTCGAGGAAAACTGTGAGCTTCTAGGAACAGATAATGTCCAATATCCGAGCATATTTTCGCGCAACACGCGGAGTTTTGAAAATTGGGCGATATTTTCCAATATTCCCCAGTCTTAGCAAATATTCTGCATATTTTCGCGCGATGCTTAGAAATTAAAAGACGACACAATCAGTCGCCCTCGCTAAATATAGGGTACTTTCGTTTGACTGATTCAGATTGAAACTGCTTTTAATATATTGCTGCGTGTAACAGACAAACTAGTGATTAAAACTCCGATAGCGACACAAAGTTGAGGACCACCCGGAGGGAGGGATAGGGGGTATCATGTCCCATTCATCCCTTAAAAATTTTAATTATGCACCCAATCACTGATCACCCTTATCGATTAAGACCATTTCATGTTACAAACTGAACCTGCAGGCTTATGTTGCTAAGGCCCAGTTTAAACGTCGTATTTTACATGCGCCGAATCAAATACTAATTTTGGTCGACTAGAAAGAATAACTTCGGCTGATTTGATTTAAACGTCGCATTTTTTTTGCCGAATAAAATTGCTGAGCGCGAGCGACGTGTTAATTCCCATTCGAGTAAACATAATTTATTTAACATAATTATGAATTCGATTCGGCACATGTAAAATGCGGGGCTTAAATCAACTGTCGAACTTCAGTCGTATATTCGACTGGATCAGTCGAACATTCGACTGAACTTGCACTGAACTGAAATAAGTCGCATTTTATTGATTTAGACGTCGCATTTTACATGCAGTTAACTTGGCAATTCGATTCGGCGCCTGTAAAATGCAACTTTAAAACCGGGCCTTAGCTGTTAAGAACAACAAGCAAAGTTCCAGTTGAAGCGATGTATACATCTTACTGCAGATAAACTTTTGCAAGGAGATCATGTCGGCGTTAATTGCACCATTCGTTCCAAAAAGGAGTCGTGCAAACTTACTTCGGCAACCATGTTACCATTCAACAAACGCACTTAGTGATCTTGCTAAAGAAGAACGTTGGGCCAGATTAAATTTCAACGTGCCATTGCACGTAAAGGCCATCTCCATGAAATATTTCACTTCCCATCGCTCGACCGACCAAACTTTATTGAATAGTTTAAATTAGAATCGTTTTTAATTCATTCATTGCTTGCTCCAATTTTTTCAATAACTCTTTTGTCCGCCTGTAATTGGTACTAATTAACTGGAATTAGAATTGAAATATAAATTCATCGACGGAATAACCTTTACTGTGTACGAGACGGCGAATATGAGACTGAGCGAGCATCAGCTTTGGTGCATATCAAATCTACAAAAATCAGAGCCAAACCTCCTACAAGTTAAATTATAAGCTTCTTCCTACCTTGATCTAACCCGGAGTTCGTCTGGGATACTTCTTTAAACGTTAAGGAAACGGGATCAAGTAAAAACCAACAACACGCATGGCGCATTTGATTTCTGCTTGTTTTACCAGCTTTCCCGGAAGCATCCAAAAGGATTCCGAGAAAAACAACTCATTCGTGATTGGTTGCTGTAACGAGCCAAGCAGAAAAGCTGGATTTATTCGCGTGACTTCCCTGTAACGCAATCATCAGCAAGCGGAAAACTTCTGAAACATCCATAAAAAATTCAAAGTTTCTGGCGAACAAATTTACTTTCGAACAAGTAGAAAGTAAAGGTAGCTAATCAGATAAAAGATACTGTACTATCAGTCTTGATGTAGCAAGTGGGCGACCTCATGAGGGCCTCTTCATATGAACCCAGTCAGTCGGTTTTTGCGACCGAGATCTCAGTAACCGGGAGGAAAATTTTCCCATATGAACACTGTAGACAAAATAGCTTCGCTCTCAAAACATAGCGGCCAAAATGGCATAATTTTGGTCTTCGGTATGTATTTCCACTTTAGGACTACGCAAATTAGCTTTATTCGTAAAGTTACAAGAGTCCACAAAGCTATGACAGTCGCGAACGATACAAGTTTATGTTGCACCATTTTGCGGGTTGTGTTTCTCAGTTGAACTCATCCCGCTCGACTGGGCTGTAATTTCCCATATGAACACACCACAGAATTCGTCCCAGTAACCGAGCCAGCCCAGTTACCGGGTTCATTTGAAGAGGCCCTTAAAATGTTACTGGTGAAGTTGTGAGGTGTGACCAGCGAGATGAAAGCTCACGGTTTCCGACGCCATCTTGACGTGTAGGTAAAGCGGTCAGAAATATAGAGTGTTTGTATGGGAATCCGATAGCAAATAATTTCTTCTAAAATTGAATATTTCACAATTAGTGAATCAAAACTTTAGAATATATAGGTCGAAGATTGTATTGACCAAGTTTGAAGGATGTAGCTTTGCTAGAAGTCGCTGAGCTAATTTTTGTAATTTTCCATACATTTGTCTGTAAATGTTTTTCCCGCGAACTGCGTCTAGACGTTTCTCTACCCAGCCAAATTCACAGACAAATGTGTCGAAAATTACAAAAATTAACTGAGGGTTTTCTAGCAAAGCTACATCCTTCAAACTTGGTAAATACAATCTTCTACTTAGTATATTAATGTTGCGATTCACAAATTGTGTAAATTTCATTCTGGAAGAAGTTATTTGCTATCGGATTCTCATACAAACACTGTAATTTCCGACCGCTTTGCCTACCCGTCAAGATGGCGTCGAAAACCGTGACAAGGCCTATTGTCATTTCATGACTATCTATGTACTATTGAATTTGACTATCAATAACAGATGGGTTGACTCTCTCTACGCTTTTCCACGGCGTAAGGCCATGAGCCAGCTGCCTTGCAGATCTGACAGACAGGGTTATTAGTCTGCGAAAACGCTCTTGAAATGTTAGTTGGATTATAAAGTGCTGCAAACTGCAAATGCGTTTAATCAGTGGTAAGTCCAATGTAAAGTAGAATGCATTGAGTACTAGTTTATTCTTCATGAGCTTCAGTGGCCTTTGGAAATAAATAAAGCGCTTTGCTTTAACAAGAAACGGCAACCGCTCCAAGCGAGCAATTCTTGATTGACAGCTGGATTGAGGAAGATATTTTCCCTTTAGTGTCTCCGCATATTTTAAGTCGCTGCAATGAAACATCAGACTAAAAAAATTTCAGAAACCCTGAGTTCAAAGTGGAATGGTGGCATAGAAAATTCAAAGCAAAAAAACAAACCCTTGGGTTGAAAGAAACCGGGGTACTTGGCTACAATTTAATATCAATCAACAATTGAATGTCACTCATAATTATCATCGGCCAAGGGAGACTTAATATGCGTGTACTCATTAACTTAGCCCGCTGTGTATATGAATTAGTCCGCATTTAGTTCAATGAATGTTTTCGCCGGGATAGATCCTGATTACCAAGCAGTTCTTCCCGCAATGGTGTTGGTATTTATCTCCGTATTGTAGGAACCTTTGGGGGAGTTTAATTTTCCTGCAGACTAGGAAGTGGGTGCCAAACGAGGGAGCCGTCGGCGTTTTAAAAAGACTCGGCTGCCTAGCCAATTGAACTACTTAGTGTAACCGGAAGAACAATGAAAACAAATTCTTTTCTCCCACACGTTTATTTGTTATTTCAACTTTTCATCTAACAAACCCAAACTTTAAGGTAAAATATATGAAACGGCGAATAATAAAAGTGCACCATGAAAACTAAATCAAGCAGTTAAATTCGGTAGTACGTAGTTGTGCAGTGTTCTTTAACAACTTATATTTAGCGTTGTTGTTCCATGAAAGTTTTTGGCCAAACCTTTTTAAAGAAAGCTTTTTATGAGGATGAGATCAGCCACCTCAACCTGAAATTCATGGAAAACATCGGTTTTTACCATTTAAATTGAGCAGATGAGAAAACGGGTAGAACAACTGTAGAATAATACATAACAGTTTGGTGGTTACAGTCCTATAAACCCCCAGTTGAACATAAACAATCGGTGGTTTTGTTGTTTTTTTTCATCAGCCTGTGGTTCGTTGTGGAACATTATTGTGTCTCAGTGTCTTTGATTTAGAACTGTTGAAAACAAAACAAAACTATACAAAACGCCATGATCGAAAATGGGGACTAATCGAGCAGTTTTTGTTAATTCACTGCTGTTTCAAGCTAAGTTAGAGGCATTCTAACATCGGTTTAGACTCAAAATGTGAAAAAAGGAACGTTAACCTCAGCCTCCGCTCAATAGAGCAATTAATGAACGCTCATTTACTACCTATTAGCACAATGGTTTACAATTTACCCACAGGTTCTGAACTAAAGATCATTCACAGCGGAGCGAATGATTATCGCACTAAGCATCAGCCTTTCACTAAACTTACTACACAGTAGAGCCTGTTGACGATCCTTAAAACCGGTTATGCCAGCAAGTTATGCAAGCATGCTGGTTTACAAGGTCTTACGCTGTGCTAACATGAATCTCCAACGTAGCTTTTCTAGAGCTGGCCATAGCGCCACGAACTTTTAGATTATGACCGAGGTTTCTCGTATGCCAACCATTTGCCCTGAAGGGGTTTGCGTTATAGTACAGATCCACGTACATATCATAGTCGGCCTGTTTCACTCTATTGTACAGCTTCACATTCCACCAGTTTTCGTGGAAGTTATAATCAAAAGGGACAGACCACATCACAGCAAGTGTTGCGTCCTTGTCTGGAATGTAGTAGGTGAAGACGCCAACGGCTCCTGTTGCGACTGGTCCAGCAGTCTTACGAGGTGCATACAACGCGGCTTTTCCTGTGGAAAAACGTTTTACTTTAGGCAAAAATAAGTGAAAATGTTTCTCTCTTTTGGCAAGCAGACCGATCTCTAGCAGAAAACGTTGAACTTTAAAGGAAACACAACCTTTAGGACGATATTCGTTCACAGCTTCTGTAAGTCCATTTAACGATTATATATTCATGCTGGTTTTCCTTCTCGTACTTCGGACACACACACTTAATTGATTGATTCAATACTAAAATGCTAGATATTTCAAAAACACGACGCAACGTTTGAGTTTAGAAAACATGTTTCGGATAACTACTAAAGTATCCATCGTCAGTTAAAGGACTTACAACCTATATCAAGTTACAAAGAATGCATGCTAATTATGAATATAGTAGTAATATTAAGAAATCTTTACGAAAATTAAATAAATAGTAGGTAAGTAAATAAATACAAAATAGAAAATTGCGCTATAAACTGGAAACGTTTTTGGTCTGTGCTTTGATTTTCTCATTAGATAAAACGTAAAATCTCAGTTTTTTTCAAGAGACTATTGAATTCTGATGTTCAGTATAAAACGGGAATATCTCTTGGGAAATATATAACAATTATTCCATGAGCCCGCGTTGGAAATGAAGTGATAAAATAACCCACGAGCGCGTAGCGCGAGTTGGTTATAATCACTTCATATCCAACAAGGGCGAATGGAATAATTGTTTTAGTAAATTCTCAAACCGGGTTTTGCCGCCGATTTTTATTTCCACAATTTTACAAAGCGAAAAATTTTAAACTTGGCGCACTATTTTCCATATGACGTAAAACTCCGACTATTGGCTCATAGTCGGAGTTTTTTAGCCAATCAAAAAGCTAGAAATGCAATAGTCGGAGTTGAGAATTTACTAAATATATATAAATATAAAAAGCATCCATTCGACCAGAAAACTTGCAGAATATTTTGAGTAAGAATTTTATCAGAAAAATGTTTGATTTATGCCTAAGAAGGAGAAATGGTCATTTTGGGTGTAGCGTATTATAACAACCAATATCAAAGTTCAAGCGTGATTACAACTATATCAACGCGCCCCTAGAATTGCAAATAATAATAAGGCAAGTTTTCATCCGCAGTGCCAGAAAGAAAGTAGACAGAGGGTTCCAGCCATTTAAAGGTACTTTCTAATTCCTTATGACATGTTTGAACAGCATATATCCAGATAAAGCTATGATTACCTTGGGACTGCGAGGCATTTCAGGGTATGGGCCTGGGTCTGGATCGGATCACAGTTCCTCTAGTTCCTTTGCAGAGAAAAATATGTCCACAGAGTTAGCGGCTATATTGTTTAAAAATAGTCAATCAAACACTGTGTGGATACGGACACAATTAGGCCTACATGGTGGAGGAAGAAATTGTAGGTTTAATACCTTCGTCTTAACCCATGCCCAGATATTTTTCCGGCAACCCTCAAAAGGTGTGAAAATTTTCACATGTACACTTGAGTATTTCAAAGAAATTGTAGCCGATTCAATTTGACTCTTGCAAAATTGTTTACGCGAAGCCGGTTAAGCATGGAATGCCAGATTCTAAATAGCAAGTTGTATGTCCTTGTATATTTTGTCAGGCTAATGTTACTATTCGAAGTTCATTGCGTAAAAAGGACCAAAAATGCCATGGAAATTTCAAGAGAAACACCGTCTAATACTACGAGCAAAACTTTTGATCATAGGCAATAACAGAAGTCTTTTTATTTACCTCTCCATTTGGATTCTTTGCCTTGATCACAGATCCAAATGTAACAGTAGTGATCGAAACGATTAACAGCAACGAGAAGACAAAACTGAGGCGGTCCATGTTCAACCTAGAAAACAATAAAAATAACACAACATTCATTGCCAGTGACAAGATGTAAACAGACTTCCCAAAAGTTGCTTAAAACCCGATTTCGTTTAACCTTGGTAACAAACGTAACGGTTGTTACGCGACAGTTAAAATATAAAATACAGAAACATGAGTTACTGTTTTTAACGTTGTAAATATTTCTGTATAACCCTATAAGAGCTTGTAGGTGAAATCTCTGCTTGTACCTGCGCCAGCTTAGCTTAAAACACCAGCATCACTTACCAAACAGTGTCTTAGAAGTGGCTCTTTTTTCAGTGCCTAGCAGTGTAGTCGCAGCCAGCAGCTTTGTAAAACTACGAAAAAAAACAAGAAGGCGATCTCTATTTATTGCAAAATTTTGGTGAAAGCAAATTAATGTTATGACGCGGCATGATTAATTTGCTTTAATTGAAAGTTTTTCAATTTATTGTTACTTTTTGGAAAACAAAGAAGGCGATCCTATATTTAGGATAAATTTGGGGAAGAACAATCCCGTTGAAAATGGGCGAAGCAGAAAAAGTGTTTTAATTGATAATATGGCGCCCAATGCATTTTAAGTTCTTGAATTTATTGTTTTAGTCAAGCACAAAGGTGACGCTATTTTAAGGATAAATTAAATTGATGATCTGGCGCCCAATGCTTTTAATTAAAGTTCGTCGATTTATTGTTTTATTGAAAACCTCAGTAGGTCACCCCATTTATAGGAATTTTTTAAAGAAAAACAAACCCATTTAAAAATCTGGCTGAAAAAGCTTTGAACTGTTTGGCGAATCCGCGAATCAGTGATAAACATCTCGAATTACTGAGGCACAAGACTTGGAGATGGAAACTTAAAAGCTTTGCAATTAAAACTATATCTCACTCAATTTAATTTATCCTGAACGATTGTGCAAATTCCAGGTTAATGGCTTGAAAGGATGGGTGTTTTTCATTATGCCAAACCCACCGGTCACGGATCAATGGGACAGTACCTGTGGAAAATGGAACGACATTTTGTAATCAAACCGAGCCAAGCAATAGGAATGGCTCTTATTCTTTTTCCGAATTCCCTAGTTAGGGCAAAGAACCGGTTTGTCAAAAATGGAACGGCAGATTTTGGTACCTGCAGAGGTGATCCCGGATATTCCGGTCAGAAAGACCGAAACGGACACACCATTTGAATTCCGACCGAAATGTCCGGAATCTTTTTCATAATGGGAAACACCTGCTGTCTTGTGATGTTTGTTGATTATGCTTGCAAAGTGACTCTTACTTTTGGGTAGAATCCGGTGTTGACTGCGACGAGTCAAATGAAAACTACAGCGCAAGAATATTCCTTCGGTACAACCCGATTCTATTTATTATCAGATTTCAAACAAAGAAATTTTATTTTGTCAAGTTCCTGTTTTGCCAACTAATTCTGGTTTATTTATGGTTTCTTTGCAACTGTTTTGAAATACTAAACTGGTATTTAAAATTCGCCGCTTTTTCTTCACTTTGAGTACGAGAATGGAATAGGAACCCCTTTCTGAAAGAACTTTACCGAACAGTTATCCGTTTCTAAGAGCGGAATGTTACAAAGGCATGTATGATCACGTGATATTTTTCTTTGGTCATAAGTCAATTGCTCCTAACCGAATACGCAATCTTCATACTAGACTGCTGAGTTGTCTGTCCAAAGTCGTTGTCTCAATGTGTTTTGTATGTGTTATTACTCCACCAATAAGCTGTCAGCAGGCTTCCTTCAACACAGAACGGAAATCTATTTGTAACATCTCGATCTATTGATAATAGTGAGACAACATCGTTCAATATGTTGTTAGGGACACTAAAAGATTAAAGTAAATAGAACACTTGATGCACTTAGGTGGTGTAAATTATTTAAACTCCAAACAAACAATATGACGAGCGTGGCTATTTTTTAGATTTAAATGCGTGACTTTCATGAATAAGTGTGGTCTGCTTTTATCTGTATATTTGTTCTCTGTTTCTGTATTTCTATTTTTCCATTGAGTTTTTCGTCTCTTTCTTTCTTTACACAGTACAAATTTTATGATTGACACGTTTTCTCCAAATAATGGACTTTTTACTTGCCCTAACCTTAACCTCAAGGCTGCAACTAGCAAAGAATTTTCCTTAGCTGTGACTCAGCGTTTTACGCAACTGTAGCCTGTAATTAAATTTGTCATCCAAATATCAAAATTTAAGTCTGTAGCTAAGCTGCAGTTTCTAGCTAGAGTCTTCGACACATTCTTTGCGGCCTTTTTCCTCAGTCTTTTTTCAAGGTTCTGGTATGGTATCACTGTAGCGTGTTGGCG
>CM042759.1:1798422-1876893 GCA_022496165.2 Catalaphyllia jardinei
TCACTTAGGTATTGAAATCAAGTGGGTGGGGACTGGAAAAGAGTGAGTTGCCATGGGAACAAAATGTTTTATAGCGGTAGGTGTTTTCTGTAGAATTGTTAGCCTACCAAGTTTCAATGGTCTGCGTTGCAAATGGGCCCTTTGTACGATCCGGTCACATGGTACAAAATTAAATATACTGGTGAGCAAGTTGCGTAGTGGAACTTCCAAAACAATGCAATTGGTACCAGTTCACCAGTATATTTAATTTTGTACCATGTGACCGGATCGTGCAAAGGGCCCATTGACCAAGATAGGTGTATTTATATACTTGATGTAATATTTGGTTGAGTGTATATGACATCATTAGTCATCTCATTTGCATATTTTACACATTTTTTCAAACTTAAATATCTTCGAAACTAATGCAGGTATTTGCAAACTGTAAACGGCGTTTTCATTCTTTTATGGAATTCTATGTGATACACCTAAAAAAATCAAGAGGTAAAAATTTGATCATAGTGGCACTTGTTATGAAACAGCATTGAGTGCGGAATGACCTGGGTACGAGTTTAGCGCAACAGTGTTACGCAGGATTTGTAAGCAACTGGTTTTCTAGTAAAATCGCGTAAGCAGAGGAGACAAAGATAAAGTATTCCTTCTTTCTCTCTACTCAGCAAGATTGCGTGCTTCCTGTGGTTTAATAGGGAAAAATGTCGAAGTAGGTTTGCTTTACAGTTGTGTAGTCTTTGACCTTGTTTGGTATACAACTCTTATTTTGTTCTAGTAGTAAGTGCTTTTACCCGACAGCGTTTGAATTTAAATTCAAAGTCATATTGACTGTGGAAAGGAAGCCAGTGTTTTTCTCGAAGTAGTGATGGACAAGTTTTTTTTAAAATCGTTAGGTTATCAATCACTGCTTTAGTTTTGCCTGGAGTTTAAAGTGGATGGTGTTTGGTGGTGAAAAATTGATGCAGTTGTGGAGGAAAATTTTTTTCTAAGTCTTTTTTCGATCTTTTTACTTAGTAAATGTGTTATGGCAGTCGCCTCCTTACGCGTGTGTGACAGTGAGATGGGAAGGAACACACGATTTATTCAGAACTTTTATTAAAGTCTATTTATAAAGTCGTTCTGTTCTTGTTGTCTTCTGATCCTGCAATAAAGAAAAAACGTATCAACTACTTAGCTCTTGTTTTATTAACCGAGCTTAGTCGGTCTGATCGAGGTCGTGATTCTCCCATACAGACCGACTATACATCTTTGTTAACCTAGTTTATAGTATATGACCCAAACAATGGACCCTTCTCCAAAATGGCGGCCGAAAATTCAAATAAGGTAAAATTAAAAACGCTTACCAGCACTAGAAAAAGCACTTTTAGTAACCTTGCAAATTTTCAGCATTTCAGGTGTAGCATCGGCTGAGAAAATGTAAGATAAAAATTGAAAAATTTAGAGACCTTTGTATGACTGGGGTATAATGCATACCCCCAGTCATACAAACGTCTCTAAATTTTTAAGTTTTCAACTTACATTTTCTCAGCTGATATTACACCTGAAATGCTGAAAGTTTGCAAGGTTACTAAAGTAAAGGTGCTTTTTAATTTCTAGTGCTTGTATACGTTTTTAATTTTGACTTATTTGAATTTTCGACCGCCATTTTGGAGAAGGGTCTATTTAATTCGCTTAATGTAACTGGTTTGTGCTGACATTTTTCCTTGCGAACGGCGATGAGCGGAATTGAATTCTGCCAAAGTTTGCTCGTCCTCTTATCATTTTTTCTCATCAGGGGCCGGGTTGTTCGAAAGCCAGTTAACGCTAAGCCAGATTTAAAAGTTAACCAAGGTAGTCATTTTTCTCGTACAAAGCCGTTTGACTACTCTTGTTTTGTGCAATTTGAGATGCCTCACCGTAAAATTTACCAAACACAAATAAAATTCTCGCTAATCCTGGGTTAGCTTAATCGTGTTTTGAACAACCCGGCCCAGCCTTTTAGTCACTCGGCTTTTATAACTTGACAAATAGGCCCTTTGTACGATCCGGTCATATGGGACGAAAACAACGGAACTCGTACCAGTTAGCCCGACTCAAGTTGTTTTTAAAATCACACTGTGTAATTTGCGTCCCACCATAATTTATTCCGCACTATGTGGCCAATTGTTAGATTAAAATGCTTGATGATTTTGCATTTTTGAAACTTTTTCACAGCGAAACATTTACCGGTCTAGATGGAAAAATCTAGACCGCGGTCGATATCGATTTCAGCAATCAAATTCGTGAATTTGGTAGTTCCCAGTCCTTGGGAGACTGAGCCACATATTAGTAAACAGTAATTAAGCAATAGACCACAAGTTTCCGTGGGTTATAACCTGATAAACCACACGGGATGTTGGTAGAACATGAGAAGAATTCGTAAACCACGAGCCGCAGCCGAGTGGTTTACGAATTCTTCGAGTGTTCTACCAACATCCCAAGTGATTTATCAGCCTATAACCCATGGAAAACTTGTGGTCTATTGCTTTTATATAATAATTCAGAAGAAGCGCGATTTTTCCGTGGATTTACCTGCACAATAACCCACAGCAGATTGACCAATCAGAGTGCGCGCATTGATTTGGTTATTATATAAACGGTAATAACGTACTGGTAAAAATGAACATCGTAAAATATATTTTGAAAACACGAGATAAATTATGATAATTCTGTTTGCACGCTTTTTCATGTCCCTTGTGTATAAATAAAGATTTGGAATAATAATGAGTATTCTACGCATATTTTCCTTAAACAATAGCTCCGAACCTATTTTTATTAAAAATTGGCCTGGAATTTATCCAACGCCACTGTGGCCTCGCGGTATAACGCGCGCTCTCTGGCGTCGACGGCCTCTCTCTCGCCGTCGATTTCTTTAAGTTGTTTCTTAACAACTTCCACAGCAAGGGGTTCGAAGCCCCGCCAGACCAGTTCTTTTTCCCTTTTTTTTTTCTTGTTTTAGGCAGCAAAATTACGTAAAATTTAGAAGCCCAGAGATGCATTTTATTTATTTCTCTAGCAAAAGAAAAAAATCTTCTACCAGAAAGAAAAAACACATCTCTGAGCTTCTAAAATTTCATGTAATTTTTCTTTTTAAAGTAAAGAAGAAAAAAGTTGGTTCTACAGAGCTCGAACCTCTTGGAGGAATTAGGAAGTTGGTAACAAAAAAACTCGTCCGGGCGTCCAAGTGACCCTTAAAGAAAAATCCGGCTGAAGCAGACTACGTAAGGAAAAACAACGATTACTAATCGACAACGATGTTATTCCGAAATTTCGTCCGATATTATTTTCACAATCTCTGTCGATGTTGTCATAACTGTTTTTAAAGCAATCTATATTTTTCTTTTCGAAAAAAGTCGTCGCAATTTTTTTTTTTCTCAGTGAGCAAAGGCTCTAAAAGTTTTCTCGAACATTGAGTCAAAATAATAGTTTGGAGTAATTGTGTCAAAACTGTTCATTTCACTAAAAGCACAATTATTTCAAAGCATTTTTGATTTTTGATTTTTAATTCTAACCTTTTCTTCGATATGAAGAAAGGAATCAAACGATTGTGTGATCAATCCTGAATCGAGGTTTTGTTGAAGTCTTAGTGCTGTCGTCTAAATGAGCCTTTTCATTATTTGACTGAAAAACAAGCGCAATTTTTATTAGGAAAAGTTCTCTTTAAGTGAATTAAATTTGGAATCTCCAAAATTGCTTTCGAGTTGCAAAGCTTCCCGGTTTTATATCTAGGTTTTACTGTCCGTTTAGAGACTTTCGTTCCAGATTGAACATGGTGCCAATCTGAAATGGAAAAGTTCCCCTTTCAGCCATAATAGTTTTATTTTAAGTTTATAACGCGAGTATTCTTTTAACCTGAAGTCTCGATCATGGATAACAATTTTTTTAAATTCTATTGGCTGTGCACTTACAGAACCAGAACTTGCAAGAAATGATCGATTGCTACTTAATTCAAGCAGCATGCCTTTTTCCTGTTTGAATTTGAATTCGTTGCTTGTGTTTCAATTCGAACTTTTTAAGCCGAGATTTTCAGTCAAAAATGTATAGGTTCTTTAGGGACTGGTCAAAAAGCATTTGAGAGGGAGGGGTGGGGGGCTGGTGGGCCGGAGAAGAGATAGGGCGAGTCATCAGTTAATGACCCCTTGGTAATGGATGGGTCGCTAAATCCTATTTTAACAGGAATTGACACACATTTGATCTAATCAATAGCAGAGTAAAGGCTTCCTATTGCAAGGATTGAAATTTTTCGAGCTACAGAGTGGCTGGTGTACAACAAAGACGGCAATTTCATATTGGTGGTTTTAACGTCACGCAAGTAAGCTTAATTATCACGCAAGTGAAAAAAAAATCGCTTACCATTCAATAAATTGCTGGTTTTCACATGACGACACTAAAATTCAAACCTCAGAACTATTGATACTCATAAGATTTTACTTTCATGATGCATAAGAGCAGCTAAAAACTAATATTCATGCAAATTTTCTCTCCGAATGGGTTCTTAGTTTAGTGATAAACTAAGCTCGAATTTCTAAGCTTTGGCGTGACGCTGCATTTACATGACGGGCGAGAGAGCTGTGATGTTGGTTTAAAAGAGACTTATCTCGGGAAATTTGGCTATCTGAACAGTTCTTGTATTAGAATTAAGTATTATTGCCGCGTTTTTGTGTTCTTCAAGAGATACATTCACGCTTTTGTAGCAAAACTCAGAGACAAATGTTTCTGCTGGTTTCCGGCCGCCATGTTGGTGCCCATCTCGATGGGCACCAGCACGGCGTCTCCATACAAATCTCTATAAATTTGGGAGAAACGTTTCTCCGCATATCTTCCATAAGAAAAATTGCTGTGACCTGAATCTTGGCGAGAGTCTTTGCATAATTACCTTCTTTCTTTTCCCAGATTCTGGACTTAATATATTGAACGGTTTTGATTTTTTATTTCTGTTTTGAATGGCTTGACACTGAAAACCAGCAATTGAGTCCAGAATTTGAAACATCGTAGAAGAGTAAAAAATGAACGTACCAAAGTTTCGGCGATGTGCGAATTTCCGAACTCGAGTTATTCGGCAAAAGATTCACAGAAAATTATAGTGTTTAGTACGAAGACGCCATGTTGGAGCCCGTCTGAGAGACTCCAACATGGCAGCCGGAAACCAGAGGAAACATCTTGAGTTTACTTTGGCTCTCTCAAAACGTTTATTCGCTCTGTTAAACTTAAAAACATTCGCATAGGCACTTCTCTCAACATATTGGTTGCTCAGAACTCGAAAACATGAGGCGAATCCATATTTCCTGCTCGTAACATGTTTCCCAGAAATAATGCCGATGTCACGCATTGTGAAAAAATGTGTCCTATTAATTTTCAAAACAAAGCGGTCTACCGAGCTGAAGACAGGCCAACAGAAATATGTTTAAAAATGACTTAATCTTATTTTTTTTTTCATTTCAGTTTTTCTGATATAAAATAAGAAATCTGACGAAATGAGCAAAGAGTCACTAGGCAGAAATTTTCAAACTTCTATATATGCTCCTTCAACATGCTGGTCTTCAAGGCCACCGAATGGTCAATTTGTGCCTTCATACTATTTGTACAAGAGTGTAAGGAACTCATGCTCATGGGCCTGGAACTCGTAGTTTGCTGGCTGTGTGAGTTCCAGGACTCAATACCTTTTTTGTAGATGGATTAGTTCATTACTGATCCACGTGAAACGAGGCCTGAAGCCAAGTTTGAAAGGTTTACGGTCAAGGTTTCTTACTAACAGTTAACCGACATGATTAAGTTGCAAGAGTTGAAAAAACTCAATGGGAACGACGTTGTTAGCAAGTTAGTTTTGGGTCAAATGGAAGGGAGTGGGGGGTCGTGTTTTAAACGACCACATTTCCAAATACTCCCGCCCCCCCCCCCCCCTGTACTCTTTGACCAGTCCCGTAGAAATACAAAGCTGCAGATCAGGCCAAAAAAAAATATTTGTCAATTTGTTTTCTTTTTGGCATTTTGAGGCAATAAGGTAATTCAGTTTGACTTTTAGCGTGGAAAAGTAACCGTAAGTTTTTACAATTGCCCTAAATACAGAATTCGATCATGCTAATTTGTTCCCTTACAGAGGCTGTGACAAAATGTACCAAAGCGTTTGATGGGTGTCCCTTGGCGCAGATTGCTTTCTATTCCATCGACAAAATAAAAAAAA
Source organism: Catalaphyllia jardinei (assembly GCA_022496165.2). Taxonomy (NCBI): domain Eukaryota; kingdom Metazoa; phylum Cnidaria; class Anthozoa; order Scleractinia; family Caryophylliidae; genus Catalaphyllia; species Catalaphyllia jardinei. The sequence goes on from CM042759.1 coordinate 1,804,613, forward strand.
CAAACGAGTCAATTACATTTTGGCGACTTCCATTCCTTGCTCCACGTGTTTTCCACTCCCAGTTTCTGTTTTCATATTTGAAATACTGCAAATCAAAAACAAAATGCGTTGATCAATCATGATACGTTGCTTCACGTTAACAATTACAACAAAGAGCACCAATGAAAAACTGAGGATGACCTCTACAAGGAATTTTTTCTTTAAACTTGTTAGCTTAGGTACAATTATAGGTTTTTCTAGGGGACGGAGAGGGAAATTTTTTTACGAGTACGAAATTTAGATTGTGCAAGATTTTAGGAGGGTGATTGCTTCTATTATTGGGCTCGCGTTGTACGATTTTCTCTTTCTCTATGTTGTGCATAATAGACCTTTCCCGCATTCAGTGCGTACGAACAATAGCACTAGAGTGAGGTAGTGGTGGACATTTTCATACATTTACTGTGTTTTTGTCCACCCCAAACTCGACTCTTTGCCATTGTTGTTTGGAATGCGGGAGAGGTCTATTATGTTTGGCAATAGACCAACTTCGATATATTAAAATTCAGCTGCATAAAACAATACACCACAGGTCGAGGCTCTGGGGTATAACTACAAAGTTAATGGGGTTATTCCCCAGAGCCTAGTACTGACGCCCATTGTGTAAAACTGAACTCTAATATATCGAAATTGGTCTGTTGCCCCCATCATATTATTAATAGTTCACACCCAATTGAAATTGTGCAACTTGAAGTCAGCTTAGCTTACATTTTGCTGGATTCATTTGGTTTCCTCTTTGCGTTTCCACGCCTCTGCGAGTCTTGTATCACGACATTTTGGCTATCCTATAAACAAGTAATACACTTATTCCATTGGCAAATATTTAACACGACCAATAAGGTGCTGTTATCGTGTTAGCCTCGTCGCATGCAAAGATTTTTTTCAAACTAAACACTTCGATAAAGCTTTCAACTGCACAGGCTTTACCAATTAGTACACTCAACGAGGCTAGTTCAGCTAAAAGTTTCAGTTAAACTTACCCGCAGGAACTCGAGATGGCTAGAACAGAAAGTTTTAACTCAGCAGTAGTTACATTTTTATGATTATCGGAAAGTTTTTCAACAAAAACAATTTCCCAACAAAAACAGTTTATGGAGAACAAGCCATCAGAAAGCTGAAAACAACTGAAAAAATCGGGCCTTCAATTTATAGACCAAATACCGTTCTTTGTCGAGGGTAAAGTAAACACATTATAAAGTTTTGTTGAAAACGTTGAACAATCCAATGATACACTGAGAAAGCGCTAATTAAAAGCCAAATATTTGTTTGAAGTGCAAGAACACGAAATCATACGTAGCAAAAATATTCAACATTCTTCCTAACCAATTTGGCAAGCTTTGAATTGAATGAAGTTTACGTTAATCTTATCGGCGTGTTGATCCTCGCGGGATAAGTATCTGTAAAACTCCAGTCTTGGGAATAGCGCAGAGAGAGTAATAAAATTTCGTGCATAAAATTCACTTGAAAAGTTGTTTAAGCAGCATCTTTGTATCTTCGAGAAAGAATAGCACTGTTGAGCAACGGTTTACCTCAAGACATCTCTGTTCTGCTAAACGTTTTAGATTTCGCTATGTTCTGTTTCTTCAACGAAGCCAGACCGTTCTTGTGTCATTTGTCAAACAGGAACAAGCGACAGGAGGTGAATTTCTGCTTGAAAACGTGAGCTGGAGCAGATCCACGATCGACCACATGTCACACTGAACTGAGGTGTGATGCAAAAACTGAATGTACATGTATAATTAATTTTATGATAATCTTTTTTTAGGTGTACAAGCCTTTGATTTATTCGAATCCAGTCCCGTTGGTTTCACCAAGATTTATTTCTTGGAAAAAACTTCCATCGATCTCCATCGCATCCCAGTCAATATTCAAACTATCAATGTTATACTCCGAACAATAATCGAAAATAAAATTGGTGTGATACCACTGAAGACAATTTTAAAAGCGCTAGTTGTGGATATATCAAGGGGCACTAGGCGGAGGCCTTGGTGAGGGGGAGGAGAGGTGCTGTCTTTGCAAAGTGTCAAATCTGACTAATCGCCTCATAGCAGCAGATAGCACTCACTTTTCTAAAGTAATCCTTCACCACCCTCGCCCACCTCCTTTTTGCTGGGGAAGCGAAGAATGGCTCGTCTTCTCAAGGGCAACATTCGGATTCATTACTACGGCACTGTGTGCTGATAACTCTTACTTCGGGTGTGGTTCCTTAAACAATATGGAACAATTATTCACCTAGACATAGCTAGACACAAGGAAGAAATGGGGATTAGCATGCCTTCCAAGAATTTTTGTTTTAAAATAATAAAGGCCTGCTTCATGCACCACATTTTCTTAGAAAAATTCTCCCTCCTCGCCTCACCATTAATACTTCTGGTCCAACTTCCAGTGCTTTGCGATCGGACAGAATTACGTTGTTTTGATAGAAGCTTTATGTTCGAAGATGAAATAAATAGAGGATATTACACGGTGGCGAGAAGATATGAATTTTATGTTCGAGTGGCGAGAACAATATCTCATGAGTGAGCGCAGCGAACGAGTGAGATATGGTTCTTGCCACGAGAACATAAAATTCATATCTTCGAGCTAACGTGTAATGTTCTTTTTATCATATAGACATACTGATGACGGCGTTTTTGATGATTTTTCGAAGATTTCCGACCACCTTCCGAAGATTTCCGAAAATTTCCCGAAATTGCTCCGAAGGCCAGACGAACGTTTCCGAACATTTTCCGAAAATTTCCGAAGATTAACGAAGACTTTCGACGAAGACCCGAAGATGTTACGATGTTACACCAACAAATTTAAGTACAATTTAAGAGACAAACTTGATATCAAGAAAATCATCGATAAACTCACGTGTGAGATTATGAAAAATAAACCACTCGGGTCCCGGATGTAGTTTTTATGAATTTTACGAGTGGTATATTTTCCAGTAAAATACTCGTGTCTATATAATAAATAAGAATAAATCACAGTATTTATAGAGGAAGCCACATCAGCCTTAGATGGTTTTCATGCAGGTTCTGTATCTTGGTCGAATTAGAATTTGGAGATGTTGGTTTTATGAAGCTGAGGCTAAAAATGTTTAAATGTTCAAGATCAGTTTTATCGAATCATGGGAAGGATATGGTTTAGTCTAGTTTTCGCGCGGATCGAGAGGTCTGGTAGCGAACATGGCCGGAGCCGAGTCACTTTAACTCGCTCTTACTCTCGCAGTGCTGTCTACACCCAAGTGTATAAAAACATAAAAGCTAGGGTACCGCTAAATCAAATGCTTGGGTAGAACAAGGTGATCTCGTGGTGTTTTGTTAGGAAAGACAGGTCTGGTTGAGAACAGGTTGGTGGGCATGAGAGGGGGGGAGTGTGGGTAGGAGAGAATGAGAGATGGGAGGGTGCACTTGGGTATGTGAGAAAGAAGTGGTACTTGGCCCATCAATCAAACTTGACTTAAAACCTTTTTGGACTGAGGCAATGGGCACAAGATTGCTATTTTGGGTTTGGCTTAGGGTTAAAGCTTAGTATCACAAGAATGGTTGGGCTATTTCTTGGAATTCTGCACTCTATGCCGACCAGTTGCGTAACTCAAGTTCAGTTTAGACAAGTTAAACAAGACAACCATAAGCTTCAAATTTGTAAATAAAGCTGATAAAGTTTCTCAAAAACTCAAACTGTAGCTCAAAATTAACGGCCAAAAGGGAAGACAAACACACCATAGCACTTGGGTTAATTTGCTCATCCATTCATACTTCAAAGCCCCATTAAGCTAACCAAGGATTAGCGAGAATTACAATTTCAATCTTGTAATTCTGCGGTTAGATTTTCTGTTTATATTGCATTTGCATTTCCATTTATTTTTCCATAAACCACACCTGTCATTCAGTTTTGAGTTTTAATAATCTCAAACTACACAAAACATAAGTGGTGAAAAACATTTTTATACAGGAAAAATCAAAACTTCTGTTAACTTTTAAACCTGGCTTAGCGTTAACCAACTTTCAAACAAACCGACTCCGAACAGCATGGGTACAGCGTCATTAAGAATTAAATAAAACGCACACAATGGATGTGACAAGCTATTTATTTACTGATTCATCTGTACTTAATACACGTAAAGCACACAAAAAGAATGTTTAATAAGTTTGGAAAAATGATACTAGAAAAAAGAAAACTTCATTCTCATCCCCAGAGCCTTCTCGGCCATTTGTCACGTGGTAATTCCTCGGTGTGATTTCAAAGGAAAGCACGAGAGGCTCTAGTTATCAGAATGGGTAATTCCTGGGACAATAACAAAGCTACGCAGTGTAATTACTAACCCCAAAGGGGACAAGTTGGAGGTGAGGGGGGGGGGGGCCTAGGTTATTATTCGAGGAAATACAAAATAAGAGTCTTGTGAGCAAAACAAAAACATTTTTCCTTTTAAATTACTGTTTACAAATATTCTCTCGTAGGTTAGTTAAATTTCATCTATCGAAAATTTACATATTAACAAATTAAAGAACTATAAATTGCATTTTATAAAAGCGATTGAACAGTTAAATCCGCTAGTTAAATTCCCTCGTTAATATTTTAAGATATATTACAATTTATAATTTAGGGCACGCAATGGCGTTTAAAGATAAAAATTTTCCTGCGAGGTGTGAATGAAGCGTTCCAATTTGGACCCTTGTAGAACATCTGTCTAACAGTTTTCTTCAAAACATTCAGCATTATTTAGAAATATCCTGATATAAAAATTGACGATTTGATTTAGTACGCGCTTATTATGCTTGTAGAAATTGTATTCTGGTGCAAAAAGAGTTATGTCGGATTCGTCTCCATCGAATATTGCCAAAAATCTATTTTTGGATCTTGCGTCTAACACTACCTACCTACAAAACCAAACCTAAAATGTAAATATTTCCCTCTTATAAATTCCACCCGTTAATAAATGCTCTGAGTCAGGAACCAATATTTCAGAATCGTTAAACCCACTGAAGACCTAAAACTGAAAAAAAGTCGCGAACAGGAATTCAACGCACGCCGCCATCTTGGATTTAATGAAGTCACCAACTTAGTTATTAATAAATTCAACACGTGGCAATCACGAGTCACTAGGACAGCGGTAGTGACCACGAGAACCACCTGTGTCGAGGTTACAGATATTTAGTGAGAAACGCCAAACGACAAGGAGTTCTGTCTGTTACGGTGTTTAGGAATGAACCAGTGATTGTAGTAGATTACGGTAGGTGTTTTTGGTAGAAGAACAGGAAGTATGTGTGATCCGGTCCCCCCTGGGTGAAGTTCTCTTACAGGAAGATGTCTGTGACCAGGGCCGCGATTCAGTGTTCCCTGTGAAAAGTGTTTCCTTACAAGAATATGGGTGTGACTAGAACCTGATTCACTGCTCCTCATGGAAAAGTGTTCCTTAAATATGACTATGACTGAGGCCGTGATTCAGTGTTCCCTATAAAAAGTGGTCCCTTGCGAGAATATGTGTAACTAGGGCCATGATTCAGTGTACCCTATGGAAAGTGTTCCCCTGCGGGTATATGAGTATGATTAGGGTCATGATTCGGTGTTCCCTACGGAAAGTGCTCCCTTACTAGTGGATGTGTCAACCGTGATTTAGTGTTCCCCAACTAGACGATGCATGTAACAAGAGACATGATTCGGTTTTCCCTATAGAAAAGTGTTCCCTCACTAACTAGAGCTATCTGAGGTTAGAGCCGCACCGCAGCCGGCATTCCCTAGTGAACCCTGGAGGGTAGAAACGTAGTGTTTGTCTGTAGCACCATCGAATGTTCTCCCCTAGACGATCAACTGTACAATTCACAACTAATCTATAAATCTCCCCATTAAAAATTTTCAGTAACCTAGGTATTAACGACCGAACATTAATACAAAAATAACTATTCATGTTCTTTCGTTGACACACTTTCCAAGCGCTGACACTGCGTCATTCATTTGCTAAGTAGAACAGACAGCAACAACCAAAACCTCCCTCGTGCGCCCTGCGCTTGCACGTGTGTCATTCCTGGGGTGTCGTTTAAGAGCTCAGAAGGTTTTTTGGATGACTTGTTCATCCTTGAGATGACCTCACAGAGCTCCTTCCGGCTTCCATGATGCTAAGTTCCATTCTAGAATCGAAACAAACAAAACTTAATGTAATGGTATGTGAGCTCTAATTCGTTTCTCACATACATTATTTTTATCTTATCGTTCAGAAACATCTCTTTATTCCACGTATATGCCCCCCGGATACAAGCCCCCACCCCCTGTTTATAAGCCCACCCACACCCCCTATAAAGTTCTATAAAATACCTGAGCCACTACGCGCGCTACCATTGGCTGATAGGTGTGTGTAGATGAGAGTATGTAAACACGGTTGTGACGTCAGTTTCAGATTTGTGTGTATTAAGAATTATTTTATAAAAGCAATAGAGCACTTTTTCCGTGTTTACAGAGCCTCACCTTAACATTCGACGGGTTAGGAGAATTGTCGCAAGTTATGTAAACCCTTGACTACGTCTCGGGTTTGCGTAACTGTCTCGAATTCTCCCAACCTTCCTCGTGCTTAGACGAGGCTATGTAAACACGGAAAAAGTGCTCTATTACTCTACTGCTCTATCATCATGTTTCACTGTCTTAAATACAAGTCCAGAGCTTTAACGTGGGATTTTACGGTATTATAGCAACGTTAAAACTTCCAACTGGCAGGAGGAGACCTTTATAATTGACTATACGGTGATCGTTTACAACAACGGTCGAGGCGTTAGACTCGGGACTTCCTTGAAGCAACGCCAGCATGTGGGTAGAACGGGCTTTGAACCCGTGACCTTCAGATTTCAAGTATAGTGCACTTCCGCTCGGCCACCCTGCCTACTCAAATCATTGAATGCTCAACTGTCTAAGGCTTGAAAAATTAAAACCTGACTCACTATAACCTCCATTTCATACAGTATGCACCATCTGCTGGCAACATTGTTTCTTGTTATTACACGCAAGCTAAATCGTGCAGCTCTCAGATGGAAAAAGATTTTTCTTACTTGAGTACTTTGGGGAGTGGCGTCTGATCGAGTTTGTACTGAATAACAGCAAGTTTACACAAAGTCCGAAGAGATGGCTCTGTAAATTAAAATAAAACAAAACAGCACTGGATTTATAATAACGGCAGAGTACTACTGGAATGGAATGCCCTGTTTAAATTCGTACTTTGAGTAATCTGTAGTACATGTATGAGGTTACAAAAAGTACGGATACTCCCCCCACCCCACCCCCGTAAATGGACTACTAGCTCATCATGGACAACCCCTCCCTAAACATTTTATCAGGTCACCCCAACAATTCAATGCTACTCAGCTATACTCCTAGCAAGGGTAGCGAGAGGCACTGTAAGAGTAAAAGTGTTCTGCCCAAGAACCGATACAACACAGCGAGTCCAGTCAGAAAAAAAAAAACTACTTCTTGAACCAGTCAGCCACCGTGCATCTCACAGAGAGAAAATAAACCTCAATTATCAACTATACTGGGCTAATTAGAGTGCCTGTATGTGGTTCTCCACTTACCGAGATCTAAGATGTACAAATCTGAGTGATCTTGAAGGTTGTACTCGTCGTCCATTGGAGCTCCAGTTACAGGACTAACCGTGAATAAAAACAAACACAGAACTAAGTGTAGGGAGCCTGGAGACAACACCAGTCTAACCCTGTTACCATGGTGACAAATGTTAATGTGCTTAACTGCATAATACCCCGCCACTCGAAGTAAATTCCACGTAGCCGGCATTGCGGTACTCATAAAATAATTAATTGAGCCGAAACAAACGCGCTACGCATGTAATTGACTCGCTTCTTCTCTTGCATATATTACTCACTGCGTACCGCGTACTGCATAGCCAGCTGCTTAAGAAACCCCGACATCTTGAATTTATTTTTTCCACGTAGGGCGAATTTATTATTTCCGCGTACCGCGTACCCAGCCCTTTTCACTGACGCACTCGATGTGGCGGGGTATTCTGCAGTTACACTCCTGTCAATAAATGAACAAGAAGGATAACCAAGCAGGAGAAATGCCGGATTAAGGAGAGCTAAGGGGAATGCATTCAGACTTGTTTAATTTGAATGCACCTTTGAATAGCAGACCTACCTGGTGCCGCCAAATACCATCAGCTTTGTTCCTATAAGACAACAGCAATGTCTTCTCCGCGGGCATGGGCCATGACCAGAGATGTCCAACTTTCTCCACACGTTGGTATCTAAAACAGGTGTGGAAATATACGTTAAAAGAGCACAGTACACACGGTATTTGGAGTTTTTTTGGCCACTTACAAAATTACTATTAAATTAAGGGAAACCTGAAAATACTAGTTTACTAAGATAAAGAAATTCGACACTACCTCCGCCTCGACTACGCGGCGTAGAAATGCCGATTTCATATACAATTAATAATCTATTAGCTGATACTGTTGTAAATATTATTAATATTATTAATAAGTATGATTCTACCATTTGAATATATTTTTATGTTTTTTTATTTATACTTGACCCCACAAGCTTGTAGCTTTTTAATCGTCTTTAAATAAAGGTCACATACATACATAAACACTAAAGAGATGAACAGGGATGGTTAAGGATGGAGAAGATAAACACGGATTAAAAATGACGAACTTGAAGAGTTCAGGCTTAAATTTTCAAGAGTTGACTAGCCCGAAGAAGCAAACTTCCCTTGCTTGGTGTATGAGAAAGGACTGAGAATAAGCCTGAAAAATTGACGGAAATGTGGTCTTTTTATTGGTTGTCACTAGCATACAAAAATTTGTGGCTTAGTAGCAACCAGTCAGACACGAACACAACACCATCAAGCAAAGTCATCAGTGCGGAGAAATGCTTCCAAAGGTTTTTCAAATGTCTTCGTCAATTTTCGGCCAGCTTACTAATTTGATAAAATGAAAAAGTTTAATACTTGATGGTCCAGAACAAATAAAGCTACAGTAATATCTCTTCTGTGGACAACTCTAAAACTGCATGGAGTCTGTAATTAACATTTTGAACATTCAATTCCTTCAAACATCCTCTGCTTACATAGTTCAGTCTAAGTGCAAGTGAAGTATGATCCTCGCAGTAAATTTTCCAATTTAAGCAATTGGAAAGAAGAAGCCTGAAAAAAAATCAGGGCTTCAACGGGATTCGAACCCATGACCTCCGCGATACCGGTGCGATGCTCTACCAACTGAGCTATGAAGCCACACATTGGGAGTTTGTCTCCCGGTGTACGCACTTTTATTACTTACATTGTATCTCTTTCATTCCCTTGGTCTTATTTTGTGTTGCATGTAAAAAGCAGGGGAATAACTCGCAACTTGGTTCATATATTCCCCTGGCTCAACTTTAAACACATCTATTCCATAGTTGGTGTTAGTAGTTTTTGCAATTTTCTTCCGCCCGCAGGGCTCGAAATTAACGCTCGCAAATTCGCAAAATGCGAGTGATTTTGATAAGCTGCGTGTGAGAAAATATCCACTAGGAAACGTTTGCGAGTTAGAATTATCCATGTCTCCCACACATTTGGAAAGAATTTGCTAGAGTTCTCACCAGTTTGCTAGTGGTTAATCTTACTAGCCAAACTTTGCAAGAGGACTGAAAAGTTAACTTCAAGCCCTGCAATCTTGTCAAATGCGTTTTAAGTATCAAGAGTAAAACAAAGCCTTGTTGTTGCTGTTGTTGTTCCAGATTCATTTGTTTGTGCAGCCGGTATGCATTGTTTGTTCAATCATACCTGTGTCTAAGCTATACACCTCTCCATGATGTTTTCTTTCGAGTCCATTGTAACCACCAAAGACATAGATGTGCTTTCCATAAGAGACTGTGAAGATTCAAGCAAGTAGTAATCAGATTAAACGACCATATGTACAGTACATTATCTATTCAACAGAGCTTTTTGCCAGCAGACTCCTCTATCACATTCATCTTTCTGCCAACTTGAAGTTGACCAAGGTAAAATAAATCTCACTGTTTCCCATGGGGCCAGTCATTAATTGTTTTGTTATACCTCCCGACTCAAAAAGAGAAAAACTCCGAAAAAAAAAATGATTTGCTTGATGCCATTGCATACACTAGCTGTGCTCGCAAAATAGAGTGGCTGCCAAAACCAACCTGACCTATCACAAAATCGCGATAACAGTATTTTTCTTCGCAGCTAAAAAAAGTACCAGCTGCAAAAGGCCCAATACTGATAAATAGCCAGGAGTGTCATTTGCCCACCAACATCAACCCATAACAGTTTCTTTAGAAACTAATAACTTTTTTTTGATGAGTTTAGCAAACTAAACATTAGGCCACCATGCATGAACCCCGTACCTTTGTGCACAAATTATGAAAAAAAGTTATCCAATAGATACACATGTAGATTTCAAGGGGAATATAGGGGACACCCATGACAACAATGACTAACCTGCCGAATGGCTGCGCCGTCCAACAGGCAAATCTCCTGATGTTTTAAGTTTAAACCAGCAGTTTTTAACTACAAGGAAATAAAAAAATTGACAACATCAGAAGAAAGACCTCAACAGCAATAAAGGATTTTGCTAAAACACAAAATGAAGCCAGCTTGAGACAAGCTGGCTTTGTGGAAAAAAATTAATATTGTACTTCGTGTAAATGTAGTATACATGTGTACAAAAGCAAATCTTGGGCTTTGTCATTGGGGTAAAATCCTTAAGAAAATAAATAAATAAAGAAGAACTATTGGTCTAATAAACAGAAAAATGGGCACATTAATGCTATGGTTCAATTAACATGAAGTAAGTTAAGGTGAAAGTTTATGGTAGAAAGTGAAAGGTTACAGTGACCTTGGTTAGGGTTAAGCGTTTGGCGTTAACGTATGTTCCAGAATGAAAAGGGATGAGGGCTTGTGTTAAGGCTGCAAGGTGAAGATTTTACTTTGTATTTCTCACAAATTTCTTGATTTCACTTACTAGAAAAGGAAACCCTTTGGTGATCAAAGTTAACATAAACCTCCTCTACATCATAGATAATCCTGCCTTTATACCTTCCCTTTCCAGTAACTCTTATGTGGAATGAAGGGATGAATACATTTTGAACTGAACTGTAGGTAATGCTTTATATATACATAATAATGTTGTCCTAATTGAGGTCACTGTAAATGAACAAGCAAATATTGCAAATAGAATGCAAATTAATAACTAAAGAATCCCAACTGGTGGAAGGCTGACCAGTTGGATATTTACACAACAAGGTTGACGAGTTGTACTCAGGACTACCAAGAAAAAATCCAGATAGAGGTACAGTGTGTAGGGTCGAGGATCTGTCAAACCACAAACCTCCAGATTTCAAACCCAGCACCCTGAGCAACTCAGCAATGCCACCTCCCATACACTTACCTGTATCAAACACTCTAACTGAATTGGAATAAACTTCTTGTCCTGAATGATACTGGCCCAGTCTATCACCTAGAAAACAATGTGACAGATCAACATCCAGTTCACAAATTCAGTTTTTTCTGCATCTGTCCTCTTGTTGATAGAGTGATTGATTGACTGACTGACTGACTGACTGACTGACTGACTGACTGACTGACTGACTGACTGACTGACTGACTGACTGACTGACTGACTGGCTGACTGGCTGGCTGGCTGATTTATTGATTGATTCATTGGTTAATCACAAACTGCATGTAGCTCCACCCACCATGATTGGGTGAGACGGACTGTACTTTTTGTATCTGTTTGATTACCCATTTTTGATTTCTTTATTATGTTCTATTATTATATTATTAGGTTCTATATTATTAGGTTGTAATTTGGTTGAGTGTGATAAATCAATAATAGTGTGAGTCACCGTTAACTGCAGGATCTTCTACAATCAGTAAATAATTTAGTTGCTTGTTTGATGATAAATTACATCATAACATTGTCAAGTGACTGTGGAACCACAAGCCGCAGGTGAGTGGCTCCGCAGTAAACTTTGACAATGTTACGTCATCAATAAGAGGACAGATGCATAAAAACCTGATATCAATTTGTTTTTTAAAATAACCCAAAATTGTCAAATGCCAGGATTTTAAATGAGGAGACAGGCCATAAACAAAGAAAAGTGAATGTGATTAAAAATAATGCGAACAATGCCAATAGCTTTTCTCGCCTTTTAATTGTCAGGCTACTACTTGAAAGAGTCAATAAAATCTCATTGGTTAAAAACTTCACAGTTCGGCAGCCGGAGGTTGAACTTGAAATCTTGCATAGATTAACATTTTATTCATCTGTACTCTTATTATGATAAAACATGAGCCAATCAGCACGCAAGAAATTCGACAGTAAAAAAATCCCTTTACAATATTAATAAAATGTTAACCACACAGGTGAGGAGAACAAAAACACTGATCATCTCGAGGATATTGTCAGGCTGGATGTTTAACCATGTTGAAATATAGTTCACTACAGTTTATACGAGTACTTATTATACGGCTAGCTTCACGAGCGGGCAAGATGAACCGAACTGTGCGCTGTGATTGGCTACCCGAGCGGGCAAGATGGAGCCATCTTGCCCGCTCGGGACTACCCGCTGTATCCCGCAAGAAAAATTCCCCTGAAAGCCATACAATAAATCCTTTATTGACCAAGTTTGTTCGGTCAAGATGGCTGGATATTGGCCTTGTTCTTTTTTTGGACGTTTATGTATAAACAGGCAAAAAAGAACTTGGCCAATATCCAGCCATCTTGACCTAACACTTGGTCAATAACCCATATATCATGACATGTACAATGTAGATACATGAAGATAAGCTGTCCATGCACTTTGCATTCTCAGACTTTGATTTTTGTTGCTGTTAACAGAGCATTAGAAAGAGCAAATAAATACATGTGAATTTAATAAATCTGCACAAATTCCTGGCCAACCTACCTCGTCCTCCAAATATGTACATGTCTGTGCCAACAGCAGTCGCAGAATGGAAGTCTCTCCACTTGGCTGGTTTTCCCTAAAAACAATGTTAATAACAAAATCATATCACTACAGGTATGGACAGGTCACAGGAACTATCATTTTAACTTCTCTGGAGTGTGAAAAAGGGTTTATCCTTGCACAAAAAAGGCCTGATGCTGAGAAAGTAAATATACATTTAAATACAGTTAAACCCTGTTACAAGGAGGAATTTAGCCTCCAGAGCAGACAAGATTTCTTTGAGCGAGTGTTCACATCGTAAAAAGATCAGTTGCCATCTTGAATTTTTCATGCAGTGGAAGACTGGAGAGAGAAAGAAAGTTCTACCAAGGGGGTGAGTGATAGGCAAGAGAAAGGCTAGGGGAGGGGGCGGGACAAAGAAAATCTCGCCTGCCCGAGATCATTGTTCTTTTAGGAAACCCTGTTCACCTACAAACAGAGTTTCTATAAATTGGTGCGGCTTGACCCTACTTGTCAATTGTCTGTCAATCACCAGTCAAATTCCTTCATTTCATTTGTGCGGGACATGGCAAACTCTGTCGAAACTGGTGTTTCGATTCTGCTCTTGACGAATCTATGTGAACTTGGAATGTCTCGCGCTTTACGAACGGACCAAAAAGATGCAATTTCTACACTGGTATACGGAAAAGATCTGTTGGCAGTGCTACCCACTGGCTTTGGGAAAATCTTAATATTTCAGATGTTGGTACTCATCAAGCAAATAATGACGGGGAAACCTTCAAGCACGGTTGTCGTGTGTGTCGTGTGTCTATCTATGATCAGTTGGCTGCATGAAGCTGCACTCACGGATTGTCGTTTGGAGGATATAGACTCGAGCAAATATCAACTCATATTTGCTTCTGCAGGAGAGGTTTTATCCAAGTCATTTCTTTCTTCGCTTAAAAAAAAACAGCCACACTGTTGTACTATTGTACACTCATGATTATTGAAGAAGGGGGAAGAAAATTGCTTTCCATGACAACTCCATAGCTCTACATATACATGCTTGTGTTGTTGTTTTTGTTGGGAAACAAGACTTCTGGTGTCCTGAAAAACTCTAATTGTGATTGGTTACCCACTGATTTCCAGAAATGCATGGGGCGTTTCATGGTTTAACAGGCTTTTCGGGCAGGCATCTTCTCTTTTTTCCCCTCCCCCATCCCTGACTCTCTAACATTGCAGTCTAAAGATTGTAATGCTAGCTCGATCGCCCCAACAAGACGCTTGCACTGCAGGCTAGGAGGAATTGAAAAAATCAAGTTCAAATGGGTCCAACTGTTCAATGTTATGTCAACTACCTTCAAAATACTTACTGTTACTCTGGGTTTGTGCCACGTTAATGTTTGTGTGTCCAGATATTCAACAGAATTTGAGAAGCATTCCCCCTACACAAAAATAACAGATACAGAAATAACTTTAGTTACAGTATTGGAAAGGTAAGCCAACACTCTTTCACAGAATTTACAAACAAAGAATGCAAGCAACAACACGACCTGTCTTTCACCACTTCAGAAACAGGAAGAAATCTGACATGAGTGATATTTTATGGTCATTATTTTGTGGGATCACTCCTGCAACAATCTGGCTTCTCATCTCTTGTTTTATCCCATGTGATTACACAAGATGAGGTTAACCTCACTCAAGTTATGTCGGTAGAGAAGTGGACCACAAGAATTCAATCGCACATTTATAAGCCTACATATACATGTACAGTATGTACCAACCAATACCGAAACTAAGAAGTTAAGTTTAAAATACATGAAGGAAAACAGTGATTATCTGTTCAATACTAATCTTCCAAAACTACATGTAGCATACAGTATACATATTTCTAGACATATTTCTGATTCCACAATCGCTTGCAAAGAAACCCTAAATGTATTAGATCCAGACTTACAATTTACATTTATGTATTTATAAATTAAAGATCTAAACATTGACATTACTATTTTTACCTCTTCTTCATATCCACCAAAGATATAAATCCTAGATTCAATAACACAAGCTGAATGCCCATCTCTTGCAGCAGGAGGTTTTCCTTGAACTTTAGGTTTGGACCATGTTAAACTCTCTGATAATAATGAAGAACATTATAAATAAATTCATAACTTCAACAAATAAGCCTACAACTCAATGGCAACTGTAGTCAGGGGAAGATCTAGGGGGAGGTAGCAGGGGGTGCACACCCCCTCTCCCCCGAGAGGAAGTCTTCTTCGGATTTGCTTTTAGAATTATTTATCTTTGTTACCAGTCAGTTACACCCATTCCTTAGTGGTACACCTCCTCCTAAGAAAAATCCTGGATCCACCCCTGATAGTAATAGTAATAATAATGATAATAATAATAATAATAATAATAATAATTTATAGACAGATCCACCTGGAGGCTCTTCCCTGTTAAATTACATTAATAACAATTACAAATAAATCAAATTAAGTTACTTACAAATTATACAGTAAAAACAGGATTAACAGATAGGCCACTCAGCTACATCGCATTGACTATTGGCTCATGGATTATTGTTAGAAAATCTAGCTGTTTAACCCTTTAATGCGCACTGTTGACTTATAGATTTTACTCTGTCTAACGCCAGACGATTTTACTCGTCAAAGGGAGACCCCTTGCGCACTAAAGGGTTAAGATGGCCAATACCTCACCTGTGTCAAAACAGTACAAAACATTACAAGCACCATGTGTATCATTCCTGCCACCGAATATGTACACCAAATCACCAATGGCTGATGCACTGTGACCATACCTCATGTACGGAACACAATCTTTACATGCACGAGATACAGGAGGAAGCTTCATCCACCGGCAAGGAACTGTTAATAAAATTAGAAAATCCAACTATCTGTTATTGCTGTAGTTGTTAGGGAATTACACGAGTTGTGTACTACTTATCAAACAGCCCAGGTTCAAATACTGACTGGGGACATTGTGTTGTGTTCTTGGGCAAGACACTTTACTCACACAGTGCCTCTCCATTCAGGTGTATTGCAAATGGGTACCAGCAAACAGTTGAAAAAGAATGACTTGCAATGGACTAGTTACCATCCCATCTAAGAGTTGTCCACAGAACAGTACGTTAAGTGATCTAACACACATGTAGGAGGTTGTGTTGTGCTCAGTTCAACTTAGTTCATTGGAAGAATATTAACTACTTGATGGTGTTACACAACTCAACCAAAATGTCACAAGAGCATGAATGTTTATGAGATCAACATTAACATTAACATTGACTTTACAGTATTTTAACAATACAGAAAAAAAGGCCTTTGTAGCCTGCAGTTAGCAAAGCTGTTCTAGGCGAGCTACTTAAACTGACACTGTATAAGCTCTCTCTCTCGCACACATATTTTTGTTCTGCCGTTGACAATGTACATTGTAGTTTCTTACTCCATTCTTTAAGGCAGTCCTTTAAATAAGCAAAATAGCTCCCTGCACTGCCTGCCAAATGCGTGATTATTATTGTAACAATATAATTTATGAAGGCAAAAATAAAATGAACTGAACTGAACTCACAAACACAATGAAATAGATACATGAGCGAGCAAATAAAAATAAATAATATATAATAGTAGTGATAGTTATAACTAAGCCAGTCACACAAGAGATTCTTAACAGGTGAAGGGGAAAGCTAGTCAGTTAAATACAAATATAAGCTAGAAAGGTCAACATAGTGCAAGTCAACATTCATCTCCTCAATTTCAAGAATTTTCAAAAACAGGTGAGTCAGCTTGCGTTTAAAAGGTGCTTTCCTTAGCTTACGAAGTACAATGGGATGCCATTCCATATTTTTGCACCAACGCTGGAAAAGGAAAGCAACTGATGATTTGTTCTTGCCTGATTTATATAGAAGCTTCCAGCTACTGAGAAATGAGTAGAGTAGGAATGAACCTGTTCAGAGTGAGTAAAAAGTTCAGAAATATTGGGAGAAGCACATTGATTTTCAATGTCATGTAACAGAGAGGCAACCAATTTGAAGTAAAGCACTTTTATCGGAAGAATTCCCAAACAAGCAAAAAGAGGAGCATTGTGAGATGTATAATCAGAAAAATACATTAGACAAAGAACCGCTTTTGTAAAATGACGATTTTGTTTAAATGAGTATCCGCGGCTTGGCCCCAAGTAACGTGACCATAGGAAATATACAGTTCGATGAGCAAGCGGTAAATGTTTACAAGAGTAGTGCGTGGTACAAAGTGTCTAAGCCTTGCAATAATACCGATACCTTTACTTATTTTCGTGGAAATGTACTTAATATGGTACTACCAGGAGAGAACCGTCAATTAGAACACCTAGGTATTTCACAAATGTCTTAAGTTCAAGAGACACCAATTGCTCCAAGTTATTGTCAAGTATTTTAAGGTTTACATCACAGTATAGTTTATGTTGATAGTTAAGTTAGATTTAGATACGTTAAGAGACAATTTATTCGAATTCAACAATTCACACAACTTTAATAACTCTTCATTGATGACAACTTCAAGAGAGACTGATGAGGAGATATGATCAAGATATTGATCAATCCACGACAAGATACTATCAGCGATGCTTAAACTGTGGCCTTATGGTTAGTGCACTAAACTCCAGATTGGGTGACCTAAGTTCAAGCCATGGCCACAAGGTCACTGCACAAGTGTTCTTGGGCAAGAAACTGTGCGTCCCATCCCTGGAGATTGCTATGGAATTTGAAATAAGCCTCAGCTGATAAGCTAGTAGGCTTGAAAAACAGACTTAACCCACCCCTAAAAGGAGATAATTGGGTGCTACACATGGCAGAAATACAAGCACAGACCTGCCAACCCCTGGTAAAGGAAAGTCTTGAGATCCATGAAAATAAATCTGGAGATTCTACAAAAAATAGTGAGATTCTATTTTTCCATGATCGAACCCCTTTACTAGCCACCAACCTCATTCCCAGGGCCTACTCCCATTTAAAAATGGTGGACAGACACGGAGAAAAATGATATAAGTTAATGAACACAAGTAAAAATCACAGCTCGGTACAAAAAAATAGTAAGTACTGTGTTTTTTTATTAGTATATCACTTTATGGCACTAGCATTCCTCGTAAATATTCCATTTATTTGTGTCATTTCAGAAAGATTTTTCCCAAAATGCAATGAGATTAGGAGTCTTGTCATGAGACAGTGAGAAATGACAAAAAATCCTGAGACTCACGGCAAAACCGTGAGAGGTTGGCAGGTCTGCAAGCATTATATACAGTACCACCTGAAACTATTTACCCTTTTACCGAGGTTTTGCCGCGGCCGATTCTCAGATTAACACCGTGTTCTCGCCTCAGCAATGAAGTGGCGTGCCAAAATTTTACTGAGGTTTTACCTAGGTCTGCCGCGACATAAAATACCGCGGTAAACAGTAAGATGCAGTAGAGTTGAATAGGCTATCAGACCTTTTGTTTTGACATAATTTTAGCAATAGGTAATTAGGTGTCCCCAATTAGCGCACGTTGTACCCTAGAGATTTTGACATGGTAATAAAGTTCTTCTTCTTCTTCTCGTTAATTAAACAATGCCATCTTCACGCTCCGGTGACAATTCATGTATTCGTCATCTTACTAAAAGACCCTGCTGTAGCTTGTTAACTTCACAGGAATCCATTACCACAGTGTCGCTACATTTTATGATTTTCTTGTCGTGTAAATTGGTTTGAGTATTTTCATCTTTGACGCAAAAGTACTTCCAGGGATAAAAGTTTCTTCCAAATAAATAATTTTCTTCAGAGTCCGGAAAAAAGCAGTCGATAAGTGACAAGCCACATTACAGTTACAGCAAGTTTTTGATTCACATGTTTGAAGTCATGTCGCATGACAAATCGGAAACAGGTCATTTCGCTCCAAGTCCGTTTCACCCCAGGTCGTTTCGCCCCAAGTCAAAGTCGTTTCACCCCAAGTCAAAGTCGTTTCACCCCAACTTTAAAGTTGTTTAGTTTAAAGTAAGTTGTGATGTATTTACAAATTACTAGAGGAATAAAATGTCACCTTTGTAAGATAAGGTTGTTGATGGCATTTAAAACTGTTCATTTCACTCTCCTCAATCTCTCTTTCCCTACCACGCCAAGGTGATGATGTGCCATTAAATCGATGGCCGATCATATTTGTAAAACTTATTAAACCTTCTGAGGCTTTTACTTGCAGCCATAATTTTAAACCTTTCTTTATTAAACATTTGCGTGGTTAAAGAGCCATTGGGTCTAAATGTATTTGTTTGATTATGCGCGTAGATCAGAAGTGTTGTTGCACTCACATAGCAAAGTCAAACAAAGTCTGTTGATTGATCGATGGCCAATCGTATTTGAAAACTTACTAAACCTTCCATGGCTTTTACCCGTAGAGTACATTGTAAATTAAGGGTCTCAGCAGTGCTTGTTTTGTTCAAGTTACCTATTTATTACTTTGTAAAACGTATAAAAAACTTCATGCAAACTAACTTTTGGTTGGGGCGAAACGACTTCGAGTTGGGGCAAAATGACTTTGAGTTGGGGCGAAATGGACCATAATTCGACAAATCAAGTTTTTGTAGTCACATGTAACCCGTATTGGTATGCGCTGAGAGTTATGTGAATTGTGAAGCTTGTGAAAGTTTGCAGCCATCAACAAGAATGTGTCGAACGTCAGAATACATACAGCTGAGATTGCTCTCTAAAAATTGCTAAAGCTGTTCAGGAACTGTCAAAATTGATAGAAAACCATGGCCAAGTACACTGTAATATAAGCGATTTCAACGGGACGGCTTCCTCTCGGTGACTTGCCTTGTAGCAGCTGACCACCAACAATGTAGCTGGATAGAGAAAATGAGACACTGATTTCATTGATCAGAAGTTAAGCTGGAACAAAATGATGAGTTTATTGATGCCTATGTTTGCAATTTGTAAATAAGGTTAAGATGGAACGAATTATTGTGTACATGAGAAAACGTGAATTGGCATTTTGAAAGAAAGGAATGTTTTGCGATGGCCATGCAGTAATTAAGATCTGTGAGAATTTCTCACGGGCGAAAACTTTGGTTTTCATTGTTGTGCGATGCTTGTAATTATAACATCGATGCCTATGTCTGCAATGTATAGAGATATGTCCGAACAGATTATATTATGTTCATGAAAATCATGAATCGGTAAAAGTTTTTTGGTGGTGCCAGTTCCGAGGTTTTGACGGCAGTTCTGTGAAAATCAAGGACGCAAATACTTTGCCAGTTGTTCATTCAAAGCATACCACAAGTTACACAGGCTAGCATTTACTTGACTTGATGCGATGATATATATTTAACAGAGTATCTTGCTAATGAAAAAATTTGTTTTGGCTATATAGCTTGTGAATCAAACCTGTCACTAGCCACTGCGCTAGCAAGCTGAAAAGTTAGTCGCAAGCCATGTAAACAAGTTACAAGCACGGATATTTCATGTATAAGAGAAATCAATAAGGAAACACTTTTTAACAAAAGAAATTAGCTGCTATTTTTTCTTCATTGCGGTATACCGCGTCTGGCCTGCCGCAGCGTTCAGTTGCGTCCGTCCAAGACGTGGTTGAGGAATTCATCCCACCGCAGTGAATTCACGGCAGAACCCTTCAGCAAGGACGAGGTTTTACCATGTGCTAATGGGTAAATACTTTCAGGTGGTACTGTATTATATTGCAAGCGAGAGCTCCTGGTATCTTAATTTAATGGGACAGGTAGTTAAAGCCAATGGAGTGAATGAAAATAAAGAAACCTTGACACAGAGGGTTGAAACATCAAGATACAAAAAACCTTTGCACAACAGGCTAGGGAAAACTATATTGATGAGTGCATGTTTCTGCCGTGCACAAACTATTCATAAAACATGCAAATGCAAGTGCCTAAAAATTCTCATGACATCATGAAAAGTTAATGTAACAGTAAGAAGATTTGTACAGATAAGTTCTCTATTAATCCATACAGAACCTTCTAATACAATCACATTTTTAAAGGGTATTTGTAAAAAAATTTCTACATTATCTGTTATGTAATACTTAAAATTATATTTATTTTGCAAGAATGTTCATAAATTGTCTAGCTTGGATGCTAATTGGATAATTACTTGTCAGTCGACCATCCATGTCATACAGTTCTATCCCAATATAGTGCTTTACAAAATACATAAAAAAGCTCATTACCACGCTCTGAACTATCCAATATTACGTGCCCTATGCAAGTTGAAAAGAAAGTCACTCTGCCAAGACCCCCAGTATTCCCCCTTGAACATAAAGGTCTCTAATAACCTTTTACTCAAACTTCAAATTTAAATACCAAGTTTATTTTTTATATACAACAGGCAGTAAGCAGATGGGAGATTGTTGCAGCAGCAAACTGATATCACAAGAAACATAGAGCGGTAATTAAGGAAAACTGCTATATCGAGCTTGAATCTAAACGAAAACAACTGAATACATGTATGTGTAGTAAGCTTATTCTCACACGCAATGATAAAATTATAGAACTACACCTGACTATATATAGTGAGACTTTAAGACTGATACAGGCAAGGTATATAACTGTTTTCCTTTTTGTCAAGCTTCTAATGTTATTTTTAGCACAGAAACAATAGCAATCTACCCACTGACTTGTGGCAACATGATTTATTCATTACAAATACTGGAAAATTAGAATCCGTCCTCGTAAACAACCTCTATGCTTGTGTTTTCTACAGCTTGCATATTTAGCTTTGAAGCAGATTACGATTTAGGAAACGGCGCCCGTTTATAAATTTAGTGCAAAGATTATATTTTTGCCAGCTAAGCAGATGCTTTTCAATGTCAAATAGCTGGCACGCATCAAGACGAAAACAATGGATTTCCGGTACGATATCAGTTTTTGACAAGGTCTTGTTCCACCTTCAAAATAGAAGCACGTTCAAAAATTCGACGGCACGAACCATTTGCACACTTTGCGCAGAATTTATACAAATCACACTCACTTTCCCTAACCTTACCTGTATCGAAAACGTGGACATCAATGTTGACTATCTGGTTATATTCTTCTCCAGTACAGTAACCACCAAAACTAAAGATGAAACGATTTCGAACGCTCACTGCGGCATGATTTACTCGTCTTGGGCCGCCTTCAACTTCTTGAGTCCATCTTATGGCCATAACTGAATAATCCTAATCCTAAACGTATCTTCAAAGATTCTCTAAAAACTGAACAAGTTAAAATCACCTTAGCTATAAAAAGAGCCACGGCGTGTAGGGGCAAGTGGACGCGAGCAGCAAAATACCTCAGGATTTGAGAATATTATAAGACAGGATTAGGACTGGTCAGCGGAGTAGGATAATCAGTATAGGAGCTGTAGTTGGCCTATCATGTAAGATCGAAACAAAGAGTCTACAACGTTTGGATGCAGGAGAATTCAACTTATTGCCGGATCTCTTGATCAAGAAATGCTCGTACCAGACGTCACTCTAAGTGTTATAAAACCAAATTGATTGCAAGGCTGGTACTACGGCAGCAGGGAAAAATTTATTGGCCAATATTTCAACTAGCAGAGCTAGTCTTCTTCAGGGCCAGAGAAGGTGGCCCTGAATGACATCCCGGGAATGACATCTAATGACATCAAACGAATGCCCAATCATCAGTGATCACATTATAGTCATTTTCTTGACGCAAAGGTTACCATAAAAACAGAATAAGACGTTCAGAACACTCTTAAATTTAGCTTTTAGTGCTTATGACTCATAAACGATATGGGGGGTGGCCTATTGCTGTCTGAAATAGTGGTTAGCATGTTAAGAGTCACTTTGGCTACTCGAAAATTTTGAACGACAAATTGTCAGGATTCAGTATTGGCCGATTTTTCGCTTGGCTTACCGGCGGCCTTGTCGGCCAAGAATACGTGTATACAAGTTATGTAGCGCTTGCTCGTAGCATACCATGCAATATCCCACCAGTCACTTGCAAATGTATTTTCTCGGTCCACGGTCCATGGCCTTTCTTTTGGAAGAGTTTGTATACCAGTAAAATACTAGTGACATGTAGGATATTCCATGGCATATCACCAGAAAGTGCTGCATAACTCAGCTTATACCAAGGTAGAAAAGGTCATATTCCAGCCGGGATTTTGCAGGATAATCAGCCGATAATCCCTACGGAAGGCTTAACTGAGCAGAGTTCAGTCTTACAGCAATAGTATTCATTAGTGGTTTCCTAACGGGATTCCGCTTCTTAAATCTTGTCTGACAAAACACTTTAAATTGCTGAGATAGCATGCCCTGGAGCTACTCATGGCAGTAAAGGGCAACAGCTTTTGCCCTTGCTTGCAAGAGTGAACGACGACCGCGTGAGATGTAGAGACTCCCACTACTTGTAACAACTCCAGGAGTTACTCTTTTACAATAACCGCTGGTGGCTGAAAGCCCAATCTCAAAGCTATTCTTCACGGCATTCGTGTTTTCTTTCACTCCTTGATGCAAAAAACCTTTGTGACGGCTCAAATTTGATTCAGTAGTGGCGGATCCACAGACAGCCTTGTGAACCACCACTGCCGAGGAGCAGAAAACTGAAAATCTTTAGAGGAAATAAAATATATAAATATATTTTATTTTCTCTAGAGGAAATAAAGTCTATTTATCAAGAGACCATGATCTGTGTATGTTTATACCGGTATGAATGTATGTATGTATGTAGAATCTGTAGGTGAAACACTAGTATTTCAGATCTAGAGCCCACCTTACCTATGGTATCGGCTTATCAGCTGCAATAACTGAAGCGCATTTCATTTATTGTGTGGCTTACACGAGGTGTATAGCCACATTACGTTATGACCTGATTTTTTAATGGACGATCACGTACCAGATTGCGGACATATTAGAGGATCTCAGCATCCCAATCCCGTTAGCCACTTCCAAGCGATCACAGGCGCACAGCGCCGCTTAAAAACGGCGTAGCGAAATAACCGGAGAGCGCTACGTTGTGCTCCAACTTACTCACGGTCTGGAAGAGGCTAATATACCATTGAGTTTTGCCAGCATCGTGTCAAATTTCAGTTATAAAAAATTAACAATTTTCCTACTCGATATCCCAGAAAATCTACTCTAAATGTCCCTTAGCCATTAATTTTCCCACAAATATAACTATTTCAACGGAACATGACTCAATGACCCGGAAAGGGCGAAATGTGGTGGTTTCCAATTAATATTGATCTTTCTAAGGCCTTTGGAACCACACTCTACCTTTTCCAGACCATTTTTCACTATTCCGTGCATTATCGTATCGCGTTATATATTGCAGGTTTTCACATGACGTCACTAAAATTCAAACTTTAGAATTATTGATCCTCCTGAGATTTGACTTTCATGATGTGTAAGAGCAACTAAAAACTAATATTCATACAAATTTCCACTCCGAATGGGTTCTAGGTTTAGTCATAAACTACGCTTGAATTTCTACGCTTTTGCGTGACGTGGCAGTTGCATGACGAGCGAGAGAGCTGTGATTTTGTTTAAAATGTGACTTATTTCGGGGAATTTGGCTATCTTAACAGTTCTCGTATTAGAATAAATTATTATTGTTACGTTTTTGAGTTCTTCGAGAGATTAATTTACGCTTATGTAGCAAAACTCAGTGACAGATGTTTCTGCTGGTTTTCGGCCGCCATGTTGGTGCCCATCTAGATGGGCACCAGCATGGCGTGTCCATGCAAATCTCTATAAATTTGGGAAAAACGTTTCCCCGCATATCTTTCATTAGAAAAATTGCTGTAACCTGAATCTCGACGAGAGTCTTTGCATATCTACCTTCTTTCTTTTCCCAGATTCTGAACTTAATTTATTGAACGGTTTTGATTTCTTATTTTGATCTATTTTGAATGGTGTGACACTGAAAACCAGCAATATATCGCGTTTTTACCTAGAAATCCCGGTCTGCGGTCACTATTGATTTCAGCCAACCAAATTCATAAATTTGGTAGTCTCCAGTCCTTGTGAGACACTGCCATATGATAAAACTTGACAAGTACCAAGGTGCTTTAATTATTGTCCGACAAATTAGTGCGAGCTGGACCTGAACTTGAGAGCTTTTGTAGAGATCCAGGGGGAACCCCTAGAAAAATTGGGTGGGGATGTGCGGCCACTTTCCAAAACTCCTAGCCTATCTAAGTCCAAAATCTCAGTGCGATTCTTTCCCTCCGTCCTATTAATGACCTGACCAAAAATTTGATAGCCTATTGAGTCTATTAAAGACCTAACCTTTAAATCAGACCGCCTGTCTTATAATTAGCTCCCTAGTTCAGATCAGTGTTAAAGCCAAGGTTTATAATACGCTTTATTAGCTAGGATAACATCCTCTACAAAACATACCCCGTTTAGGACTAAAGCGTAAAAACTAGGAGCCGTGATGGACTCCTGGCAAAAAGCCATACCCTATTTAAGACCATACTGGGGCCAAAATCGGGACTCTCTAGATCGTTTTCACGTGATCGATGACGTCATCACTTTCTAAAATCTAAAAACTAAAAATTTACCAAAGTTTCTATCGTCATCAGGCATAAGAGGCGGCATATTTATATCTGTTTATAATTTTATAGCTCAATGGCGTGCTTTGTTTGGAAACCAGGACATTTTGAATTTCCGGGTTATGGAAGTGCGTGACACAAGACTGCGATCAAATATGTTGAAAAATATATAATTGTCTTATGCTTTTGAGCTCTTTTAGAAGTTAGAGCATTAAGAAAAGTGCTGATATAAACGCTTGGTTTTTCAGTCACTTAGATAACAAAGTAAGTTCCAGATATTTGCACTATTTTCCGGCCGGCATATTGGTGTACCACAGGGGTGCACAAACATGGCGTTTTCATACAGGGCTCTGTAAATTTCTGCGAAACAGTACGACAAATTTAAGAAGTGTGTTATTTAATTATCGTCTATAAAATCACAAACGGCTATCTGAGAGGTATACCGTTCGTTCTGAGCATGCGCATGCAAGTTATCCTGGACTCTTCTTTCGCCGGCCCGGGTTCAGCCCCTATATGAGGCGGGAAGAAAGGAGAGTTCAGGGACTGGACTAGCCCTAGACCGAGCTCAGCTAGCTCGAGCTACATCCAATTATTGGGAGCCTGTTCGCAGGTTAAGTACAGAAATCTAATGAGGCCTAATAGAATTATCGATCTGGTGGCAGCGTGACCGAGGGGTTAGGGCACCGGACTTGAAATCTGGAGCTCGCCGGTTCAAGGCCCACTCTGACCAAGAAGCAGGAGTTGTTTCTCGGTAGAACCTAGTTCAACTTTAAGCCCAAACGGACCGGCAAGTAGTCGCAAGTGGACGCAAATTGAACTTGCGTGGAGACTTGCGTTGGGTGGCCAACTAAAGCGCAAGTTTACTCGGAAGTACACGCAAGTCACCCAAAAAAAAACATTTTAAGGCAGACTATTCTCTATTCCATTGGCTAATAATAGGTCAATGGACGTCACTCAACTTGCGTTGTCTAGGTTTGGGTGGCCAAACGGTGAAAAACTGCTTTGAATTTCGTGCAAATTTGATTTCGACCAAAGTGAGGGCAAATCATCGCAAGACAACGCAAGTGCACGCAAGGCCTGCCCAAACGGAGTCGCAAGAAGACCCAAGTTTTCAGCTTGCATTTACTTGCGGCTACGTTTCGCCAGGGCTTTGCGGTCATGCTTGTGAATAGCCAACTGGCCTGCCTCCCGCCAGTTGGAATTCTTAACCATTTTGTGTTCATTTGTGTTATTTGTTTCTAACCTGTGATCACGCGTCCCTTTGTTTTTTCGCAAAGGGACGCCTGATCGCAGGTTAATTTGTTTCATCATTTGGTTTCACTGGCCCTGAAAAGCCCCATTTGGGTAGTGGTCAATTAAGGCATTTACTTCTATTTTTTTAATTATAACGGTAATTCAGTTAAGGAAGGACCTAAAACACACCATTTCTTCAAGCGTTTTTTGGCGTGGCTAAGATTTAATTTCAAACCATGGCAAAGTTAACATTTTTAGAAAGCTTAAGGGCGAAAGATTATCAAAAAAATAATTTTGTTCCCTTGAACTATATTGCAACCTAA
Source organism: Catalaphyllia jardinei (assembly GCA_022496165.2). Classification (NCBI taxonomy): domain Eukaryota; kingdom Metazoa; phylum Cnidaria; class Anthozoa; order Scleractinia; family Caryophylliidae; genus Catalaphyllia; species Catalaphyllia jardinei. Next base: position 1,831,628 of record CM042759.1, read on the forward strand.
CATCGACTGATTAAATCTGTCACCTGCTGGGGAATGCCAGCACTTACTTGAGAAAATATGACTCCTACAAGAAACGATCAAAAAAGATAATTTTCACGCTCCCAAAAGAAGACAAATGGCTTGTTGTCATAAGCATAGAGATTTTTGAAAAGATAAAAGCATTAAATGGAGACCAAATAAATCTGACACAGAAAATATAGAATACGTTTCATTGCGTAACTTCGACAAAATGCCTGGGTGGAAAAATTCTAGGCTTAAAACCAAGAGACCATGATCGTGTTAAAACAAAGCAAAACTTACTTACAGCATCAAATCCTGAACATTTCAGCCCAGTTGGACAAATCCTTGTCAAAGTATTTTTTCTCAAAGGCAAAAATAACCCGCTTTAAGAAAACGAGCTTTGAACTTACAGTAACAGAAATTCTCCTAATAAAACTTTAATACCTTAAGATTCGGAAATCCGATAAAAACAAAACTTTGAATTTTCTACGGCGAGTTTTAGGTTGAGTCCCCCCTTCCTAAGAATCTTTTTAAATTTGTAATTTAAATGAATTTCAATTGATATCTTGTACATTTTGATAGTTTTTACATATTTTAGATTTTTAATGTCTTCGAATTGTGTGTATTTTGTATTTTTTTTGGATTTTTTTATGAGATCTATCCTTTTTGAAAACCATATTTTATGTGAAAAAGTCATCTCAATAAAGATTATTATTATTATTATTATCATTAGCGGCTTGGTAAAGGAATTCCACTTTTGTTTTTTCGAATTCTTAATCCTGCTCAAAAGACAATCTCAAGATCATGAATGTTTAGAAAAATATTATTTTAGGAAACTGCAGAACGATTAAAAGTACTGACATGGCTACAGTGCTAACCCTGAAGGGCACATCGCTAAGTTGGGTATATGTTCGACGAGATTGCATGGAATTTTGTATAAATAACAACTAAACTTAGACATGTTAGATAAGAAATCTGCCTTTATAGGGTAATCCTTGTGGAGAGTCAATATAGCATGCAACAGAAATCAGTGACATCATCGAATAAAAGCTATAAATAGCTGTATATATTTGCTGTGAATTCCGATCCTCGTAGAGAATGAGGAAAACTTTCATCTCTCCCCATTCTTCCGTAAGCCTGGGTCAGGACTCACCCCTGAGGGGTAGGACTGCCATCAGTTAAAAGGACGGGGGTTACTCGTTGGACAAGTTGAAAAGAACCTTAAGAGGCACCAAGATACTGTTTTGTTAGCGTGGTTTGAATTTTTTTTCACCAAACAGTGAGAGGTGCCAATTCTAAAACTGAAACATTATCTCGATCCTGTCATGTTTTTCCTGCTCTATATACCTTCAGTAAAAAGCAGGAGCCCATCACTAGGAGCCTGCTGCAACTACCCCATATTCTTGTCACGGCGTTTTCACAGACCGATCTATTTTTAGTTTGAAGTTATCTCGAATTCAGATCCCCACAGGAACCTCAGTAACCAATTGCAATCACAAGCACGGGCTAATGTTGACATGTGGATATGATGCCGACATGTTCACGTGAGGCCGCATAGTTTTATCCTTACCGATGCTCATGTAGGCTGGAACTAGCCTTTTTCGCGGGAACAATATCTAAAAATAGACTGGTCTGTTAAAATCTCGTTGCATTGGCTGATTATGGGAGTTGCATGCTCCTAGTAATGAGCTCCTGGTAAAATGCATCGCAAAAGCTCCGCTGTGGACCTTGAACACCTTCAGAAGTACCAAAGCTGCTTAATTTTCTTACTCCTAAAAAGTGCGACTAGCACCTCCGTCCTTTGTATATGAGAAACACTGTCCGATTTCGAGAAAGAAGCAAAACTAACTGCCTGAAAATGCAGAATACAGTCTACGGAAAATACATCAGTCGGTGAATCACTGTCTACACCAAAAAAGTCAAAGCTACAATCACAGAAAATATAGAATCATTTTTAATTGCTGCAGCCGTTAGAAGACTGACTAAATTCTACAAGTTGGAATATTGCAATATTTAATTGGCCTTTAGATATTTCCTGGCATTTCAAGTTGTCTTTTTTATACTTCAAGTGTGCCGTTTGTCTCCCGGTACGTGCTTATTTTGACACTAATCTACGTCACTGATCTGGCAAGAAAACAGAACCTTATCTAGTTTTATGTCATGCCTCTCGTCTCTGTTTATTTACATTTGACCCTTATTCGTATCCATATTATATACGCCCATTTCAACATTTTTTTTAAAAAATTTAACCACACAAACGTGACTTGAGGGAAAATACACAGGCAAACCCCAAATGCTTCTGAAATTCATTTCAGTTTGTGGTTAATTATCTGGAAATGAATTGCCATAGATTTGTTTTAAGTTGCGTTCATCTCATTTTTAAGATGGCGGGGAAAAGAGATCGCGCGACCGAGCGAACGTGTGTAGAATACATAATTGCAGATATTTATTTCAGCAAAGGGGTTTGTTTGGGCTGTATAGTAAGTGACTTAATTAATGGATGACGTTTTTCGTCAGACGACTTCCCAAGATGTTTACAGGAAAGTCTCTCAAAAATATCCTCATAAAAAAGTCGAAGTCAAAACAACAAGAACTCTAGCCCTCGCAGTCTCGTCAAGTACTCTACCAAGACTTTGAAGGTCGAGGTAAGGCAGTATATTTCGTAGCAGTCTCTCGAACTAAATTAAAACACAACACGTTAAACTAGGACAAAAAAATCTCCGCCCTCATAGTTTTGTTTTTTCACTGATCACACGTTGGTAGTTCCATACGAGGCTTTGTTTCAACAGAGTTGTTTCAATATGTAACTATGTATTTTTTCAAGGTTTTGACACTTTGGGTCTCGGAAGTAGATATCGTTACTGAAAGAAACTCTTTCCGTTATCAGATTAAAATTCAAGAAAAAATATCAAGAAAAGGCGGTACTGTAATTTACGTAGGAAATTTTTATCCTTGCTAGGCTGAAAAAGAGCTATAGAAAATCACATATTGACTTTTTTTATGGGATAGGACAATTCAGTTGAACAATCACACACTTAATTGGCATACCCCACTCCCGAGACGAATGTTTTGTACAACGGGCAAAATTATGCATTCCCGATTGTACAAACACTTTACGACCTTTGCGGCAAAAACATGGAAAATGGGCATTTTCACAGCTGCACAAGTTTTGTGAATATGGAAGCCTGACTTCTCTTTGCACCAGTCGGACCAGGGGCCTGTTTCTCGAAAGACCCGGTAACTTAACGGGCCCGAAATCAGATTTTGAAATCAAAATCTCAAAAAAAGTGGGGTGTGTTCTGAACTCTAATGGAGTCCATTTTGTTTCTTTAGTTACATTTTGTTTCTTTAGCTATTGTAAAATATTCACAGCTTTTGAAACTCCAATCTGAAATGAAAAATATTTACCGGGAGCTTCGAGCAGGGGCCCGTTTTTCGAAGCTCCCGGTAATTACCGGGCCCGTTAAGCTGTTTTGTTTTCCATTCTAAAGGGAGTTTCAAAAGGTTATCAGCTAGAGAAACAAAATAGACTTCATCAGAGGTCAGAACATGCCCTACTTTTCTAGAGACTTTGATATCAAAATCTGATTCCGGGCCCGTTAAGTTACCGGGTTTTTCGAGAAACGGGCCCCAGAATGGCTCCTAGTCGGACATAATTTTGTTAGGCTTAGCCGCTTCAACTTCCTTTATATTTATTGGCGTGTAAGTTTCAAAGTCTATCACCATATAACACAGTGCCTTGAATTGTTTTCTCGCTTAGTTTCAAAGAGGTCTGAGATCCACCCACATTTTGCCTCTCTCCTCTCATGAGGTTCAACACGTACACTATAGAAAGCCGCTGCGTGAGGTGCGTGCAGGCGCAAAGTGGAAAGCACTAATATCGTTCAGCGGCATCCCCCCGCCCGAAAAAAAAACCCTCTGAGCCTCTGCTGAGGAGTGATACGGTTTGTTAAGTTCGCGCCCAGACGTTTCGGCGAACTGCGTTTACTATAGTTTTCTTTGTGTCACTTTGAATCTATTCCCCTTTTGCTTGTTGGACAATTTCAGCTCAATTTTAACCAAGAAGAGTTAAGGCGGGGGTACACCTGAATAGGAGTGAAATTTGAAGTGATATCAAAAGGGAATTGTTAGGATTAAAATGGATTGGAAACAATACCAGACAGTTGACGCCCCCAAAAGAGGTCCTCAGGTCGGTGGGGGGACTGTTTGGTATCCGTTTTCTAATTCTTCACTTCAAAATTTCAATTTTCCAAATCCTTCAAATCTTCAACATTCCAAAAATCACCCAAAAATTTACACAAAACCGCCAAACAGTGGTTAATGAAATAAGCATAGAGATTTAGCGTCGCTTGAAAGATGACTGATATTGGCAGAAAGGCCGTGTTAAGCGACGTCGAAACAGCCTTCACACGTGTACCCCCGCCTTAAGGTGGCATCTAGACGGAAGGGATTCCGTCCAAATCTTGTCGTCCCCATCAGTCGGTAAATTTTTTTTTCACGCCATCGTCAAAACGTCACCAGAAATTCCAACGAAAATGTGTAACAAATCTGGGCTTTACAGTCTGTCGATCGCAATCTCAAATTCTTAATTATAACCGGTTTACTAGTAAGATCGATATATTCAGGCCAAGGGACTCTAGGAATGGTTGTCTATCTCGACTTCCCAAGCCACGAACAGAGAGGAAGACAGACTAAGTATTTTAGAGCTTTTAAAGATTGGGCTACCCAACCTATTGCACTTAAGAGACTAAGGCCAGACATGATTTTTAAAAGAACTTTAGGAATTTCTTTCTCTTAGCTTCATGTATACATTTTCAGTGCAGTTTTTAATATTTGCTAGTTTACTTTTGATATTTCATTTATGGGCTAGCGGAAAACGCATCAAGTGTTTTCCGTCCACACTACGCCTGAGAAATTTAACAAACACCGGTCATTTTGATTCGTCTTTGAGGAAGATTCGGGGCGCAGGGAAATCAAATGATTGTCGTGTAGCTATCGTTTATTTTTAGATAGCTCCGTTTTTAACATGCTCAAAATGTTTTTTGTCCGTCCAAAAACGAAACGCCGGCTTTTTCAAATTCCTCCGGTTTGGAGAGCGTTTTCGAAAAGCTTATTAAGTTCCGCTTTCGTGACGGGTTATTGTGGACCCTAGGCCTAACCGTAGAAGAAAACCTGTGTTTTTAAATTTCCCCGTCGTAGCTTGGCGCTGCAACTGGCCTTCGGCTATAGTGCACATGCGCACATGCCCAAGTATAAGCAGCATTCGTAGACCCAGTATAAGTTGTTGATTACTACCCAGATGCGTTCCAATCGCTTTTTAATTAAGTATTTTTTCGGGACGGAGGAAAGAAGGCTAGCGAAGTATCACGGGAAGGGTCAAAGAAAAAATAGTTATTTTTCTTCTGCCTCTACCCATAACTCCCAGCGCGCGCCACTCAATCCAGACCGCTTTCTCTTCGAAGCAATCCGATATAACCCGCACATAGCGTCTGGGGTCACTGACTACTAGTATGAAATTTAATTTCCTAACCAAAGTCAGCGCATAAGAACATCTTACTGACTTTGTACTCTGAAAATCGAAAAAAAACAAAGATCTCAACCCTCCCTACTGTTGACACTTTTTTGTAAAAAATCTCACTTTCCTCCAGGTTGAAGTGATTTCTCTTCGAACATCATTCACAAAGGCCACTAAGCGGCTTACCAAAGGAAGAAGAAGTTTAGAAAACGAAATCTGCTTTCTTTGCTTTCTGCGCACGGTAGAACTGACAGTTAAAATATTGTCTGAACACAATGAATGAGGTTTTCGAGACTCTAGCGGGAATGACCACAAATAGGGATTTAATTGCGTCTTTTTTTTTACCACAGCTATGGCCTTAAGGGTATTGTCTTTTGAATATGGAAAATTCTAACCTTGTGTAGATAAACTTATATTACCTTGTATAGATAAAACTTATATTTCACCTCTGGCATTAACTTTTAAAAACAAGACTCCCTGGACTAATAGCTGGTGGAGGCGCGGTGGCTCATGATTAGTGCGCTCGCCCCGGATCGAGCGGTCTGGGTTCGAGCCCTGGCCGGGAACATTGTGTTATGTTCTTGGGCAAGACACTTTACTCTCACAGAAGAAGTTGCAATTGGTTACTTTTTGAATTATCAATTTGACGCGTTTGACAGCTGGCGTCTACATGGAAGTGAGATTCAAATCCAAAGTAACCAGAGGTTTTTCTTTCTCGCCGCTTCGCGACTCGTATTCGCCACTTCGCGAAAATTAGAAAAATCAAGAAAAATATCTGGGAAGAGGGTATGCTTCTCTTTACCCAAGAGCATAAATGGGTACAAGCGAATTGGGAAACCTAACAAATTGCGGAGGAGTGACCCGCGATGGACTAGCATCCCGCCAAGGGAAGTAAAAATATTCTGAATAGCCGCTTCATGCTAAAGAAACCAGGATAGGTTCCGGCAGCAATGAGCCAATCGGCTCCAGGGCTTTAAACCGTTATGACTAGAATTAGCTACTTTCTAAACGAGAAAAAGACCTCGTCTCTCCAAACCATATACAAAGATGTCTTATATCAACGTTTTTCAAAGAGTGTATTACATCTTTGTGTTTGAATCATAAACACTGACATTTGCATTGTAAGCTTACTATACTTTTTACGTACCCGGCTCCGTTTCTCAAATTAATCAATTTTAAATAATCGTACCCAGTCCTTGTTAAGAACATGACTAATATCCTCGTTCATAATCCATCAAATCTTTTCGCTCGCGCTCGATTGGTCTAAACACGTCACGCAACCGAATATTTTCAGCTAAAACTAGGGAATATCCGAGGATATTCCCCAATTTTCAAAACTGCACGTGTTGCGAAAAAGATTTAAAGGATTATAAACACTATAGCCTCAATTTGTGGCGAAAATAAGCTCGGATATTTGCCCTTGGCCCCTGTTCCGAGCTACCCTCGCGGAAAACTGTACGCTTCTCGGAACAGATACTAGCGAGTTTACGAAATTACGACTGCGACGCCGAGGAAAACGTCGATTAAAAAATCAATTGATGTTTTATCTACGAATCTCGCGATGCTCTTAAGTCATTTGCCTTGTTTATCACTGTCAAAACTATCGCAAAATTACGTTTACGAAAACCACGACGGCAACGCCCCTAAAAATAGGGAGTTTACGAAACCACGACGGCAACGGCAACGGGAACGTCGCTAAACAAAAGGTTTAATGAGTAGGGTCGGGTTGTTCGAAAGCCGGTTAACGTTAACCCAGGATTAAACGTCAACTGAGGCATTATTTATTCTTGTTTAAAAATGTTTTCCACCTCTAATGTTTGGTCTGGTTTGAGATTCGTACAGCTCAAAACTGAAGGGCAAACAATATAAACAGATTACCTAACCAGAAAGTTACAAAACTCAAATCAAAATTATCGCTAACCCTGGGTTAGCTTAATCGGGCTTTGAACAACCCGGCCCAGAACAATAGCTGTGCACGTGCGTTATAAATCTTACTACATTTCTTTGTCGACCTCTGCAAAATGACAACGTGAAATGCTCACCTGAATTAAGGCCTGGGTCTCACTTACATGTGATGTTTTGGACATTTTTTCTAAATTTCGGTTTTTTTTCCTAAAACCTTGGTTTCTAATTGTTTATTTATATGCAAAACGGGTTTTGTTTGACAATTTACTCGACTTAAGTGGTCACGTGATTGACCACGCCCTAAATTGAGAGAAATAAGATCACATAAGTTACACTATGTAAACGTACTAGAAAACTCTCATTTTTTATTTCAAAACCTATGCCTTACTTACCTGGTTATATGTCGTTCTAAACGGGGATTCTGAAAATTTTTTATTCTTTTGTTATTATTTCATTTTTTTGCCTAGTCCTAGTCCCTTTCCAGTGGATATACGTTGTAACTGAAACAAAAGAAATAAATCTCTCAAACCTCTATTAATTCTCAAAAGTTGGTGGCTATAGCCATTTGCATAAATCAAAATAAGTCAAGGATTCTAACTGCAAATTCCCTAAAATTTGGATTTAAATTTATATAAACAATTGGGTGTGGCAAGTCACGTGACAAAGGAGCAAATTTCTTGAAACCAAAAGATAGTTTTCTTTCAAATACTTCACCCTATGCAAGTTCATAAGCAATAGCTGAAATATATTTTAAATTAGACCACCCTCTTCAAAATTTAATTCATTTGAGTGGCCAAATCTTGCGATGTCTCGAGAGTGTGAGCCGCAACGGCTAATTTTTTAAATTTTTATTTCAAAGCTATCGCTGTGTTCCGAATTTAATTTTGCGATAGTTTTAACAGTGATAAACAAGGCAAATAACTTAAGAGCATCGCCAGATTCGTAGATAAAACATAAATTGATTTTTTTGATCGACGTTGTCTTCGGCGTCGCGGTCGTCATTTCGTAAACTCGCTATTATCTGTTTCGAGAAGCTACGAGGTAGAGATAATGTCCAAAAGCAAATATTCGAGCGTATTTTCGCCCCACATGGAGGCTATAAGTATATATATATATATATATATATATATATATATATAGTCTACGAGCATGCGCACGGCCTAGCTTTTTACGGGCCCCACCCAGTCTGGGTGGGCAATTCGGTTTACATATATCCCACATCTGGCACTAACAGCAAGATAAAAACAGTTCCAGAATTCCGCGAATTTCGGAGATTAAAAAAAAAACATTTGCACATCCGAAGTGTATTTAACGAGCACGCAAGACAATTCTGATCTTCTCTTGTGTTTGTTCGGGTCTTGTTGTGTGCCTAGAGAGCTGATCAGTAACTGATCGCGCAAGCAATCTCTGTCAGTGACATTGGTTGGATTTTCCACGCTGCTAGAATCTAGCGATCATCTCAGAGGACTTAACGGCGAGGTGCTGCATTTGAAACAATAACCGTGAGTAATTTAGATTGCCATTTGTTGTATGGAAGCCTTGGCCGTGTTTGTTGTATTGTTTGAAATTGGCTGTTGACGAAATATTATCTATTAAGAGTCCGCTAAGCGTTCGAAAGACATGGTTACTCTTTAGGTGGCCTAGAAAGGGGGGTTTTATTTAACGACCGTACATGGGAAAAGAAAATTGCGTGAAAAAAATATATTTCATGAAGGACAATCTCTTTCAAACTAAATATCTGATTAAACCCCAAAACATGCAAATGGATGACTGTTGTTGAAAGATGTAAAAAGTAATTTTATTTTGTTTCATTTGAAGTTCCTTTTTTAAGCAAGAGTAATGGCGCTCTCCTAAAATTAAGCAGCTGGTTATTTCGTTTTTGATCTTAGGAACAAGCCTGCATAATTTAGAAGAGGTATTGGTGAAAACAGTTATGAATCGAAATCGCAGCTCACACTTGAGCTAAACAATCCGTGTGGTTTACTTGGCAGTCTGTGTAAGAGTTCTTCGGTTAGAGATTTAATTCTGCGAGATTAAAATCAGTGTTTGAGACCACTTTTACGCCATCATCGCTAAAAAACATGCATTTAATAAATATATTACCTTATATGTCGCCATAACAGAAAAGCAGAAAATACTAGTAATATACAGCTAGTTTCAATTTGATCGCCAACATCGAAATGTTACGAGAAAACCCCGAAACACTGTACACCAGAAGTTTGTAAAATTCTATAAAACTTTACAGAAAAACAGAACATGCAAATTCAGAAACTATTCAAATTCATAAAAATAATCATTGAGTAGATTTAGTTGAAGTATGTTTCCTGTAACTGATCTGTTTGTTCAAAATGAACTTTTTCAGTAGTACTGTAGACGATTTTAAATCTTTCTCGATCATAGCCAGTTATCTGAAAAGAAAAATTTAAAACTAAGAGAGCGAGCGGCTTTCAAATTAAGCATTGTTCAAAGTACGCTTTGGTTACAGTAAATAAATATATGAGTAGTCTTTTAAAGAAATCCAAAACAATTCCTTCCTTTTTAGCTTTTTAGCTTCTGTCGGAAGCAATTTTTCCTGTGGGAGAACGGGAAAAAAAACTTAGCATGTGTATACGCAAACTGAAGATGTCCAGTTTGTATCGCGCTCAACTCCCGCCACATCTGAAAAAATAGCTTTTGTTATTGGGAGACCAGAGCCTCGGGCAAAGAAGCGAAATAAAACGAGAGGTAGATAAAATAAGAAAACTTCAATAGCGTGGAAAAATAGTTCGCGATCCGTGTTTGATTACACTTTAATCACTCGGAATAAAATTGTTTATGATTATCTCGCCGGAGTGGCGCACTTTTTGCAGAAATTGGCTCCACCAAATGAAATACTTATTACTAATATCTCGTTTGCGATCGTTAGCCAACTGTCGCGGTATATCTTTAAAGCAAGCTAGCGATTAAAATTCTGTCGGTTTTTCTGTGAGACAGCCCCGGCACTTGTAAATGTTCTGGCGGTAACAATACTGATAACAAAAAATAGACTATTTAGTCACGGTTCAGCTAAGCTCTTTCAAGAAAGTTTGCGATGATTCTATATCCATGCAAGTTTACGGCCTTCAAGTTCTCTTCAATACGATGATGAAAATTAAACTGCATTGCTCCTTAGGCATAAAAGCCTTTTGTAATCACACCTGCACTTGCTATCATTGTCTCGAAAACTGACTGTACTGTTCTGTGAAGAGGAAGCCACAGAAACCTCAGTGACTGCTGCACCAAGTGAAACAATCCGTGAAAAAACAAAGCCAGTTCAAAACGCACTTGGATAGTTTCTGTCATGTTGCCATAGCACCAAAGTTGATTTTGAAAAACTAATAAAGTTTTACAACAAACTCTGACAAAAACAAATTTATTAATATTCCACAATTAACCCTCAGGCAGCACTGAACATAAACTTAAACTTAAACCCAGACTTCACCTGGCTCTAAATTTCTTCTCGACGGAAAACCCGAAAGAGTGCGTAAAATACATCTGTTGTTTTTCGTAGGAAATATACATGAGTAGGCCAGACATCTGCACATATTGCGACGAACTTCGGGCTTTTAAAGATACGCCAGTCACGTAGACACTTTAAAGCGGAAATTTTTTTTTGGCCTTGGGCGACACTTAAACTGATCATCAAAACGCACTTTAGACCCTGTCGGAAAATTCAAATTGACATCAATTAACAAAACCATGCCGCGCAAAATAGCGAGAAAAAAATAAATTAAAACCACTGGGAGCTGAAAAAGATTTAACAGAGAAGTTTCTTTTATATAGTTCCCTCAGCAAACGTCTCATGCAAAAATTGGAGAAGCCAAGGACTTTATTCGTTAGTTGCGCCAAATTGATCGTGAGTCCGTGAAACTATTGTAACACTACTGGCGGTTTCCTTCACACAAACTGCAGGTGTCAGTGCTATTGTCAAAGAACTGTTTGTAGACAAATCCGAAATTTTACTGTTTTGGTTCCCAAAATATCACTTCAACTATATATGATATACTTGCAAAGCGGCGTTTTAAACAATTAAAATCAGTTTTAAACTAGTTTGTCAAGTTTTCTGCTCACTCAATTCAGTGTTTTGAGGACATTATTAAATTGAGCAACTTTTTTTAAAAAACCACTCAGACGGGTTTTAAGTCTTCGATTGTTACAACGCTGGATAGTCTAAGCTTTCAGGTGTAATTTAGCCAGCACTTTTGGGGACTGGATGGTTACTATTGAAGATTTTCTACTTTTCGTGATAATAAGACATATTTTTGTAAGAGTTTACCACGCTAGCTGTAATTTTAAAAATTTCTTCTCTAAACCGGCAAACAAAATCGCGATTGTATTAAAATGGTATTTGATACTTTTCGCTCGATAGCCTTTAAATGCCATACTGTTAACTTTATGGTACCAGGCTTTTGACTATTCTGGTGTTTTTTTAGCGATCCAGTTTATGCCAGATTCGAACCAGAAATAATTAACAGTTGGAATTGACTGAACAAGCACTGCGTCTATAAGTTGCCAGACACTACATATCAACAAGTCAAGTTTGTTCAGAATTCAGATAATATATAAATATGCTCGGATATTTGTCCGCAGACATCATCTGTTCCGAGAAGCGAACACTGAGTTTTCCGCGAGCGTAAACTGTGAGCATATTTTCGTCCCAAATGGAGGCTATTGTGTTTATTACCCTTCAAATCTTTTTCGTAATGCGCGCAGTTTCGAAAATTGGGGAATATGTAGAAATTTTGCTAGCTTTTTTGGTTTAATAACCTTGCGTTTCCTCTCTACTGATTTTCTTGAAACAATACGTAGTTCTGTGCCTACTCTGGTAACATGGAAGTGCCTGAATCTCCTTCCTCGAGCCCGAGTACACTGCTGCAAGAAAAGTTTGAAAATTTCAGCCAAAGTGATTCAAAACCCGGACCACTGTATATTTAAAACGAAGATGAGCACTATCTAGAGGGTTTTTCGAGCTATTTAGGACATGTTTTGCGATAATTAGAAAACCGCGACGAAAACGTGACGTTGCACGGTTTTTAGGATCGGATCAGAGTAAATTTATATCAAAGCGAGGACGTAAGTTGATAAATAACGTACGCGAGGCTCCAAGACTCCGATTTAGAAAGGAACTCCATTATCTCTCTCAAGCTGTCTTTGGAACCAGTACGTGCTTAGTGAGGGTCCTTAGTTGTCCTTTGCAGTATGAGCCTACAAAAATTTAACGAATCAGATTCGAAATGGTCAATTAATCGGAAAAGTAGATGAAAGCGTTGACATGCTCTTAGACACTTAGACGCCAAGTGTGAAAGGTTTCAACGCGTAGATTGTAAAAAATGGAAACTCCTATTCATATGTTTCATTCCAATTCTCGTCCAGGTCAAGGGTCGCTGGGTGTGAGAGAGATAAATATCGTCTCCAATCAAGTAATTTTACGAAATTTTTAAGAGAAAATACTGGAGGGCTGTCCGACAGAATTAAATTCCTATTTCATGAACGTGCTTGAGGAAAGATTGAACGAAAAAAACATTTTATGGTCAAGCGTGACACTCTTATAGCGACTGTAGGTACAAATGGAACAACTCAAACTGAGCTAAGAAAATGTCATCCGATTTTATTATCTAGCGGACATGTTACTAACACGTGCTGATTCACAACTCTGTCATAGGGTTAAGTACTACATCTCAAGTGTACACGCGATATTTTCACGTGCCAACACAAAATCACGCGCTCCAAACAACTGTGCCAACACAAAATCACGCGCTCCAAACAACTGTATGATAATACATATCGAGACAGAAAGTTGCAATTATTTCGGGTTGGATATGATTGCTATGTTTTGTAAAAATGAATTTTCGCTTGAATCTTGGTCATATAAACGTAGTTTCCATCCGTCACCATGAGCCAGAAGACATGACCAGAACTAATTTAATATTTAAGGACCTTTAATAGGCTTTTTGCACGATCTGGCCGTGACAGTGAGACTGCTCGTACCAGTCCAGCCCGACTTTCCTTTGTTTGAGAGTCCCCCCGCCCCCTAACCTCAGAATAATTTATGCTGCACCAAAGGGCCTATTAGAAGAAGTAGATTATTTGGAAATATTTTTTAGCGCGTATATATCACGTGATATCAATAGCCAGATAAGTTGGGATATGATTTGACCAAGTTCTTCCCTTTACCAAGAGTCAGCTTCGAAGTGGAGAAAATGAGCAAGCAACTGCATGAAGCTGATTTGCGAAATGATGCCTAAACGAAGGACGTGTTAATTTTCACTTACCTCGTCCTCGCATGTAACGCAAGCCGGCATAGGAATGAGTGTACTTTTTATGCTTATACTTATGTTCAAAGAGGACATGGTTGGCATAGGCATGAAATGCTCGCCGATTGGCTGAAAGGTTTTCACTTATAACAATAACAATTTACCGTCAGTGTATTGCGCAGCTTACATGAATATATGATCACCCGCGCGGCATTACAAAAGTAAGGTATAAAACGATTAAAAACTAAAATGCATAGTAATGTAAAACGAGCTATTGAGCTATAAACTGCAATAAAGATTACACTAGATATATGTAGATAGATGTGAATAAATAGATATATAAAACATGACTAATTCAATTAAATCATAGTTATAAAAGCTAGCCTAAAATAAATAAATGTGTTTTCAACATATTTTTAAAATTGCTGAAAAATTCTACTGTTGCAAATTTTACTGGGCAGCGAATTCCATAATATAGCTATGGGGTGGCAACACAAAAAGCCCTCTCCCTGGCCGCATCACAAGGTTTTCGGGGCCTCATCGTTTCAAAAAGCGTTGTTTACAAAATAATTCCCGTCCACACTAGAACGCGGATCCGGCGTTTTCAAATTCCTCTGGGTCGAAAAGCCCCGTTTTCGAGACGTGTGTGGACGGTAAGCCTAACCGTAGAAATAAAGCTACGCCAGTTTCTCCGGTGTCGAGTAGACGAGGACTAAAAAGGATACTCACCTAAATGATTTTATTCTTTAGAAGATAACGTAGTTTGCATATCATGCTTTTAGCTTTATCAGGGTTGAGCGGGAACCGGGTCAGCTGGTTGAAAATGGGGAAAGGGTAAGGCGAAGAGAGAAGAGGAGAGCAGAGGTGTTAGGTGGTGAAAGCATCCCAAATTAGAATATCACTGAACCGAGCAAAGGTCCCTGCCATGCTTGATACTGATAAAATTCATTTATAATCCTTTATTTGTAATTAAAACACTGGTGGATTCATTAAGCGATCAATATCCTAGAACGTCTTGAATTTCTTGATAGGTTATCTTCGTCGGGACCGTCACGTATGGGGTATCAGGAACATTTGCCTAAAATTTTTCTAGCTCCCCGTTCGTAATCCGTTTTAATCTTTTCCAGTCTTAAGCTCTTGGCTCTTTTTTCTACCTTAATATAACACTATTATTTTCAGCCCCTTCGATGTGCAGGTATCTATGAGACTCATAATTAACTCATTAATTATGTAATTAATCTTTTTACGAATATCGTGACCTAACTGCTTCAAAGATAGCACTCGCTGATTGCGCAATTTTTAATAAAGACGCGTCGAAAAAGACGAGAAACGAAAACTGTAAGGGCTTTGTTTTAATTGTCACACATGCCCACCGACATTGGCATTGCACACTAACTAGCGAGGAAAGAAGTTCAAGTCTTGTTCACGGAAAGGACGCGGTGCAATCATTTATTGCACCAATGCGTCGGAAGAACTTAGGTCTGGGTACCCAACACATAGCACTCAACTGAACAATTTCGTCTGCGTTTCGTCACTTGCCACACTCGTTGAACGGCTTGTGAATTGCCCCCATTCTGCGAAAAATCGACATTATATCGTTCACCTTACGTCAACAGAAGCATAAATTAGCATAATCAGAAAAAAATTGACAACGTGCACGATTTCACGACTTTGTAAAGTGCATAATTCATTTCTTTACCAGTCCCAATCGGTTCCAGGATTTGGAAAAGTTTAAGAAGTTTACCAGTTTCAAAGCGCTCAAGAACTTGGAAATAATTTTTTAAAACAATAAAAGTATATTATTATAACTATTCGCAAATTTTCTGTCACGTTAGTGCCGCTTTTCAAGGGTCAGTCCTTTTGAGCTCTGTTAACTGGACCGAACTGCTGTTCCGGGTGTTAATTACAATAACTTGAATGACCTTGGCTGTTTTCACTTTAAATTGTAAGTTCCTTACTAATAATAAATAAAACCATCAATTACTGTATGTTGTTGACTTAATTCTCTCCTCCTTTCAAAGGATATATGTGGTTAGTGCCATTAAAATAGTCTTGACTATTGAACTTCGAGCCACGATGTTAGACCATGAAATTATTCACACTTCTCGTCGCGGTTACAGCCTCCCAAAGGATTAGTAAAGATATTTTTAGCAGTTAATGGCTTAAAATTGTCGAAATTTCTCCGCAAAAATTCTTAACACTGGCTGTCTCTTTTAAGATAACTAAAGATATATAATTGTTCTTGCTTATTCTCACCCCTAACCCCACCCCACCCCTGCAAAAAATGAACAAAATCCCGCACGTGACTCACGAGACCACAGACACGTCGCACGTGAGGGAATTTCTGAAAGGGAACTGATAATTGCTGAGAGCGTAAAGTGGTCTCGTATCAACTTATTCCTGGAAGTCTACAAATTAAGCGAAAAGCTTCCTGATCACTGAAAAAGATCCCAGTAATGGCTGCACTGCAATTATTTTTCAATTCGGATTCGATATCGCGGGGAAACACTGCCAAAGGCGGCACGAGGCTTTTCAAAATTGATTAAACAGGCTTTCAACATGAAATAAACGGAAACGCGTTGGAATCTTAATATTCCATTACCCATTTCTCGCCTGCAGGGCCAAGTTTGGGCAGTTTAGACCGCTTTGTACCGCCGCGCGCTGTGCCCTTAACCTTGACATTGAAAACGTCTCGCGACCGTAAAGAATTTCATTTGACGTCATTAACAACAGTTAGGCTACGCCTACGTGAGAGCGCTGATTGGTCAACAGCGGTGTGCTAAACGTCAAAACACCCAGCCGTAAAAAAACAACAGTAAACACGAAAATGCGCGATAGTTCTCGAGATGAAGATACGGATGATCAGTGATGTTAATTTTATTTGCAAGAGACACAAAAAAACTAAAATCTGTTATATTGAAATATGAAAGACCATTTGGGCTACGTCCTGCAACCAAAGCTCATAGTCCGAAGAAGAACACAGATTTTATATCGCGAAATTTTTGCAAACGTTAAAATATGCAAATAGGTGGATGTTATTTATATTTACATATGCAGAGCGCAAAACACGATGGTCCCTATCGACGTCATAATCTAGTTGATCATCCAGGTCAACTGACAAATGGTTTCCGAGAGTTCACTGCAGGATGTTCTATTTACAAAAATAATGGAAAAAATTTAATATTCCTCGTTATCGCGAAATTTTAATACTTATTCTGCATGAGTTGCATTAAAACGAGAAATAAATTTGCCTGGTCCGACTTAAATAAGGGTAAATACCGCAAATGTTTTTCAAATGGCAATGTAAAACAACTTTGACCCGGATACAATAGAGTTTGTTATGATAATTTATTATAAAATATGCGAAGCACGTTTCAGAGTTTTCAAGACCGCGATGCAAACTAGTCTCGCTTCCAAAACTATCACGCAATCAAGCAATCGAGCTCTCGTCAAACACGCAAGTAAAAATTCGAAAGAGGAGAGATTTTGTAAGTGTCTGGACATCCTTTTGTCTATTTGTGGGTGTTCTCGTTATCTGTTGACGAAGGAAAAAGAAAAATTGTATTAATGGAGCGGATGCTATTTGGATGTGAAATTTACAATGGTAAACCAATATTGCAAATGGCTGACGCTTTCCATTCCTACTTCTTTGCAGAAATCGTCCTCGAATTTTATCGCTGGGTACGGATAATAGAAGACGTTTTATCCCGTCCGTTTTGAATGCTGTAGGACCGTTTACTCAAGAAGGTATCTTGCACAATCCTCGACAGAGGTTCGAGACTGTGTGGACACTTTCAGAGCAGCAGAAAACAGCAAATCGAATAACTCACCAATCGAAGAGAAGATCATTAACAGCAGGGAAAATGGCAGCCAAATCACTTAAGACCAGGTACGTGTCTTCTACAGTAGCTTTATAGTGGAAAATGTTATTGAACGCTTGTGAGTTACAATTCTCGAGGGATTTTTGAAGTCCTTGAGATATATTTTCGTGAGACAAATGTGAATATCGTACTTTCTCTCCCAGGAGGTTCTCGAGCGTACGCTAATGAGTGTTCGAAGGAACGGAACTTTCATTCTTTCACACAGTCACAGCTGAAGTTTTCTAGCGTATTTCGAATACGCCATAAAGGTTTTCTCGGACAGTAAATCATGGTTCATAGTTTGTAGAACTTAAACGGCAAGATTAAAGTTCACATTTTACTGCGGTGTAAATGTTGAGTGATAAAGTATATGGGTCATCGGAGACCTGTGACTTTTCAATTTACAATATCGCTTTATGCAAGGTGTTAGATTATTCGGGGCAACTTTCATTGATTAAATACATTTTTGCTAATTTAAACCCAAGTGTTACCTAATTTACGGTGAAACTGAGGGAATTATTTGCTTTTTGTGAAGTTTATAAAATATTGTGTGTATACAAAAGATGTAGATTTCAATTTTCAAAGGTTGTTTGTTGCAAACACTGTGTGATTGGTGACATTTTATCAACTTGGGCAGGGAAATTGTCCGAATAATGAGGCTTTTAGTTTGCAAACCTCGACTGTGTAAACATTATGCGCTGTAATTGCAGTTTTTGTTCAAAACGTAAAAATACATGTCGTTGTGAATGAAATAACCATTTCCCCAAATATGGTACTGCATTAAATGGAGGCAAATATGGCCGACGTTCATATTAAAAGAGAAAGGAAATCTGTTTATATGTTAGTACGAAATCGTATAATTTTAATACAGTTCATTTTTTATTTGTCACACGCGCGAAAAAAAGCAGTTTTGCATAAATTTGGACAGGGAATAGAAAATATGTGGCATACTGCATCACATGGTATTAATTTCACAAAAGAAAACCTTTCATAGTTAACACAATTAAGTGATGGATTTTTTAAGCCTGCCTTGTTTTGATCTCATGGCTATTGTAAATATGTATCAATGAGAATTGTGTTGCCCAGAAGTCGGGAGAGGAGGTCATATCTTTTCACTTTACTTATGGAATCACAACATTTGCCAACAAACAATAGATTGGCATTCAATTTGCTTTCTCTTGCAAATTGCAGTACATGTAAATATATTCATTAAACCTGACTGACATGAAGTTAAATAAGAAAAAAAAAACAAGAGCAACTTGTGCATTCAAATTATAGAAAATAACTTGTCCAAAATATATTTTTGGAACAATTAATCTATACAACCAAGAAGAAAACACAACTGCTCGGGTGTTTTAAATAATACTTGTTTTTGAAAAATGGCAGATCCTAGAAAACATGCAAACTATTACATTAATAAATTACCGTAATGGTGGGCTTTTGCAGAGATGCAAATGTAAACATGTTGAGATCTGGGGGATCTCTGGTCATACTTACCTGAAAGATTCGCATAAAAAGGACAAGGACTTTTTCTGGGAGATTCAGCCTGTATTTGGATAACCTGTGAGAGTTTGCGTGGATTCTTTTGTGAGGACAGTTAATGATTAATTATTAGTGTTTTATATTTCCATTTCATGTTCATATTATTAAAACATTTTTAAAAAATAAATTAATGTTTTTTTTTCAAATTTACCCTAAACAGTGAATTTCAAAAGAAGAGAAGATCAAGAGATGCAGCACGATCAAGAAGAGGACAACAGAATGACGAGTTTGTGGAACTAGCCAATCAGCTGCCTCTTCCAGTTGGCCTAGCATCGCAGCTGGACAGACTATGCATCATGCGCCTCGTCAACAGTTACATTAAAATCAAAAACCTTCTTCAGACCCTTGTCACACAAGGTAAGACTACAAATAGTATTGTAAATAGTCATGCATAATGTTCAGTATTATAAATAGTCGTGCATTTTTATCATGAGCCCCTGGCTCGGGAGATTGGGCAACCACCCCCTACGTTTATAAAGTTACCTTTCCTTACCTTACCTTACCTTATCAATTCAACTGTTAGTGATTACCCTGGGTTACTTCATTGCAGTCATACATTTACAATCTCTTATTGACTGAGCAGGCAACAATACTAAGATGATATGACCCTTAAATCTTGGGCTTATGGCATGAAATATTGCAGCTTAGCAAAGTACCATGCAAGCTGGGTCAATAAGAACTTCATTAATACAAATTTTTGCAATTTGAGAAAAGCCCACAAAAAGGAATTTCTTGAACAGAAAAAAATATTTTAATCCACAATAAAGGTGTCTTGGTAAAATTGTATAAAAGCATTTTTTCTACAAAGTTCTCTACAATGAAGGGAACCTTTTTCCAGTCCTTGATACTAAGAAAATGTTTCCCAAACTACATGTAGTATTGTTGAAATATAAGAACTAAATTAAATTTCAGTCACTATATTGATAAAATTTTATTTATTTTTGAATAACCAGATGTGAAGAAAATTGTATCTCTGAATGTGTCAGATACCAATGTTTATGACAAGTCTTCACTGGAGGTACAGATAACAGCACTGTGTAGATATTGTTTGAAAATGTCACTTATGGTAGCATAACACATTGTTATATAGCTGGCGTTTTTACCGCTACAGCGCACCCATTCATTGGCTAGTTCATGGTCACATGACATCTAACAATAAAACTGTTTCCCGCCAAATGCCGCGAGCGGGCAACATTGCGAAAACTATGACGTCAAACGGGAAACAGTTCACTGTTACCCGCGAAATGGTGACCGCTGTTGCACATGATCGGAGGTGGCCTGATGTTTTCGCTGGAATCTCAGTGCATTTTTTAAAATTTGCTTTTGTTTTGTTTAGCTATATAACAAATTACTTAATGACTGATATCTTGGGGAACAGTGAATTTTGTTTCCCTCAAATCTCAATGTTTCCCTCGACTTCATCTCGGGAAACATTGAGATTCTCGGGAAATAAAATTCACTGTTCCCCTCGGGACAAGTCATTAAGTGTTAATTGTGAGATTGTATTTTCTTGTGGATGGGGTACTGGTCCATTTGGGAAAGACCCCGTGTGACTTTTAGAGGTTGACCCCAGTGCTTTTCTTCTACCCATTTATACACCACAAATCAACACAAAGGCCCAGATGATCCCAAACAGGGTTCAAATCTGGAACAACCATTAGATTACACTATAATTCTACCCAATTGCCCCGCCCCCCCCCAAAAAAAAAAAATACTTTTGAACAAGATGAAATAAATTTTGTCAGAATTTACAACTGTTTTCTTTGACACTTTCAGGCACTTGATGGCTTCGTTTTTGTGGTAACACCAGATGGCCAGTGCATTTATGTGTCAGACAATATCAACCACTACATGGGTCTCACACAGGTAAATACAAAACCCATGTGATCAAAATATAAAATTTAATGTTTGGCCATAGCAGTTATGCACACAACTGAATAAGCAGTTTAGAAAATAATGCCTTGAAAAAATTTAGGCTGGGACTGGATTAAGACCTGTGATCTCTGTGATACCACAGTGCAGTGCTTTACCAATTGATTTACCAAACATTACTGGAAGCTGGTTATGTTGTGAGATTGTAAGATACCCACAGATAGTGAAAAATATAAGTGAATATATTTTGTACTTTAAGGGGCAGTGTCAGGAGGATTTTGCAGTTTCAGGTCAATTCTGTGCTTAAGT
This sequence comes from Catalaphyllia jardinei, assembly GCA_022496165.2. Lineage (NCBI taxonomy): Eukaryota > Metazoa > Cnidaria > Anthozoa > Scleractinia > Caryophylliidae > Catalaphyllia > Catalaphyllia jardinei. Next base: position 1,852,903 of record CM042759.1, read on the forward strand.
CATTACTTGAATGCTTTCCTCATAAACAAAATGCTTCTGTAAAGCTATGACAATGATATCAAATGAATTTTATCAAAGAGGGCTAACCGTAATAAATTTCTTGAGGATTTTTTGAAGATATAGCATCCACTCTTGAAAAAATTGGCAAACTTTTTCAAGTTTCAATCATTTCCATCCTTGCCATCCGTAACGACAGGCGACAGGAAACAGTTTCAGTACCTTCAAATAGTCTTTAATAACAAAACTAAACCATTATTTTTGGAATTCGATTAATGCGAAGACACCTTCTTGCTTTTTAAAAAGTTGCCAAATACAGTAACACTGCCCCTTTAATACTAGTATGACGTAACCTAATACTGTTATTGTTTCTTTCCGTAAAGATTGAAGTAACTGGTAACAGTTTCTACAAATACATTCATCCTTGTGATCATGAAGAGCTATCCAATCAGCTTGGAGGGCAGATTCCACTGGAAGACATGGAAATTTTTGATGGTCTTTTCTGCTCTGATTCTGTGTTCATGATGAGCAACCACCTCAAGGGAGGATCAAAACATGTCGTTCATGAGAATCCCCACAAGTCATTCTTCCTGCGCATGAAAAGCACTTTGACGAGCAGGGGGAAGAATGTGAACCTCCGAGCATCAACCTACAGGGTAAGACCAAAAACTGGGTTAATCTGCAGTATTGTTAAGGCAATGTTTCTCTCTTTCTCTCTTTTTATTCTTTATTTTCTAATAAATATTTTAACAAATTGGACTTGCCCACAGGTAGCTAGCTAATCTAAGGTAAACTTTTAATTGGTGTTATACACCAGTTGTCAAACTTTTTCTCGAACACTGACTTGATCATAGTCAAAAAAGTACCACACAAGAGAATTGCCCAATAGCTTTGGTTTGAATGGTCACACACTAGGGTTCAGAGACTTGAAAGCTAGGACCAGCTTGAATAGTCCCATCATTGTCCCTTTTGACTTAAAAAAATGATATAGAGAACAGGTGTATGTTATGGCTTGTGCTCACAGTAGGCTTTGGACTAATTTCATTTTGATTTTGTTCTACTATAAGGTGGTTCATTGCACGGGCTGCATGAAAATGCAGGTCAGAGTCTCAGAAACTGGTGAAGAAGAACAAGTGCCAATGTTTCTGGTGGGCATTGGAGTACCGCTGATGTTCAGCTCAACATTTGAGGTTCCTCTAGACAGAGCAACATTCACCAGTCGTCACAGTCTTGACATGAATTTCCTGTCATGCGATGAAAGGTTGGTAAAAAATTATAATTTGTAAATGCCTTCTTTTACACTGCGCAGTAGAACCCTATTAATCCGGTCACCGTTGGGCAACAATAAAAGGGGTTCCTTAAGAAAATGACTCACAGAGTTTTTGTTCAGGCCAAAGTGGCTGGAATAACAAGGTGGTCATATAAACTGGGTCACCGTAAGGCAGGGTTCCATGGTATTGTCATTTCAAATAAGAATTCCAAATAATCGACTTGGCCTTCTGTTGGAAAGTACAAATGCAAAAATTCACTTTCTTTCTTTCACAGTGTTGCAGACCTGCTTGGTTTCACGCCTGCAGAGATTGTTGGCAAGTCTTGGTACCATTTCCAACATGCCTGTGATTTGGACACTGCACTAGCTTGCCATAAGACATGTAAGTGAAAAGTTTAATGTTTCTTTTGTTCCCTGTAAAAGTAAGGTGAAATGCCTAGAATATACTGGTAACCACAACTTGTACCCAAGGTCAATTTTTGAACTGACTTTGTAGTGGTGCTTTGACTTTGTGTGGTGATGAAATATGCATAAAAGAATATCAGTAAATGAAATAATTTTATACAAATGTTCTTGAGCAACTGTAGGATTGTGTAGTATGCTACACTGCAACCTGTGCAAAAGGAACAGGCGTTTTTGCAAAGTGACTATTGTTAACTTGTGAGGTTTTTTTTTTCAACTTGTTTCACAGTGCTTACGAAGGGGCAGTCAGTAAGCAAATACTACCGTTTCTTGGTGCGCAATGGAGGCTGGGTGTGGCTACAGACCAAAGCCAACATAGTTTACGACAGCAAAACATGCCAGCCACAATTTGTGCTGTGCACAAATTACGTCATCATGTAAGTTCTAATTGTATTTTGGAATTAGTAGACACAGGGATGCTGTCTCTACAGCAGTTCCCGCAAATTACGGTAATTTGCTGACAGAAAGCTTATCACCAGCTAAAAGACAAGAGGGGTTGAATAGTAAATCCAAGACTTTACGAGAAAGCAAGACTATCTGTTCTCTTAGCCAGCCTGAGAAATTGTGTCTTCTCATATTGCAAGGCTGAGATGTCATGTATAAAAACAAGCAAACAAATCAAACTCCAGTTCTTTCTATCTTTCATAGCCTTGCAAAAAAGAAACTGAGTCTCCGAGACAGCTTTGTGAAAAATCAAGACTGCAACCCATGAAGTTGCATGAAAATTTTTGCACTCATCATTTTTGAAGGATCATTCACCACCCCCTAGAAAGCCAGCTGATCTTCTTAATGAGCCAGCTTAGTTTATTCTTAGCTTAGCGGTACTCCATTGTATGCAGTTATTGTTTTGTTACTCTTAGGAACATAACTGAGCCTTTCTTTGATTTGTCTTCCTTTCTTTAGGAGAACAGACAAACAGGATTACATTCTATCTTCAGAGCAATTGAACCCAGTGCCTGCGCCACTGGGACTGGACTTAGTGGTGAAAAAAGAAAATGTCAAAGGAAGAGGGACAAGGAGAAAACACTCCATTGTATTAGAAGAACGCACTAAGCTGCTCAAGGCTGCTGCACATGAACAGCGTCCTAGTGGAGATATCGTTCCTAAGAAGGAGACTACCCTTGATGCATGCTGTTTGAGGGCCCCATCTAAATCCATTGCTAAGAAGTCTTGTCAGTGTCTGGAGGATGTTGACTGCGAGCACATGAATTTTCAAGTATGTACACTTGTACATGTTATCACTTGTTTCATAAAGGGTGGGGCACCAGGCAAAGTGATAAGCTGTGAGGGCTGTTTTACCCACCTGGTTTGACCATCTAGAGGAAAGTTTTTCTTTTAAAGATCAGTTCAAAACATTTTGTACCGCCTGTGAAAATGATAAAACCCCTGTAAAAAAAACCTTTCCATATGCCGAAAAAAATGTGGAGGAAAATTTAAAGGGGGCCTTTTCGTCTTGCATACATGGCGCTATGCTGAAATTGGCTTGAACCCAAGATACATGTACCAGGAGTACAGTCTAGTGTGACAAAGCAAAGTCTGACATAATTTCACTTTACACCATTGATGACTTCTGCTGTTGTCAAAAAGGTCAGACACATGCCACCATGCTACAAGTGCGTTTTTTTAAAGACCCTGGTATTAATTTTTGATGTCATCAAAATTATTGATATTGCATGGTGAAGTGAAATCCTAATGCTTTACTGCAAGTTATGTTCCTGAAAGTATATCTTTTAGTAGTTTCACAGTGTGATTTCCTTCATTTCGACATTCTCCAAATCATATAGAAAAGTCACATGTAAGAGTCGCATGCCAACTTAAGTGTGACTGACTAGAGCCCTTTAATATGGTTTTAATTTCACAAGACTTGTGAAGCAAAAATTTACACAACATACCCACTAACATGATATTTTGTTTATTAGGACTGCCTGCCTGTAGCGTGGGACACTAATGAAGAAGTTATTGCACAACAGCAGAAGTATGAAAATATGTTGCATAGTCACTACAGTCTCGTGGACTCTTCTCAGCCCTCTACTCCAGAGAATGGCACCACTGATAACAGAACACCATACATTCCTTCACCAAGTGACGACCAAAAAATTAGTGCAGACAAGGAGAAAGATGTGCAAGATGAAGAGGAAAACTTTGACGAGCGTGCACCATTCATTCCTTTGTCAATAGTCGACTCAGGATTGGACTGTAATGACAACATACTAGTGGAAATTCCTTTCATTGATTCACCAATGACACCATCATCATGGTTACTTGATGCAGAGGAGAGCATTCCCTCTCCAGGAAGTGTAACTACATGTATGACCCCACCACCAACAGGCAAAACCACCATTTCTTTCACCCGCCCACCAAGTTTCTCCAATTCATCTTCACCAGTTACATCCCGGAAAGGCATACCAACAGCTGTGAAACGAAATGGTTATGTGACGAATGAGGTTGTGTCCAAAGGCAAGGCATTCTTTCCAAGCCTCTCATCATGGGAAGCCGAGCTTAACGCTCCAGTTCAGAATACACTTCTTCAGGGGGAGGAACTCCTAAGAGCTCTTGAATGTGGAGATTTTTTGTGAACAGAGAACTATAAACTTAAAATGAACTATATAATCATTCACCAGCTGTAGGTACCAACTGACCTCACAATTTTGTAGTTATTACTGTTGTTAATTACGACTTAAAAAGTTGTTTACATTTTGTTTGTTAGATTGTTGTACTATAAGCATTTAATTATTGAAGACGCCTACACCACCATATAGGGATTTCTAAAGCATTTATCAATATCTTTTAACATATATTTTGTCAGAAACATGACACTAATATTTTCTTTTTTAAGGGAATTCCGATTATTACTTGTATATATACACATACGCCTTCAGTTGTCCTCTGGATTTCAGTATCAACACGGCAAGTGTTATCACTGCAACATCTTCAAAAACAGCATTGACTCATGGAAATAGCCATCAGAAACTGTGACACAAAGAAAGTGTACAATATTTCTTTGGCATTTCACCAAACTTGATAGCGATGGCTGATGCCACAAAACGTTTATAAATGTTAAACATGACACTAACCAGCTGTTTGCAAGCTGACTTACCTAATAGCCGAACTAAACTCCTTTCTGAAAACCCAGCAGTCATACGCTTACTAGATTTCTACTACCGGTATTTCGCATTCATTCAGGTCTTCATTCAGGTCTTAGAATCCCCTTCATGTTGGTGACATAGTTACAAACTTGTATTAGGGGACGTTGATAATATAAGCTCATGATAATGTAGTTCTTTGATTGATAGCTTTTAATTAGAAGCATTAATTATGTAGTTTATTAAATAATATTTACATGTACATTGTAGCTAGAATGTACTCTAATTGACATAATTTACAAGCATTTTAACCATCATATTTCATTTTTCATGCTTTTCTTTGATTTCTTTAATTTTTTGTCATATCAGGCACAGTGGCTTGGTGGTTGATGCAACTGAACTGTGGTCTAAGCAGTCTGAGCTTAAAGGAGCTCAGTTTTGGCATTTTGAGTTAGTTTGGCCATGTCCAATAATAATTAATATGTACATCATTGTATAAACTGAAGGGAACCTGAAAATAATAGTTATCATAACCAAGATAGAAAAACAGCAAAGAGATAATAACTAACCGTAAGGGAACAAGGATGGAGAAGATTAGCACAAATTACAAACAACAATTTTTAGGCTAAATTTTTCAAGATACAAAGCAGTGACCTAGCTCCTTTAAGCACTGGCCAGGGTTATGTGTTGTGTTCTTGGGCAGGCCACTTTACACTCAGTGCGTCTCCTCACTCAGGAGTAAAAATGGGTAGCAGCAAATGGAAGGATAACAACAAGCTGTAGAATACAAATTATGCGCTAGCATAAATACTAATGGCAGCAGAAGAACACCTAGTCGTTGCAATGATCAGAGACTGCCTCAAGCCCTGATAGTTTCCATCACGTCAGTTGGACTGCATTGTTTCAGTTGCATAGTTACAAGCATAACAAGGAAATTTTACAAGTTAAATGCTATGAAATGGTCATAAGGTTTGGCTTTACCAGTAGGTTAAGTAACTAGAATACTTCTATTATTCAGTTGCATTAAGGTGAATTCTTGTATGGTTTCTAGATTGATGTAATTCCAGGCTTTGCTGTTGTGAACTCTTCTTTTTAATTTTAAACTGAGTGACTGCATGCATGTATGATCCTACAAGCCATTTTGCAAGGACCTTTGACAGATTCCGTAAAAATTTCACATGTTTGTAGAAAGCAGTAGATTTGAAAATTATATTAGATTTGATTGTAATAGTGTAATTCAGCACAAACCTTTTGAAATCTGTCCATTAGGCTGATCTTGCTAAACATAGTGGAGTGAAACATAAGCATTACTGCAGAAAGCTTATCTAGTTTAACTGGCTAGACCATGTCATTTTGCACCACTGTGTTACACATTAACTAGTCTTCAGCATGAATAAAATCTGTAAATTGTGATTTTGATTCAATCAATGGAAACACACAAAGGAAACAGTACAAAGCCAATTGGCCAAATTTTTTTGACTGGCACACCACACAAATTTCCACTTGATTATATCTTTGAGATTGACAGAAACTGTCCAGTGTTCGTTACTCTGTCACTATGTGATATGTCTGTGAATGAAACCAAGTGTTTCGTCATTCTAGTGAAAGCTACCGAGTAGTATTTTTCTGTGATACTATTTTGTTTTCCATCATGTTGAAGAATGAAACTAAGAATTTTTAAAAAAATTGGAGTGAAAGGCTTATCCTGCTTGTCAGGAGAGACACCTCATAGTCAAATCCTCAAAAATAAAATTAAATAACTTTGAACAAGCATTCCGAGATAATCTGAAAAAATGTTTCCAAAATGTCATGCCCTAACCCACGCAGCAGTTCACTAGCAAATTTGGGACAAATTGTTAAACAATGCTATTTTTTTAATGTAGGTAACAAGACTTACTTTCCAATATACAGGAAGCTTCTGCAGAGAATACTAACTTGTTCTAGTCGGTGGTTTTGGGTAGACACATGAAGGGAAGATGTTGAATGAACAGCTGACAACTTTGAGTAAATCTCTCTAGAACATTTAAGATCTTCCACTCCATCCTGTTAGGTTTACTACAATCCAGCTTTATGTCGGCACTGGCTTCACAAAAGACTGCTCACTTGCTTTGCTGTGTGGCATGCACTTAATTACATTGCTCTTTATCACTTTCCAAAGTTCATCACTCCTAGTGGCGAACAGTCCTGTTTGCTTTATTCCTTAATAATTTATTAGTTTTTTCGCAAAGTTTTCTCATTGTTAAAAAGTGTGCAATCAACATAAAACCATTGTTATAATACCATCAATGTGTGCAATTCAATAAAATCAGTTACTATATCCAGTTGTATGGATTCAAATGGGGAGAAGGGGTTACGATCATAGACACATCATGAAGATATGGCTATGGTTTTTTTTCCGAGTGTAATAAAATCTGATGCTAATGTTTGTTAACATTTTATGAATTACACCTCAACAGGTAATGCAAACATCAAAGAACACGTGTATCACAGTTCAGTTCTTTGCCATAAGAGTGTCATAGCCAACATTGAATTTGGCATTTTTCTGTCCTCGAAGTGTGCGCAAATAGTTGAAAGAAGATTTCTGTTCTTCCTTTGTGATATTCAGCTGTTGGTAAATGTAGGACAGGCCTGTATCGCGTGCTTTCTCCACCATCAGAAGTGCCTCAGCATATGCTTTAGCACGGATGATTGTGGCTTCAGCTGTGGCATTCTGTGTGATTTCTATGGCAGCATTGTTGATTTCATTCTTGAGACGTTCAGTTTCTTTACGTACAACCTGCAAAGGAGCAAGAAATACAGTAGATTGTACTGGGGCAACTTATTCAATTTTCAATATGGTGGCCACACCTAACTCCTGTAGCTGAAAATCATTTAATCTGTCTTTACCAAACCAGATAATTATTTCTGATAGGCAGATGCAATGGAAAACATTTTCTTTAAATCTAAAGCTTTAACTTAGTTTGTCTTAACAGGTGTCAAATGCGACTTCTGGGTTTTGACGTGAGTATTGAAATGAAAAATGTCTACAGTAGCAAATCAAACAGAACACAGACAATCCAGTGAACCAATCCAGAGACAGTGGTGGACCAAATTCAAGCAGATAAACTAGGCAGATAACCATTTGTCAATTTCTATGCAATGAGAGGGTATAAAGTGGAGGCACCATGGCCTCATAGTTTATTAGTGCCCTCATCTCTGGATCAAGTGGTCCATTGTGTTGTGTTTTTGGGCAACAAGCAGTGCCTCTCTCCATCCAGGTGTATAAATGGGTACGGGCAAATTTAATGCTGGGGGTAACCTTGCGATGGACTAGCGTCCCATCCAGAGAGGAGTAGAAATACTCCTAGTCGTTTCAAGCTAAGGAAACTGGAAAACCTCCAACCTTATTGGCCACTTGGCAAATGCATTTTTTACAGGGTATACATGGAGGGCATCTTTTTAGTTGGCAACTGACTTCTTTATAGCAAAGAAATTCAAAAATTTGAGAAATTTCTAAGGGACAGTTTGGAGGGGACTGGGCAAAAAGCGTGCTCATTTAATAACTGCTGTTAAGTGTGTCACCAACTGAATCAATCCATTTCAAATCTGGCGTTTCATGCCATCTAGTGATTCTGCTTATTAATAAATTTCTACAATATCCTCCAAACACAAATAACATTGCAACTGTGCATCTGTGTTAATGAAAGTCTTAACTAAAAACATTTTTGTGCTACTTGCATGTTTGAAAAGCTGTAAGATGCACCTCTGGTGCTCCCTATGGTAAGAATCACATGCAGTAGTAAACAGACTTACATACTGCTTACCTTCTCCTCCAGTTCATACTGGGCCTGTTCCTCCTGTTCTCGCTCAGTAACCTGCCGTAAATACCTGCTCTTGACATCAGAGTGAATGTCAAAGTCCAGAAACTGAAAGTATCTGACTTCTACAAACAGTCCTTTCTGGGTTGTGTTACATTTTGAATGTTCAACACATCCAGTAGCACACCTGTATGTCTCACAGTCTTTACGACAGCAGGTCCCTGTTACAAACAAAAACAGAACCAAAGAGATCACTGTGCTCACTACTGCCCAGATTAAAATTGTAGTAGGAATGAAGTCAAGAAATCAAACCACAACATATCCAAACCTTCAAGTCTGGCTTTAAGTGCCTTGAACAGATCCTGTTCCACAGTCTCCCTGTCTCTTATAAACTGTGACACAGACAGCTTGGATGCTTCGCCCTTGATGGCTGCATTAGCTGTTGTCCGCACTACAGGCCTAATAAAATGTTACACACAACACTGGTAAGTTATAACAATCACTTGTCGACAGTTAACTGCTTAAACCAGTGCTGTTTGTTGTGAAACAGTCACTGAGGATAAAATTTTAAGACTAAAGTTTGCTTGCTTGTCAGTAGCATTGAATCTCTGACTGCTAAATTTTAAAAATTTTATAAGTCAGAGCTAAGAAAATTATTTCTCCTTTGAAACAAGTAACCAATTGCAAATAGACCTGTAGCAAGTGTAGTTCTTAAAGTCCTCTGCATGCATTGCATGCCTGTTTTTCTAGGTAATATACTATTCTTTAGCAAAGAAGCCTAAGCCATGTATTACGTTGTGATAAAACACAACCAGCTAGCATTTGATAATATGAGGGCCGCAGGTGAGTGTTTCCTACATTTCTCAAGTGTTCTCAAATGCTTGGAGTGTATTCTCACAGTGTAATACACAGCTTAGGCATCTTTATTTGCTTTATGATATAGATTTTACTCGCACGAAACAATAAAACACGTTTTTTCTATGTGAAACACACTGATAAAACATGTTTTTGACCAATCACAGCACACGCAATATCAATTGCTAGTTGAAAAGCGTCGGTGCACGTATTTGGCCATCAACATTTAAGTTAAAGCAACTCGTTGCATATACTCAATAAGGCATGACATCAACATTGTGCACATATGATGCACCAATTTAATATCAAACAGATGGTGAAACAATAATAGTTGAAATTTAGGAGGAGGGGTGAAACAACTTTTGAAAGTGTGCCTTGAATTTTGAGGGAAAGTAAAGACAAATTAGTAACAGGCCCAACCTGTAGTACAAGTCATACTCTTGGTGCATATCCTTTAGGTCCTCTGCACGAAGGAAGTACTGCATGGCACAAGTGATCTCCACTTCCACCTTGTCTTTTGAGAATGTCACAATCTTCTTGAGCTCCTCATAATGAGCATCAGCATTAAATGTTTTGAATGTGTAATCTGGACCAATAAAGTGTCGGCCTGATGTGTACACTTCATCTAGCTTCACCTTCCCTGTTGACCTTTGCTTCCGCAGTCCCAGCTGACAAATTAAGAAAAAAAAGTTCCCACTGTTAATTGTCCTACACCAGGGCCACAGAGGGTATTGCATTTTTATTACTTGTTCTATGGCTTTTCTTTTTCAAACAAAAAAGGGTGAGCATGAAACACTTATTAAAACCTAAAAACACCACAGATAACTTGGAACACATGTACTAAGAGCATTCACCATTAAATGTCCATCAAAACTCTCAATTGATACACTCAACAAACATCTCAATCAACACTCAATCTATATCACGATCGATACTAAGTTGACACTCTATCGACACTTAATTGCATGATCAACCGTTCATCTGTCAATAGTTTACAGATTGTCAGCCAAGTTGCAAATTGTAAGACTCAGTCGAACATTTGGTTCACTGTCAACCAAGATGTCCATATCCAGTGTTGATTGAGGTGTCCATGGAGTGTCAATCAATTGTCATATCAATCAATTGTATCAGTTGAGATCCAACTGTGGATATCTTTAGTACACATGATCCTGGATCCCTTTGAATGAAATTAACCTGTGAAGGAAACTTATGACCTGAATTGAACATGAAGGAATCTCTTGGGTATCCTCAGAAATTAGACATATTGAACACTATTTTGTGACTGTAGAACCAAAAAAAGTAAGTCAAGGGTTGGGAAAAAAGTACTCTATCTGCACAGTCTGCATGACCTCAGCACGGTCTGCAGTCTGCATGGACAGAGGGTGCTTTCCATTATGCCAAAGATTCCAGAAATTTTGGTCGGAATTCAAATGGAAAGGTCCATTTCGGTTTCTTCTGACCGAAATATTCGGGATCACCTCTGGAGATGGTCCGCATATTTTGGTCGGCATATTCCGACCAAAATTCACCGTTCCATTTTTGACAAACCAGTTCTTTGCCCTAATTATTTCGGGAAAAAAAATTTGAAATGACAACAGCCATTTCTATTGGTTGGCCCGATTTAATCGCAAAATGTCGTTCCATTTTCCTCAGCTACTCCCACTGATCTCTGACCGGTCAGTTTGGTATAATGGAAAGCACCCTCAACATAATAGACCCTAACCCTAACAATAGCTACAAAACAAAGAAAACCTACACAGGTTTTTACACCGAGGTAAACCCCGTTGACTGGGTAGACAGGCGACTGGACGGGGTTCACGCGAAAAAAAAATAAAGAAAAAGAAAACCAAAAACCGTCATAAGGTCTATCCGTGACAAGATCTCTAAGCTTACGTGGAGACCTCGAGTTGCATTTTGTACCTAGTGTGCATTTTGTACCCGGTCTGCAGTCTGCGTTAGGTGTTGACCGATAGGACAATGGTATTTTTTTACTAAAAATAAGACTGCATGCAAAAGAAATTGGCCTAAAATTCACCAATGGCGAAAATCATTGTACTTCTGGTCAATCAAACCAAGCTTAAGTACGTACGGAGGACTTTACTACCCGGATTTAAGATTAGGTTTAAGGAAAGAGGGGCGTGTTTTCTTGAAACGCAAGAATCCTCAAATTTACTTGCTATCGTAGACCTAAGCTTAAATAATAAAATCTGAGCTTATCTTTGTTAAAACGTTGATCGTAATACTAATAACGCTCCTTTGAGCTTGCGTGCAAATCGTATTAAATGCAACTGAAAGTTTTACACAGATGAAACTGAACGTACCTGATAATACTCAACACCAACAAAGCTGATGGGGAAGATGATAACCATGAGGAAAATTCCGACTCCAAGAAAAATAAAAAGACATTTTTTCCACCCGCTTCCTTCACCAGTTTCGACACGAGGTCTGCCTCCATATTCCTCATCGACCTCATCCGCCATGGCATCAATTTTTGAAGCGAACTTTCTTCGCGACCTCAGATCAGTCCCCTGGGCAGAACGTTTCGTACGACTTTCCGAAAGCGAAACTTTACGGGTGGCAGCTCTTGACAGTAAATTAAATCTTCTATCGAAATTCGAAAAATTGCGGCGTGACAGTAATTCAATGTTTTGATTAAGAGAGGGGGGAAGTTTTAGGCCTCGAGGGATGCAATGATCATTGAGACATCAAATCCCATTGGCCGCTTTCTTACACTATCCAGGGAAAGAGCGAGAAGACCTCTGGCATCCAGGGTAGGGAAACGCCAATCTTACTGTTAATCGTTCCCCCCCTCCCTTCAACCCGTCTTCCACTCCCTGTTTATATTACACCCAGTCACACTGCACTCTGACGTGCAGTGGTGCTGAACACCTAGAAATGGCCGACTTCAAGAGTATCCTTTGCATGGGAATTTGTGCTTTGTTTTTTGGAATTGTAGTGATGGCAATAGTTCTCATAGCTACTTCTTTGCGAAAACTGGATTCTGATGAAGGTTAGTTAACTTCTTATGAATTGATCTCTCAAGTCCTCTCGTTTGTATTCGCCAGATTGATTAAATTTCTTTATATACCGAAATGCTTTTAAAATAATGGTCTGCGCACTGTACGACAAATTAGGTTTGGCATGACAATAGCTATTTCTTTGATGGTATTGTCATAAGGCTCGATTTCCGCTGCCCTCTCGTGCATGGAATTCTGTCATTCTCGTCCTTCAGACTACTCGGAGGGATTAGTTTTCGTGGCACAGATGACGTCAAAACGTACATCTGAATGCAAAGGCCTTCGCCTCATCGCCTGATTCAATCGATTCTTACTGATTCATTGTTTCTATCCGCTTTGTCGACGAAGAGCTTGAAAAACGACCTAGTTCCCAGGGTCCTCTCTCTCTAGATCTCTACCTCGAAAGGAGCGCGGTGTTTGATCGTTAGGTAGCAGGGCGCTTTTTCAGCCCTGTTAGGTAGCTTACGTAGCAAGCGTTACCGTTCTTGTACGAAAAAAAAAACCTTCGAATTCTGACCACGCGAAAATTAATTGGATCCAGAGCAACAAATATCGACAAAGCTAGCTCCGACTCCGTCATTTTTTTTTTTTGTTGCTCTTGCCCCTAGCTGCGCGCCAGCAGACTTGACTCGTTCGCAATTTAGTTAGGAAATAAATGCTTGCTATACGGGTTCAAGGATAGTTTGCGTCAACACCATCCACATGGGGCACTCGCTCTTCTGGCAATCTCATTCCCAGGGTCCTTTCTCTTCCGAGTTGGAGATAGAGTGGAGGACCCTGGGAACAAGGTTGCTCTTCTGGGCGCCTCACTCCATTCAAGGAGGAACTCTTGGGAACGAGGAAGCAATTGTATCACAGGTTACTACCTCTGTGAAATTCTCTTTTTTTTTATTTGTCTTAATCAAGAGCTCTTGATTAAATCTAAAAACATGGATGTTTTGTTCTCTTCATTGCTTTTGAAGTATCAATATTTATTACCAAAGCTGTAACAAGAAGCTCTTGCAGAACGAGACTTTAACGGTTAACTTTTTTGTAAAGTTTAAGTAAAACTGCCTTTTGAACCAAAACAAGATTTTGCATTTAAAAACCCAAGACATATGTCTTACATCCGTTACATGTACATATAACTTGATTTGCGTCAGGTTTTAAAAGGTGGAGTATAATCTTTCGAAATAAATTTCTATTGCAAAATATCAAAGAGGAAAATTGAAATACAAGTTTTCCTTTTTCTTTTCTTCTATTGCATTTGCTCTTCCTTAATATCCTTGTAGATGTATTTTGTTTTGTGAGTTACGAAGCGAAACCTCTTTTAACGACTTTTTTTTTCACTGATTAAGAGTACATCTGCGAAGAATTATTGTCGGCTTCAATCCGATATCTTAACATCCACAGTTCCAAACAAATTATTAACAAATGAAGTTTAAACGTAAGATATCTATTCTTAAGACCAGGTGTCGAAGATATTTAACAATTATCCTGCTCAATCTCGCGGAATATCGTCTGATACTTAGCCGACGAGGCCGTAGGCGGAGTCGGCTAAAATCAGACGATATTCCGCGAGATTGAGCAGGGTAATTGTTTTATTATTCAACAAATTGATAACAAAACAGCGTAACATTTTAAAATCTCTCTGTCGACATTTTCTCACTTCACTTTTTCTTCCCACGTACGAAGCTACGTATATCGCCGGATATCTGTTACCTACGGATGACAGATATCGAGAACATCATGATCATATTTGGCTACTGTTACAATTTGTTGAATAATAAAAAGAGATATACGAATGAACAGCGTTACTCGGACATTTAACACTACGATAAACGATACCTCTGAAGGTTATCTAGTTTAATCCATACATAATTGGAGGCTTAAGTTCGTTTCAAATCCTTGGAATACTTAAGTAGGTAGAACCCAGTGAAACACCTTTCTGCAGAGCAGACTTAATTGCTTAAAGAAAGATAATTTGCTTCACTTGATTAAAAACTTGTTGATTTGATGTCTTCTCTGCCGAAGTCAGCAATCAAGAACTAACCCGAACGAAAACTAGCGTTTTAAGTTTGCTCGCATTACGTTAAAGCACTGAACTGTGATTGGTCAATTCGTGAATTCTTTAGAATGAATAAGAACACAGGAAACAGTGGTTTCTTTGATAGCCGAGTACGTGCTTCAAACTCAAGGTAGAATCTATGGAAATAACGAGTTGAACCGAGGGCCAGTGTGAATCGCTGACATAAAACTAACTTTCAAATTGTCTGAATTTTAGTGCAAATCACAGCTGTGGTTTGACAAAATATCTTGAAACCTTACTGAACTTGATCCTAATTTTGTCAGCATATTAAAAGCGTGAAACACTGAAAAGCTATATACTACAGGTCATTATATGAAAGAGTAAATATTTGTGCGCAAGAAAACTGATCACTAATTGCACTGTAGAACGTATCGGAAACTAGTGTTAATGCAGTTTTGTGATCATACGCTCATATATATTAATAATCTGAGAAACTCCCACCACAAGCGAATACCTAAAACTACTAAATAATCGCACAAGTTAATTGTTTTGTTAACTATTAAACCTAAAAGTCCACGTCACTTTTTCTTCGAAGACCCACAAACCGTGTAGAAAACACTTTTACGTAGCTTGGTGAGGTTGGTGAAATAGACCCTTCTCCAAAATGGCGACCGAAAATTCAAATAAGTCAAAATTAAAAACGTATACTAGCACTAGAAAGAACACCTTTACTTTAGTAATCCTGCAAAGTTTTGCCATTTCAGGCGTTACAGACGTTTGTATGAGTCATACAAACGTCTGTAAATTTTTTAATTTTCAACTTACATTTTCTCAGCTTATATTACACCTGAAATGCCGAAACTTTGCAGGGTTACTAAAGTAAAGGTGTTCTTTGTAGTGCTGGTATACGTTTTTAATTTCGACTTATTTGAATTTTCGGCCGCCATTTTGGAGAAGGGTCTATTACGAACAAAAATCGTTTACAACCATTCAGAGGAAAGGTTTGAAATGGTTAAAAACAAGACAAAACAAAGTTCGGTGACCAAGTTTATTGAGAAGGTCACTCCAAAAGGCGAATTATTTTTGTCATCACCAATAAAAAGCTTATATTGAATTAAGTTACTCACCGAAGTTTAAGCTTCTAAAGTGCATTCTATCCCAAGAAATTTATCTCCAAAGAAGCCTAAAATTTGGCATCGGCTGCCACCATTTTGAAACAAATGCCCAGCGGCCAGGTCAGGCTAGGCCGCTAAGCGTGACGTAATCTTTACCCAGAGATCTTGTCTTGCAAGCGTATCTTCAACCTTACCGTTTTGAGCCAGGACGTGTTTGTAATCCTGACAGCGAAAGCGAAAACGAAGAAGTAAACGATCGGTTAGAAGACCCATTTTGGTGTTCTTGAAAGCGATGTCAATATATGCCAACGCAAAGAGAATGTGTTTGTTGCCGAGAATAGCCAGAGGAAGAAATTACAAATTACAAATTACAAATTACAAATTGCAAATTGCAAATTGCAAATTGCAAATTGCAAATTACAAATTCCTAGTTCAGATCCGTTCGTCAGTGTTATGCGTCGACGTGTCTTTGCTAGTTCAGTACACATGAAAGTGCGTCTACGGTTTAATGAAGTCTCTTTTTCGTTTTCTCCTAGATGCATAATACATCTATATTTTAGTATAATTCTACTTATACTAATGCAAATGCTGTGATCTGATTGGCTGAGCCATAGCACACTATCAGCCGTTAGTGTGTAGTGGCTTGGTGTTGTCGACAAAAGTCCAACGTTTCCTCGTTTCTCCGAAGTTTTGAAATAACATTTAGAAACAAATGAATAAACAAAATTCCTGAGAAGACTAAAAGGAGGGCATTTACGGTTTCTTGAATTAAAAGTTCTCTAAATGTTTGAAAGAAACTGATAAGCGTGCGTACACAACTAAAAATGTCAAATTGACAATTCAGTCCGCTTAAATTCTCTAAAGCGTGAAGCTGACTCTCAGACCAGCAATAATTGAAATCGAGTTTTTTGAAGTAAATTTCAGTAGGAATTCTACTAAAACAATTAGATTATTCGCTCTCGAGGCCATAGTTGGCTCGAGACCATAGTTATCTCGGGGCCATAGTTGACTCGGCCTTTCGCCTCATCAACTATCATCTCATAGAAATCTCGAGCTCATAATCTAGTTTGTTATGTGGGTAATCGCATGAATACAAGTGCAATTAAGACGTATTTGTGAGTTTGGCCAGTTTCTTTTCAAAGCAAAATTGAATAAATTAAAGCTATTCCAGTCATAGATTTTGACAAGGCAAAACATTAAATTTAATATTAGCACTAAGGCGCTTAAGGAAGGACATAAATATTACATTTTATTATCCAACTGAACCTAATGGAGTACAAATAACGCCCAAGACGAGTACAAATATCACGCGGTATTTGCACTCCAGAGGACCTGTTAGACAGGTTTGTTTGCTGTTGACCAATCAGTTAGCTGGATTTCCCGCGCCAATTCCGTTCCGCTTCGCATACCTCAGTCACGCATTCCCCGTAAATAAATATCCGCGAAATTCTCCGGCATGGACATAAAAATTTGGTGTGTTTGATGATAAATCTCTTATTAGACGTTTTGTTGTGTAGTATCGCTGAGAATATTTACTCGTTGTTTGTATTTTGACTCGCCCTACGGGCTCGTGACAACAAAACGTGTAATAGATATTTATCTTCGATTCTTTTTGCCCCAACAGTCGGCGTTGCCTATGACACTTACCAAAAGAAACTATCCTCTAGCACTCGGAAAGCTGGCCTACACAACGGTCCTCCCGGTTTTAAGTTCATCAAGTTCCCAAGTGTTTTCAAAAGCCTGGAGTTTGATGACGAAATTTGTCTTAATAAGGAAGGAGTTGAGATTGTGCTGCAAATTGAGTTTCAGTATCGTGCCAGACCACAAAAGCTGAAGGACATCGTCATGGAATTTAAAGAGCACTCCAATTACGTGGAAATACTAAAGTAAGTAAAACTGTTCGAAGGAAAAGAAAACAAACAGCAGTTACAAACATTACAAATAGACAACGCATGGGCTAAAAACTATGATTGACCAATCAGGTAATAACTTAAGCATTTTGAAAGCTATCACGTAGCTACAATAAGCGACAAAAGTAATTGAGACACTTTTAGGAAAAGACGCTTTTTGATACTTAGCATTTGTTCTACTTTATTTGCATCTAGCGTTAATTCTCTGATACCCCCGCCCCCCCCCCCCCCCAATTCAATGTAGTGTAGGCACGGTGGTCTGTGTAGGCAAAGAAATAGAAAAAATCAACATTGTTTTGGGGAAGTGGGCAAAATGTGACCAAGACGCTTAAAAATCGAACACTTTTGTCGCCCAGTTTAGGTTACTTCCTAACTTTCCGGCCATAAACCGGCTTCATAAACTTTTTCAAAGTTGCTTTTTTTTACTTTATTATATTTTGTTTGCTACGTGAAAGAACATTAGAAAACGAAAGAAAAAGTTTTCCACTGGTAATTGGCTAATTCGTTTTTGTTGCAGGTTTTTGGCTCGCGCAAGTATTCACGACTCTTGCAGCCAGTTCAACACCAGCGAATTCCAGACCCGACGATCTTTCTTCCAAGAATTCGTCTACACGACAATGGTGAAGCGCTTCACTGAGGTGAATGCCGACATAACTGACTTACAAGTGAGTAACATCAAGCGGCCTGATGAGTACGAGACAGTAGTGAGAAACAAAGAATCTGCCAAAGAAAACATCAACATCGCCAAGAACGAGAGACCGCGCGCGCTGATCGAGGCGGACACAAAGAAAGAAGAAGCCGTCACACAGGGCCGCATTAGCGTCCAAACGGCCAACTCCGACAGCAGGGTGATCCTGTCCAAAGCGGAGGCTGAATCTGCCAGCATCCTTGCAGCTTTAAGAGCTGAAGCGGAAGCCTATGCGAATATAATACGAAGCCAGGGCTTGTCTGTAGATGGCTTGCTGTCTTATCTGGGAGTGCGTGTGCTCGCTGAAAATAATAACACAGTGAGCATTGGGTTCCCTGCACCCGCTGATCTTTTCAAAAAACCTTGATAAGACTGTGGTTTGCTGCGGTGTGTGAAGACATCATTCAGCTTAACTTTTCCCCTTTTCTGAATTTATTATTATCATTATTATTGTCATCGTCATCATCACCGTCATCATCATCATCATCATCATCATTATCATTATTATTATCATTATTATTATTATTAATAAGTAAATTTATTTAGTAAATTTAAGATTCTTTGAATTTCTTAATAAAGTTTTGTTTATGCTTTTTTGATTATTAATCTGTTTTTAAATTTAGTACATGGGTATGTCATCTTTATCAGTCTTCATATACTTTCGTGCAGAGAAAGTTTTTTAAAAGGCGTTTTTGATTTTCTTGGGTTGAACAGCTTAAACCAAACTGCGTGCACGATTTATCATAATTGTATTGCATGGTAATATTTCTGTAATCAGAGAAACAACATGACCTGCAAACAGTAGGGAAAAAATCATGTGCAGCTACAATGTGTTAATAACTATTACTGGACGACGTTAAGCAAAGTACCGTGAAAACCCATGGTAAAGCCCCCCCCCCCCCCCTCTCCCATTATAAGCCCGCCGGATATAAGCCCTTCTATTTTTTGACAAAGATATTACCAGTATTCCGAATATAAACCCCCGCGGATATAAGCCCATCTAATGTATAAGTGCATTCTTTTTGCGTTTCTTTACAAAAAACATCAAAATTTTTAATCGAAAGTTACGGGCTAATAATAGGGTAACAGCTCTAAATGTAATGGTATGTTAGCTTAATTTCGTTTCTCTGATACGCTTTATCTCGTTGTTCCGAAACATTTTTTCATTCCCCTTGTATTCTCCCCTGGATTTAACCCCTCCCCATATTTATAAGCCCACCCAAAACCCCTTATATTATAACCCCAGGGTTTTAACAGGGGATTTTTACAGCATCGTGATTTGACTGACTTGTAGGTGGCAAGCAATTTTTTACCTCGGGTTTCCCCTTCGGCAAATAATAGATATGTGACTCGGAGAGACAAATCACGATATCATCTACGATAACCGACTTAAAAAACTTTTTTATCATTCGATCACCAAGTTTGCTTTCACATTTAAAATCACTCTCTGATAACTCAGAGATCTGCCTTTTTTTACAGGAGAACATGGTTGTAATTACGCATGAGTAGAATATTATTTGCAGCAAAACTTATTTGGACGGTAATACGCATAAGCAGACAAACATAATACTGCAAAGGACCGCAAACGAAAATGCTGCCTGTATACGTAGGATCTGTAAAAGATCTGATCAGCCAAAAATAGAAAGACTAGAAAACAATGATGCAAGGCTGATACTACGTAGAGAGCTTAACTGGGGAAAAGACACGATAGAGTCCAAACTGAAAGCCATGAATTGCAACCGTGGACAGCTGTTTCGACCTTATTGGGTCTCGTCAGCACGGTGTAGCAAGTTGTGAAGTGATCAGCTGCTCGACTGACATCCACAAACCCACTAAATGCAAGATGGTGATGACCTCAGATGAAACTCAAATCCAAACTCTTGCCCATTGGCCAATGTCACATGCAAAACGCGTGACAAGGGACAATAGGAAAAATCCAGAATATCGTGTCGTTGCCGCGATAAGGAAAAACTGCGGACAGGCACAAACTGTCCCGCAGGAAAATCATGGCCAAACCATGTAAAAAGTGAGCAGACCATTATTTGTAAGTAGTTATTTGCCACCCTAGTACCCAATGTCTTCGTTCTCCTCGACCAGCGGTAGGGAAACGAGCGTCTCGTCAATTCAGTATGCACAGTAAGGAACGAAGACTCGAGGTACCAGATTGGTTATTTGCAGGTTTCTTGGTGGGCTCTCAGCCTATGAAGAGAAGGAAAAAAAGCATCGAATAATGCAAGAATAAACCAATCAGGATGCGCAGGAAAAGTCACACAATCAAAACCGTGTAGTCACATATTTTTATCCACTAAAAACTGCCTTTCAATGCAAGGCATTCAGTTTATTCAGCTTGGTTACCAAACTTTTGTACCACACAATATCTGAATGGTAAAATAACATTATCACTTTTCTGCAACATGGAAAACCAAAGTACCCTAAAATACCCTTTAAACCATTGAATAAACAAACCAACAAACAGAAAAACAGTTAACCCTCTGCCAAATTTAACCATCAATAATTTCTTTTTTTTTATATGAACCTTGAGAAAGAAGCAAGGACAAGAAAAGGGATGCCTTTATATGTCCCACTCATCTTTACTCTTTACACTTCTTTTCATCCTTTTGAGAAAGTTTTGTTGCAGTCTTAGAACTGAATTCACAGAAATATATAAACCAAAGCTCTTCCCACTGACAGTGAAAATTAATAAGAAATCTTATAAATATCTTTAGAGGCACATCTGATTACACTCATGACAGCTGAACAGGAGCGATGATGTCATTGCAGCACCAAGCCGCTCACATTGTTGGTTCTCAAAATGACGGCTTTGTTAAAGTGGAGTGCTAGAACCTAGCAAGCAATAATGATAATGACAACGACAATGATAATGATGATAATGATAATGATAATGATAGTGATAATGATAATGATAATGATAATGATAATAAAAATACTAATCTGATTGTTAAACAGACATCACCATTACCTTTCAGGTGTTGAAGAATTGCCTTTAAGTTACTCCCTCAAAGTCACATATCTACCAAGCCTTCTCTCTTTCTCTCTGAGATCTTTTAAGACTGGTATTTCCTTCAACATCTTAGGTGTAACTTTTGACCACTGTATTCCAGTTGGCCTCTGCTTCTCGCTTTCACAAGTGATTATCTTTGTAGGTGTCACAATGTAATCTACCTGACAAACAATAAGTATAAGAAAATTAACATCTTTTCAGTTTTATTCATTTCCAACCCCCAACAGGCCGGGGATGTTCAGGATGAAATGCCACTGTTTTTAGCCATCAAAGTATCGTCAAGGGTGCTGTCAAAGTGATATTTAAAAATGCTGTCAGTTCCATTTTAAATGGCATCTTTTGGAGTCAAATGAAGCTCAAGCCACGCCGTCCTTGATCACCTCAAGGAGTTAAATTTAAATGTTCTGACAAGCACCCCAATCTCATCATACATGAGTACCCCTTCCCTGGATTAAAGTGGTACTGCAACCAAAAATCTACTCTACTCTACTTTTTCTTTGTATTTCAAGACTATGTAACTGAACCACTAAGTGACCAAAGAAAGTTTTAAGCCTTCATTTAAAAAAAAGACACCTATTACTAACTTTAAAACCTTGAGAGAGCTGGATCAACGATAAGATGACGTGAAAGACTCAGTAGTTTAAACATGCCATTCGCATAAATGCGACTAAATAATATGCAGCACAGAAGTTTCAAACTCTCAGACTTTTAGACTCATGTGTTTTATTTGCAACAAGCTGCATTTATACATTGCAATTTCAAGCAACTGAGTCTTTGACGTCATCTTATCCACGATCCAACCCTCTAAACTGAGTCCAATTGGTCAGTTTTGAACGTGAACAATGGCGGACCGTGAAAGCCTAAACTTGCACTCAAAGAAACCAGGCTTACGATTTTGCCAGTGAGGTGTCAAACAAACACCCTTTTAAAATCTGAAGGAAAAGGAGAAGTGGATTTTTTTATCATAGTAGCACTTTAACAAAATGAATAAGGCCATGTTATATCCATATCACAACAATGCAGTGCATTAGAAGCCTGGGCCGGGTTGTTCGAAAGTCGGTTAGCGTTAACCCAGGGTTACAGGTTCCCTGAAGCATTACGTTTTCCTATTTAAAAATGTTGTTCATCTCTAATGTTTGGTGTAGTTTGACATTGCTACAGCTCAAAACTGAAGGACAAACAATATAAACAGAACACCTCGCCAAAAAGTTACAAAACTGAAATCGAAATTCTCGCTAACCCTGGGTTAGCTTAATCGGGCTTTGAACAACCCGGCCCTGTTAAACATAATTCTATAGAAAATGAAACAAGTTTGACATGCAAAATTGTGTTGACAAAATTGTATTACCATAAGATCATGTTCATCAGTAAGTTCATCTGGAATATTCACCACCTGACAATCATGAACTGTGGAGATTACAACAGTGTCTTGATTGACAGCTCCCATGGTAACCATCATGGCATATTCCATGTCAGCATATCCCTCACCTTTACCTATCCTGTAGCCTATGGAGGAACATCAGAGAACAAAATTTAGTGTATAAAATGTATTTGTTCAGAGTAGAAGCTGACATCCAATAGGACTTCTATATAATGTAGGCACCACTGATTTGATAGTTTGCAAACAATAAATATTTAAGATGGTTGTAGTAGTTAAGATTCTCAGAGATGGCTAACCCTTGCAGTGGCAGATCCAGACCTTGAGCTAAGGGGGGGGGGGGTTCTGCTGGCCTTTTTCCCTTCAGTCATTTATTCATTTTTTCCCCAAGATCCACCACTGCCCTGGGACAAATGAAAGAGGGCAATGGCCAATTCCCTCTATGGGATATGTCCACAGAGAGTCATGATACAGTGGAACCTCAACATAGCAGACAACATTAAAGACGATGCTCAAGAAGCTAAAAGTTCGTCACTTAATGGTGACTGGCCTCAACACTAAATTTTCAGTCTCATTGGCAACCAGCTGGTTGCAGTTTCAGACCCTCGAACATTGGAATTAACTGACCAGTGCATAGCCATTAGACCACACTGTCTCCTGCATTTCTAGGTACAGTTTGCATCCCAACTGGCAACACTATCATGAGACCAACTACATGAGGGGTAGAACAAAACAGAGACTGCCTAATCTGGCCCCTCTTCTCAAACTCTCTTGGAGCCAATCTGAACCCCTCTTTGAAACCTCTTCTAGACCCCAATTGAACCCTTCTTCGGACCCTCAACTGCATTTCATCTGGATTCCTCTTTGAAAATTCATCCAGACCCCTACTGGGACCTCAGCTGGACCAATCTTTTGAACTTCATCCAGGTCCCATCTGGACCTCTCTTTGTAACCCCTTCTGGACCCATCTGGTCTTCTAATTGGGACCTGTCATCAAGAGCCCTATCCAAAATATAAACCATAACCCTGAGCCAATGGGGGGGTCCAAGATTTATGTCTAAAGGAAGTGTAGCAGAAAACGGTCCAAATAGTGTTTCAAGCTCTGCACATAACATCCCTGCTTCCAACCATGGCAAATTGCATATGGAACAGGACTATTTAAGGGCAGGGTTTTTTTTTTCAGGGGGAGGATTCCCATATAAAAAAGACACAGTGGTCAATGGAAATTTTGAAAAGAACCCCTAACAGATACCAAGATCCTGTTTTGTGGGCATGGCTTAACATTTTTTAATCCCTAAAAGGTGCAGATTCTAAGACAACACATGATCTAAGTTCTGCCACACTTTTAGGGGTCAATACTTAAGGTAATGCAAAAGCTCCCACTGTGGA
>CM042759.1:1876903-1890047 GCA_022496165.2 Catalaphyllia jardinei
CTTTTAGGGGTCAATACTTAAGGTAATGCAAAAGCTCCCACTGTGGACCTTTTGACAATGAACGTAAACTTTCGCCCAAAATATCGCTCGCCCAAAGATATTGCATCGTCCCGGCTCCCCTGGGTTTAACGTACAACGCACCTGTTCTTTTTCTCCCATCCCCCGGTATTTAATGTTAACACACACATTTCAGTAGACCATTTTATAGTTGTCTGCTTAGTGACCTAAGGCCTATCAATGGCAGCGAGGCTGCAGGTGACCTTGCTTTGATACAGACTTCTCTGCATTTGTCATGCAAATGCACCAGTTAGCATCACAACAACTTGATTTACACAACAAAAACAGTGAGGTCTGTATCAAAACAAGGTCACCTCCAGCTTTGCTGGCATTTGAAGGCTTGGTCAATGAGCAGACAACCATAAAATGGTCTTTTTTATTTTATGATAACTGCAGAAATGTTCATGTGCTCATTGGCTAATTTTTATTGTCAATAAGTGGACAGACACATCAATTTATAATTTATGCGATGCATCAACAAACAAGAGCAGACAATTTGACAATTTGTTATTGTAAAAAACAAATTGATATCAGTTTTTAATGTATCTGTCCTGTTATTGACAATGAATTCCGTTATAACATTGTCAAAGTAGTCTACGGATCTACTCGGCTATCGCCTCATGGATCCACAGCTACTTTGACAATGTTATGATGAAATTTATTGTCAATAACAGGACAGACGCACAAAAAACTGACATCAATTTCTTAAATTCAAGTACCTTTTGGGGACACTGCTACAGATCCAATTACAATAAGATCAATGTTGACCTTGTGTTCTAGCCCAACAGGAGTGCTGTAATTAGTGATACCTTCCCTAGTACCACATCTCTTTAACACTGCAGTGTCAGCACCGGGTGGAGGGACAATACGGTTAAATAATCCAGTTTTCAAACGTGGGGTAGGAACTAAGAGCGATTTCCTTTCTTCCAGAGTCTTGTATCTAACCCATTCTTGCGGTTTATCTGGGTTCACTTTGACAGTCTTCGCCTTCTTGAATATATCCATAGCAACCACCTTTTCTCCCGCTGCATTTGCTCCTTTAAAATTTGGGATTCGGTGATGGACTGGCCGTGGAAAATTTGCCAGATCGTTCTTTTCGATGTAGTCCCATATACGTTGACGTATGGCAGCCTTTGTCGTAACATTCGATACTTGTGCGCTCATTTTGGAACTTTAAATGAAGTTGGTTAGATGAAACTGGCAAAATTTCCAGCAAAAAGATTTTTCAATCATACATTTCGGGACTTAGTTATTTCCTGTTTCGACGCCATATTGGATTGACCACTGAAAGGTACTGGGTTCTAGGATACAGGTCCCGTTGAAGAGAGGTCGTGATATCCGAAATATTTAGCGATTATTGAATATTGAATGACGCTGAGTAGGATATGAAGAATGCTGCAGATCAAGGAGGGTGTTATCCACAGAGGTCGAAGGCGGGCATTCTCGTCCCTAGCGCCTCCGCTGGTTTCTATTGATCAAGTGGTTGGCTGCGTTTAAATACGAATAGCATTGGGGACGAGAACGTTGAGCAGGTGGCCTGAATGTGGTCAGAAGTTCATTTTAACGAACAAGTTTAACAAAAACATGTAGAACAACTTTTAGCAAGTGGTGTTATCGAGGACAGAAAGACAAAATAAGTGCAGTTTAACATCTCTGTTATGAAGAAACTGAACTCAGAAAGGCTGGGGTGAACGGTTGGGGTGAACTGTTATATATTTTCCAATATTTCGTCAGGCACAGCCTGGCTTCTTCATGGAATGTTTACAACTAAGAAAAGACGTTACAATTTAAACAACCAAGATAAAAGCCTATATAGTATTACAATAAAAAGTAGACCGTTGAAGTAAACTAATAAATGACAAGATAACAAAAATAAAAATCGATAAAAAAATAAACCGTTGAAATAAACTAATGAATGGCAAGATAATAAAATGCAATATAATACATAGGGTATAAAACTAAAAAGGGATATTATTAGCTTAAATTTGTTCTCGTTTGTTTATACCTTTGGGTTCAAGAGTTGGACCCCTTTCGATAACGTACGCTTCCCTGGCTTTGCGTAACGCGTCACGAGATGACAACCTCGTTCCCAGGATCTCTCATCTTACCGCCCCTTAGGGCGAGCGAGGAGAGACTCTCCTCACTCGCCCCAGGGGGCGGTAAGATGAGTGACCCTGGGAACGAGATGAATGTGTGAGTTTTTGTGGTATCCGGGTCTGTGTCGTTAGTGAATCATTGTCGGAAAGAAAATGGTCTGAAACTGCATGAATCATGTCAAGAGAAAATGAGGCGAGAGAACATATCCCCGTGCCCTGTGATAATCTTTTTTATTCCATTTTAAGCTTCGCGTCACGCTGTCGTGCCCCCATCACGCAAGCAATGGCCAGCGGTTATCAGGTTGTGTCTATCCAAATTAGAAATTGAAAATTTAGCGGGCTAAGAGAAAAAAAATCAGTTTGTTCAGTTGAACTGCCGCACTATTAGCATTGGAAATCATTTTCAGAGCTGGGCAGGAAAATTATACGTGCTTCTCCGAAGCCGTAAAACAGAAGTCGTGTCATTCCCCAGCATGAATAAATGAATGATTAACACAAAGTGCCAAGACTCGAATTTCTAACCTGCTTGAAAGTTGTTTCTCGGAAAGTGCCGAAAGGATTGAAGCGAAAAGGATCTCTTTCAAAAGGTGTTTTAAAGCGCACGACAGCTAAAATATTTGTTTCGCGTTTGTTAGAACTTTCACTCCAAAAAAACGGTGCAAATCTTTGTTTATTTAATACCGGAAGTGCTGTGTAATATTTACTGCTGACTAGAATTGCATTCCAATAAACACGCACGAAACTCGTTTCTCGAAAAGTACTGAACGGATTAAATCGAAAAGCACCTCTTTGGAAAGGTTATTCAAAGCGCAGTACAGCACAATACTTGTTTCCCGTTTGTTAGAACTTTCGGTCCGAAAATCCCGGTGTAAATGTTTGCACATTTAATTTCGAAATTGCTTTGTAATATGAAACAGAGTTTCAGGGAGGTCCACGCCGAAAAAAGTGCTTCTCTGGAACGAACTAAAACATCGTTTGGATCGGTAGAGACCCTGAGAGAGACCTATCTGGAAAGCCTTTTGAAACTGATGGTCAGAAAAATTATCTTCTATGTGTTTATCGTGATTCTTACGTCGGAAATTAGTCTTGTCATTTCTCTGCATGACTGGTTCACATTAGGCGCCCTAGCTGCTGACAAGAATTGCATTCATAACACACTCGATAAGTAGTGAACGGCCTAAACAGAAAAAGATCTCTTTGGAAAGCTCTTTCAAAGCGCCAGACAGTTAGAATTATTCTTCCTCTGACCTTACGAAATGCACTTCGACGAAAAGTTTTTTGCGTAACTGATTAACTGTTAAAATTAAACCTCAAAGTTATTACGTCATTTAAATTGGCCAATCAGGTGTCTTTCCTAAAATAGCCCCGCAGCTTGACCACGTGCTAAAATTAGATATAAAAAGATTATCGTAGGAAGAGGGCCATGTATGGGGGATGTGTTCTCTTTAACAATTAGACCCGTAGCCCGAAAGGGTTACGTGTCAATAGCCCATGAGGCGAAGCCGAATGGGCTATTGACCCGTGGCCCTTGAGGGCGAAGGGTCTAATTGTTTTAGTATCACCCAACTTGTCGGAAAGAAAAGGCAATAACAAAGTTAGCAAATGCAAGTTCAAGAAATATTTATTTGGGGGAAAAAACGAAAGGAAAACCGGCGAATTTCGCTACTCGATGACTATTACTATTAGACCCCTAGTAGCGTAGCCAATCAAAATGCAGGATTTGCATTAGTCCACTAGTTGGGTGATACTAATAGATCATAGTCTCTTGATCATGTAAATAGAATTTTTAGAGTTGCAGTCGATATAATCATGAATGGTTCTCATTTCCCCCGTGGTAAAAAAGAAAAAATTACGTGTCCCGGTAAAAAGGGAAAAATTTGTACGGCCGTCGGTGATATAGCGGCAAGTGATACAATTTTTGCCGCATCGAAAGGATCCCTTGGTGACGTTATTTTGTTTATCAGTGCGTAGATCTAACTAAAATGTCACTAAGGTTGTTGGTTCGTCGGAAAGCAACAAGAGGTGTGGTTTGAAAGACGTTGTTGCATCGTGGGGAACACGAACGGAATTTAAAGTGTCTTTGTATGATACTTAATATTGAACGAGGGGCAGGATTGTATGACGCGACTGGGTTGGTTTGTGGTTGGTTTGTTATGTTGGCCTAATCGCGTCAAGAGTACCTATATATAGGCAGGTACAACAGGGAAAAGGCCCTGGCAACGAGGTTAAGGCAGGTACCGATTTTCTTGCGTGTCCAGTGTTCCTGTTGGAGGGAAAGCTTGAATAACTCTAATCAAGCTGCGCCTTGAAAACACAGCCATTGCTGCACGTTCAAGAACCCTGAACCTTTTCCAAATGATTCCGGACGCAGGAGGTGACGCTATTTTGTGATAAAGAGAGTTGTTGCCTATGGCTATAGACAAAACTTTGCCATTGCTGCCCGTTCGAGAACCCTAAACTTTATTTCCAAATGACTCCGGACACAGGTGGTGAAGCTATTTTGTTATGAGAAGACTTGTTGCCTGTGGCTATTGGCAAGACTCTGCCAATGCTCCCGGTCCATGAACCCTAAACTCTATTTCCAAATGTGTGATAAAGACAGTTGTTGCCTATGGCTATAGGTTTTTTTATCTTTGTTAATAAAAGTAAATCGCCGTAAATCCAACAACAAAGCAAAAACAAAAAAGCGAAAGACAAAATAAGCGCACAATACGCCGGAAAAGGGAAAGGTATTTTTAAGAACTTCTGTTCCCTGTAGAATAATTATCTTGAACTTTATCAGAGAGCAGTTTATCTTCACCACTTTAAGACCTCTATTTTGATTCGTTTTTGTTATTTTTCACACCTTTTTCTCTCAGGGTAGGGGCAGTGTTCTCAGTTTATGCATTGTCTCGTTTGGCTGATTGTAAAGAAACCTGCAAATCATTCTGTGGCTCCGTCCACAACCCGCGGGAGAAATTTGAAAACAGCGGTTTCACTGTGAAAGTGCATCAAATGTTTTCCGTTCGCACTAGGCCGAAGAAATTTTAAAACTCACCAATCATCGGTCATTTGGATTTGTGTTTGAGGAAAACGCGGTCAGAAAAAGATCAAGATTATCATGATGTCATCATGTTCGACAAGGGCGAAACTTCGTTTACAAAATGGTTTCCCTTCACACTAAAACTCAAAGCCAGTGTTTTCAAATTCCTCCGGTTTGTAGAGCGTTTCTGAAAAGCTCCGTTTTCGTGACAGATTAGTGTGAACGGAAGGTTTAACTGTAGAAATAAAGCTCCATTTTCAAATTTCTTCGGTGAAGTGTGGACTAAGAACTAGGAATTAGCGGGGCGTGGAGGGAGCAGGTTGCAGGACGGGAAGTCTGCTGGGTGGGAGAGGTTGGCTGGAGGGAAAACTTGACAGTGTACAACATGGATTCAGGAATGAACATTAAGCACTTAATGACTGGCCCCCAGGGAAACAGTGAGTTTTGTTTCCCTGAGACCCTCAATGTTTCCCGAGCCGAAGTCGAAACATTGAGAGGCGCAGGACCCGTCATTAAGTGTTTTGTTATACCTCCCAATTCAAAACTAAAAAACCTGCGAAGAAATCGTTTGCTTTACGCCGACTGGCTCACAAATTTCCCGCGGTTTCAAGGAGCACGACCAGATCACGTGCGAGTCGAAAGTTCATGTT
Organism: Catalaphyllia jardinei; assembly: GCA_022496165.2. Taxonomy (NCBI): domain Eukaryota; kingdom Metazoa; phylum Cnidaria; class Anthozoa; order Scleractinia; family Caryophylliidae; genus Catalaphyllia; species Catalaphyllia jardinei. The sequence goes on from CM042759.1 coordinate 1,882,729, forward strand.
GTTGTTTCACTGGGGAGTTCGCGAGTTTTGACCCACGACACGTGAAGCGTTCTCCTCCAATCGGAAAACGTATTTGAGGTACGAGGTATAGCAAGATTATTTATTTCAAGGGAACAAGGGGTATTTTAAGGATTAATTTGAAGGAACAATGGATAACTCTACAGTAATTAAGGGAACAAAGAGATTTAGGGAACTATCGAATTTATTGAGGGCATGATGGGGAACAAGGGAAAAATGTTAAATTTTCAAGGGATCAAGGGAACATGCTAACCCCTCGCTGTTCCTGGGGGCCCCCACCATTAGGTAATATTTTGCAAGCGGCACAGTTTATCTGCACTGGTATCGTATAAACAAACCTCGCTTTGTGCCAACAGTATCACAGAAAAATTAAAATGATTTCTTTAGACAGGCGGAAACATTTAATTGATTATCAATCTCGCTTTTCATAAACTATAGACATCGAAACTTAAATGAATAAAGAAGTTAAATTCTGAAGTCTATAAGCCTTGAGTTTGGTTGCCTCGTTTTCAAATTTTTAGAAAATATTGTCTTAAAATACGAAGGTTTATTATTGTATGTAAATGATCGCTTTCCCACAGACTCGCGAAATCCAACCAGAGGATTATTAAATATTTGCTAGCAATAATTACCATAAAAATTTTAAAAAGGAAACAACACCTTTCATTTTACAAAACATGTTTCGATGTTCCTATGCCATCTTCAGTTGCAAATGTTCGACGATTGTACATTTGAATTTTCAGTTCATATATTGAAATACAGAAACGACTGCGCCCACGCACCAACAGCAGTTAAAACAGAATCAAAAAACACCAACAGCTTAAAAAACAAGAATTTTGAGTTTCTATTTTTGCAGCGCGGCAAGCCATCATCCCGAAATTGTGGACAAAGCGACTTGACTACAAATGAAAAGTACACAGAAATTAAACATGTTTTTTTCAATAATATTGTTCCACTCTGTTTTTCTAAACCTTGACGTCACTTGTATTCGTGCGACAGGCGAGCTCAATATTTAAATTTCGTCCACTGCGGAGATCAACACTTTCGTGTTTTGAATAACAAGAACAGCTGCAATTGGTTTCAGGCGCTCCGTTGAATTAATGCAGTATAGTTTTTGAACCGGCGCCACGCAATTTAATGACCACACGTATTAAACTATCTGAGTCGAGGACAACACAGACAAAGCAATCCGCTCTCGAAAATTACAATATTGTGTTCGTTGTATGAGTTGTTTTTACATGGATGCACGATTAAGGCACAAACTCCATTTTCCCTCAGCAACTGCACGGTGGAACATGTTTACAAGGCCGACGATCTTCTTCTTCTTCTTCAAGATTTCCTGTTAAAGACGTACAAATGGTTTCACACTCTAACATCTCTGTCATCGAACGTGACAATTCTGATTCGTCGCTCTGTGGATACATGTCTCCAAAATCTACCGAAGCGATCCTGGCTTGTCTCGTCATCATATTAATCCTTTGCATTTTAGGTAATGGCGCAATCTGTGTGATCGTTTCACGACATTATCAGCTTCACACAGTAACAAACGCTTATTTTGTGAACATGGCTATTATTCAGCTACTCTTTGCGTTGTTCTCCATTCCACCTTATCTAAGAATTTCAAGTTCCTCCATGGAAAGGACACAATGGTTGTGCGTTTTCATTGGATTTTCTTTCGAGTTGTTCGCGGCTCTATCGAATTTCGCGTTGACTTTGCTCGCCATAGAACGCTACTATGTGATTAATAATTCCGGCAGGAAGAAAATTTCCGCCAAAGCCACCGGCAAGTTGATATTCGCTGCAAGTATTTTGCCTCTGATCTTCGCTGTTTCATGGACACTTCTTGAGGGAAGCTCAACTAGTTGTTCCCCTACTTCTGACTTTAGCGGCTCAAGTCTAACCTGTTTTTCGTTACTAAGCTCTCACAAAACAGACACTCTACGAATCCTCAACATTGTTTATTTAGTGATGTGCTTTTTGCTTCCGATGGCATTAACGACTGCACTATTTGTAAAAATGACCAAGCCACTGTGGAATGGGTTTCACGGTGTTCGACCGATAGGTACAGGAAACGCGAGTACGATTCGTTTTTTTGCCGAAGTCAAAACTACAAGAACTTTGTTTATCATCTCAGTTCTTCACTTGTGTTGTTGGCTTCCACTATGCATGATATCGCTGTATTTATCTTCCCGGCTGCAACAAAACGACCACCATTTGCTCTTTTTAAGAGCTAAAGTTGTCAGCATTTGTCTGGCTTTCGCGTCATCTTGTATCAACCCTCTGATGTACGCATTTAGAAATCCTCGTTTTAGCATAATATTTCGACCTAGCAGGCATTCGCATGGGAAGAAAAGAGTTCATTTTAATAAGACTGCAGATCAAGATCAAAACACTACAACAAAGCCAATTACTTGGGTGCAAAGAACGAAATGTGCCTCCATGTATGACACTAGCCGAAGCGAAGAAACCCAAACTACATCTTCTTGTTAATTCAAGAAGATATTCCTTATTAAACATGTCGGCGAAGATGAATTTAACGTGAGCTGTATTTTGCTAGCATGTCACAACGGCCGGCAGGTGTTTTTATTTAATTAACTTTGCTTCCCTGAATTTTGAAGAGTGCTTATTGAAAGGCATATCTTGAATAACTGAGAACAAAAAGTTATCCCCATCAATTAATCCGTGGGTCTAGAGTTTTTAAAACCCGGCGATATTTCGGTAAATGTGAGCTATTATAACTGCAATACACCTGCCACCATGCAGTGTTTTTACTTTTTTTCCAATTTGAAATACTGCTTAATTGTCATTAGCAATATCGTTACCCACACTTCAAAACAATAAAATCCACACTTTTATTTCGTTTTCGCGCGAATCCAGTGAAAAAAATATATTTTCAATCTTTTTCGCGTGGATGAAATTTTTAAGACAATTAAGTCTTCAGCGCTGGTATACAGTCAATTACGTCCGTGGGTCTTTTTTTCCATTTTCGCTTGAATAAATAACTAAATTTTCAATAACGACCTTGCATCATTATCTACATTATGTTATCCAAACAGGCCCTGAAAATGCACGGAAAACAAATCATGTTCAGCTGCAATTAAAAAGAAAACAATTTTTCTCCCTGAAAAAAAAGTCGCGGGAGGTTGGAGGAACCGGTCGGGCTTGTAAGACATCAAGCTTAGTTGATTCTTTTATTCTTTGAAAGCAACGATTTTTGAATACTACTATCAACTAACTTTTAAACTACGTTTCGTAATTACGTCGTATTTTAAATGTTACTGAAGATATATAAAAAATTAATGAAAAAACCTTGATATAAGAACACTTCTAGATCGAAACCCTTTTCTTGTAAAGGGTTAAATTTGCGTGGTAAATAAGCCAGCCACAAATAATTAACCAAATTTATTGACCAAGAAAGAAAAAATATACTTTATTTATGCGAAATACAAATCTAGGTTTGTAAAAATTCGAAAAGGTTACTTAACTGTAAACTATTTTGTACCATAAGAAAACTGATGTGAAACAAATTATAATATAAATCAGTAATATTTTTGCGAAAATGATTAAAATTAAAATCTTAGTAAATGAGTTAGTGCTTTTCATGTTTTTTCTTTCCTTATTTACTCTAATGGAGCAGCCGAGAAGAAAATGTATATTTGCTTTTGGCTTCCAGTTCTTTATCATCTTGAGATCGGAAAAAACTGAATTACGCGAAAATTATCGTACATCAAGCAAAATATGTATTTCGCGTTATATTTCTCCCAATTTACCACGGAATTCCCCACGCAGTCCCCAACCAGATGGTACAGTGCAATGAGATGGTAAATTTTGCAAAGATCAGTTGCAAGTCATAACTGACCATAGTTTTACAAACTTCTTCACAGAGGGTCTTTACAGATTCCACATGACAATTTCAATCCTCTCCAGTCATAACACTTTTCCCCAGTGGTTTCTGTCTTTCGGCTGGCAATTTTAGAACTACAAAATCAAACCATTCAGTTTAGTTTACAAGTAATTCCCTGATTCATTTGTTTGTCCTTTTTGGTTTTTTTTGTTTGTCTTGGTGTGCTAAAATAAGAAGGCAGTGAACCTTGAAATTACAAATATTTCGAAATGTTCACGATATTATGATATGCCTACCATAAATCAAGGAATGAAAGCTACAAAAATATTGGGCTCGCTACAGCATTTATCATTTGTATATTTAGAAAACAGTCCTATGAAAACACGCGCACTGATTGGTTAAAAATCATTGAGTTTCTTTTAACTCGTCAGGGAACTAGCACAAGCTGTTGACGAATTTACATTTTGATAATCAAACTTAACAAGATGTTTTCCTTTTTTCGTCGCGCTGTTTTCTAAAAGAAATAGAAAACATGTACTCCGTGTTTCTATCGAGTTATAGAAACACTCGTAAAAGTTTGGGAGAACTCGCAAAAGCTGTGGAAACACTCGCCTGCGGCTCGTGTTCCAACAGCATTTGTCGTTCTCCCAAACTTCCACTCGTGGTTCTATTAAACAATTGTATTATAGCTCGAGATTTCTAACGCATAGAAATCTCGAATAATGTAATTGCTTTAGTAATATATAGATTTAGGTCAACCTAAACATAATGTCATATATCAAAAAAGTTCTCGGGAAACCAAGGCTGCATGTCTCTGTCAACCTATTATTTGGAGTATGGCCGCCATGTTGCGCTACTCCACCCCCGTCGCCGTAATGCGTGGGCGCCCACGAGCAATACCGCTGCCCATGATAACCATGAGAAAATCAATACATGGGGATTTTTCTTTCCTATATGGTTATGGGGCTCCGCTTGGCGACCTTCGGGCCGCCGGAGCTCTGCTATAAATCTACTAGTTCAAAACTTTATCTAAATCCTCTCAACTGACACCTCGGCCTCTAGCGCACATAGCTACGCTACTCACTATCTATCACAGAATAGATCATGGGTAGCGTAGCCAATCAGAGAACGGCATTCGTGATAGAACGCTAGTAGATTTATTCTAAAACTCGATAGACACACGAAGGTCTATTTTACTCGATATTTAATAATGCAACGAGCAGCTGATTTTCTGCACCAGTTGTTCGTGTTTTTAACACCACACAAGGTTGGCCTTTTTGTGAGAAATTTAGTGTGCGAAATTTGTCGAGCGATATTTGATGTACGTTACTGTGTTAAAAATGTGAAACAGTTGATAATTTACCCCTACACCACTAACTTTTTAGGTGAGAGATAAGCAGTGAATTAAAGTTGTTACTTAGTGAATAAAGAAAAATTATCCAAGTGTCTGTTGTTCAGCTTTATTCACAAGAGATTCCAATCATTCACAGTGAACTCAAAGAGGTGACTCATTCCAAGTCCTAGTCATAATCATCAAGCTCTTCTCCCCATTCCTCCTCGACTTGATCCTCTTGCTCAGCTTGAGGCATTCCCAGGTAGCCGAAGTCTACCAAGGGATCCATGGCAACAACAGGAGCTATAACCACCGGCTGCTCTTCTTTCTTCTCCGGCTTAGGCTTCCTGCAAAAACAAGTTCTTTACCGTTAACGAAGATTAACCTATGCAGTCGCGTGTAAAGAGCTTTTATCAGTGATTTAATGTACTTATGAGGCGACTAGGTCAATTCTGCTTTTTATTGACCCTCTCTGTTCGTTTGTGTGCATTTCTAAACAAAAAATATTTGACTGCAGACTCAACTGCAAAAACAGCTACTCAAGACATGCGTGTAAATTCAAGACCTTCCGATATGTCGTTCATTTTTAACAATGGTTTGGCCATGTATATTCTGGTTGTGTGTCCCCAATCTCCTTATCGCGACAACCGAATCATATGCTAGATTTTGGGTAGTGTTTATTCCGCAAACAATTGGGATCGACCAGTCATCTGAGGCTGCAGATGACCTCTTTTTGGTATAGACCTCACTGCTTTTGATGTGTAAATCAAGCTGTTCTAATCCTAACTAGGTGCATTTACATGACAAACGTAGAGAGGAGTGTAGCAAGATCACCTCCAGCCTCGCTGCCATTCAAAGGCCAGGTCAATGAGGAGACAACTATGGAATGGACTATTCTCATTGTTATAAAATATATAAAACTGTTCTATTGAGGCCTTAAACAGCTGTTTAAAAGTAAAAACTAAAATCCAAGCTTTCGCCGATCAACGGCATCATCAGGGATGAGAAAATATTCCGCGCGCGCTTTATGTAGGCGAATGAAGTGCAGGATGAAATGTGTAAAAGATGATGTGACGCATGTATGAAAGCTATGATAGAGTGTCTCTAAACAAAGGACTTCTAAAATAAAATACTAAAAAAAAAGGTCCGCGGATTCACTACGTTCTTCTCATGAATTGAGTGCAGGCTTGTAATTTCTAATGTAGAATGCTTCATAGAGGCGTAGACTATCGGGGTCGTTTTTGCTCATAATAATCTTGGCATCAATGCCTTTATAGTCTTTGTTCTGGCAGAAGAATTTTCTATATTGATACGTTCTCTTACGCGGTGGTGAATGAAGCGTGTCGTGCAACCAATATGTTGCTGCATCGCTGCATTTCTTTGCAAACACAATTCGGTGTTAGAAATGAGGAATTTGTCACTAGTACATTTGCGCTCCGTGGAGGTGTGGGATAGGACTTGTCTGAGCGTGTAGGATTTGTGGACAGTGCGTATTGGGATGTTTTCTTGAGTCGTAAGGTATGGTAGGTTGAGGGTTTCGTTGAGGATTTTGTGGGCGTTTTGTCTGCTCTATACCGTTCTCTGGATAACCGTTAAGGCAAAGTAGACTCTATCATGCATGTCGTTGTCATATTAAGTGTTCTACGAAGTGACCAGTCTCGCTTCGTATTACCATACAAGGTTACGAATTACTTTTTCGTCCCCACCTGTTTTTGCATTTGAGGAATATCACGGTAGAGATAATGATCAAGAATAGAATACCAACGAATCCACCACTGATCATTGCAATCATTTTAATCAGCCCCTTCATGTTACCTGAAACAAAGTATAGCACGTTATAAATGATATTTTACCACTTTCACAACGTTTAACGTCAGCTTCAGAAAACTGAAATACCACGGGAACGGTATTTTTAACTGAAGCACTGATAATGGTAAGAAATGCGGTAATCATTATATGGAAAGCTTCTTGGGAGGGCAAAATCCTGCGCTGTGTTCATACCTTCCCGGGATTACCCTTTGTGTCCCGCAAGAAAGTGTTCTTTAGTAAATCCCCTTTCGACCAAGCTTCTTCGGTAAAGATGGCTGGATATTTCTCTTTTTCTTTTGGGGGTGTTTATTGACA
>CM042759.1:1904939-1912454 GCA_022496165.2 Catalaphyllia jardinei
TAAGAGTTGTACTTGTAGTTTGTTTGTTTCTGCTGTCGGTCTATATTTGTTGTTTATTTTTGGCTAACTTTGTTTATTTGTGTACGTGTGCGTATTATAATCATTTATATTCCTCTCATTTGCCACTGGTATGCAATTACACAACTCTCTTAGTAAGTTCGATGTTTTTTCTCTTAACGTTAGAGGAATTAGAGATCAGATCAAAAGGAGGTCTGTCTTTTCGTTTCTGAAAGACCAAAAAGCTTACATGTATTTTTTACAAGAAACATATTCTGAGCCAACTGATGAAAAAGTCTGGAAAAAAGAATGGGGTGGCGAGGTATTTTTTCTCGCATGGCACAAAGCATAGCATGGGTGTGTGTATTTTAATTAATCCCACGGCCCAAATCCAAGTCAATTATTCTTATTCCGACAATTCAGGCAGAATAGTGTTAATTACGTTTTCTTTCAGTGGCCATAAACTCACACTTTGTAATATCTACGCACCAAATAACCAAGCCAATCAACTGCAATTCATGCAAGAGCTTAACAACTGCATTATTGACAAAACAGAACTTACTTCATTAATTGTTGGTGGTGACTGGAACTGCACATTGTCAAAAAAAGACAAAATAGGGGGTGCACCCTGGAGGCCGACAGTTTACAGTAATCTCGTCTACACGACCATGGAAATGTTTGACTGATTTAGTAGATATTCAAAGAGTTCGGCACCCCAAATTACGTAGGTTTGCATACGAGTCAAAATCTTTAAAGGTAAAATCTAGGATCGATTTCTTTCTAGTTGCAAAAAACCTCACACTAAGTGTTAAAAGCACGAGGATTTGTCCAGCAATCGCTCCTGACCATGACGCGATATTCATTTCATTATCATTACCAAACCAATGCCCCAGAGGCCCGGGATTTTGGAAATTCAACAACACCCTCCTAAACGACGAGCAGCATGTTAGCAGGGTTTGTGACACGTACTTGCAAGCACTTAATTAACTACTATTGCCATCTAACCGATAAGAGACTCTTTTGGGAGATGATCAAAATGGAAATAAGATCGGCGACGATGTCATATATTCCAAAAGTAAATGCAAACGGATTAGAAACCGTGAACATGACATTTTTTTAAACTTGACCTGCTAGATAACACCATCTGTAATCAATTTTCCTCCCCCGATATCGATGAAACGCTACAAGAATATGAAAATCACAAATCTGAGCTTAAATTGATCCATGAGGAAAAGGGTAAACAGGCTATGTTTAGAGCTAAATGTCGTTGGGTAGAAAACGGAGAGGCCAACCGTGAAAGTATTTCTTCAACCTAGAAAAACGAAACTACAACAAAAAGACCATCAGTGAACTCAGATTGCAAGATGAATCAACTACAAATAATGAAAATGTGATTTTAGATCAAATTGAAACTTTTTATAAAAATCTATATACATCCGAAGGAAACTATTCAGATGCAGCGTGCGATCTGTTTGTCCGTAATCTAGAAATCCCAACTCTCAGGGACGAAGAGCGAGATAATCGTGAAGGTCCACTAACATACGACGAATGCAGAAAAGCTCTAGAAACCTTCCAGAATGATAAAGCCCCCGGAGAAGACGGCTTCACCATAGAATTTTATAAATATTTCTTTGATCTACTAGGAAATGATTTATTAGCAAGTTTTAACGAAGCACATGCGAAAGGCGAACTTAGCATCTCTCAACGAAGGGGAATAATCACACTTACCCCAAAAGAGGAAGGTTCCCTTTTAGATCTCTCTAATTGGAGACCGATTACGCTACTTAATGTCGTCTTTAAGATTTGAAGTATATATGAAATAATTCATATTTGTACTGCGGTTGTAAATGAAAGTGAGGAGTGATCATCGCAGTAAATTTAAGCAACTGGAAAGAAGAAGCCTGAAAAAAATCAGAATTATTTCATATATACTTCACATCACTTCACTGCACGGGAAAATATGAACTCAATAAATTGACCTCGCTCCCAATGTGTGGCTTCATAGCTCAGTTGGTAGAGCATCGCACCGGTATCGCGGAGGTCACGGGTTCGAATCCCGTTGAAGCCCTGATTTTTTTCAGGCTTCTTCTTTCCAGTTGCTTAAATTGGAAAATTTACTGCGATGATCACTCCTCACTTTCGTCTTTAAGATTGCCGCCAAGGCAATTGCAAAACGTCTCGAACCAATACTTGGAACTCTAATTCCACCAGATCAAACAGGCTTTGTTAAAGGACGCTATATAGGGGAAAATATCCGTCTCATAAACGACGTAACGGAAAAAACTAAAACACAGAATCTCTCAGGTATATTAACATCACTAGACTTTCGGAAGGCCTTTGACTCTCTCGAATGGCCCTTTATAATGAAAACGCTCGACTACTTTAATTTTGGATCTGACATGAAACGCTGGGTCAGCACTTTTTATTCAAACATAGAGAGTACAGTAGTCAATAACCGCAATAGAACGAACTGGTTTAAACCGTCTAAAGGAGTACGTCAGGGATGCCCTCTCTCTCCTTACCTCTTTATTCTTTCCGCCGAACTGCTTGCTAATAAAATTCGTCAGGACTCTACCGTGAAAGGTATCGCGATATTTGGAAATGAAATCAAGCTCTCTCAGTTTGCAGATGACACCACCCTATTTAATGCGGACTTAGGATCATTAGAAAACACACTGAAAATAGTGGAAGACTTTGGGAAACTAGCGGCTCTCTACTTAAATGTGAAGAAAACAAAGGAGATTTGGTTAAGAAAATGGATGAATGATAAAAACAAACCTCTAAATATTTCATGGTTTCATTGTCCTGTGAAAATTCTTGGGATCCACTTTTCTTATGATGAAAAAGGGAACGACCTTAATTTTAGCCAGAAGATTCGAAAACTCCAAACTAAACCGGATATGTGGAGTTCAAGAGACTTGACAATATTCGGAAGAGTTATGATACTAAAAATCTTGGGTCTATCACAATTAGTTTATTCGGCTTCCAACCTTATAGTTCCTCAAGGAACGGCGGATTTAGTAAAAACAAAATTGTTTAGATTTCTTTGGAGAAACAAAAAGGATAAAATAAAACGATCTGGCCTTTATCAAGACCCAGATAGAGGAGGAATCCGCATGACTGATACAAATATTATGTTCAAAGCTTTAAAACTTGTATGGATCCCTAGATTGATAATATCTGTTAACAGTAACTGGTGCACCATTCCGAACCATTTCTTTAAGTGGGTGGCCTAAACCTTCTCTTAAGGGTCAACTACGATACAAAACACTTCAAAGATTTACCAGTCTTTATAAGAATATCCTTGATAATTTCAATGATTTAAAAAATCTATATGATTATGACCAAAAACAAATTTAATATTATTCAACAACAAAGAAATACTTATTGGGGGGGGAAAACAATTTTTTTGGAGGGACTGGTTCATGAAGGGTATTATCTCTATTAAGGACTAATTAGATGAAACCGGCAATCTGCTAACTTTGCAAGCATTCTCACTTAAATATTCATGCAGAACCAGTTTTCTACAATACTACCAAGTTCTCAGCGCCATTCCTAAGCACCTCCTGTCCATAGCCAAACATCCTGATACCCTTAATAAATCGTTTTTTACCAGTCAGGACAATATATTTCTTCTGAATGATTCAGTACAAATTAATCTTTGCATGGCAAGGTCAAGAGATTTCTATAAATTGCTTGTTTCCAAGACTCACACCCATGATCAAACGGGCCCCACACGTTGGAGTGAAAACCTCTCTATAAATAAGGACACGTGGACCAGTATTTTCAAGTCACTGAAAAATGTCTGTAAGGAAACTAGGCTAAGAGAGTTTCAGTTTAAACTAATTCACAGAATCGTAATAACTGGGAAAGAACTTTTCAAATTCGGTATCAAAACGAATGATGAATGCCTGTATTGTGGGAATAAGGACTCCATTGAGCACACTTTAATGGATTGTCCGTTTTTACTGAGTCCTTTACAAAAAAAAGTTATCCAATGGTTCAATGAAGCTAATTGTTGTCAGATCTCCCCGACCACGAAGGAACTCTTGTTCGGTATTATTCCAAGCTCCAAAGAAACAAAGCTAATCTATAAATTTAACTACACTACCCTAGCTATGCACCATTACGCCTTTTCAAACAAAATCAATATTAAGGGCATCTACATGCACGAATTTATCAATAAGTTATCTCTCAAGTACAATTTGGAAAATATCAATTAAAACAAAATATCTAAAGTGAAAATCAATTAACGAAAAGACATCCGCTCTGATATAGTTGTAGCTGAAACCCTGTGAATTCCCCTGCATCCTGACCAGTGTTGTAATATTTAGAGATTTAGGTATTGGAAGTATTGTAAGCAAGGGAGTATACGTGTTGGTATTAATAGAACTGTAATGAATAATAATAAAGAATGAAAAAAAAAAATCTTCAAAATGACTTCGACTTTCTTTGGGCTAACATGCACTCCTTCAGAGTCGATGAGAGTCTCACAAAAAAATTCAACTGATGGTTTTGAGAATTCACATTTCTCTTCATTTAAAGTAAGATTAGCCTCCTGTATCTTGTGAAGAGTTGCTTCTAAATGCTGATTGTGTTCTCCCACTGATTTGCCGTACACAAGGATATCGTCCATCTGACAAAGAGCACCATCAGTTCCTTCTAGAACTTAAGAGCTTAAGAGTTAAGCTTAAGAGTTCAGGGGCTGAACTGATTCCAAACGGTAGGTGGTTAAAACAAACCCGGCCAAACGGTGTGATGAAAGTGGTGAGTTTAACTGACTCTGGGGATAGGCCGATTTGCCAGAATCCTGAATTAGCGTCAAGTTTACTGAAAACGGTCGCTCTAGCTATTTGAGCTAAGGTGTGGTCGACAATAGGTAGGGGATGATACTCCCTCAGGATGCTTTCGTTGAGCTTGGTTAGATCCACGCATATGCGAACTTTGCTATTGGTTTTTGGGACCACTACCATCCCGACGCACCTTTCAGTTGGCTCATCCACTTGAGAAATGATCTCCATTTTTTACATCCGTGGGAGTTCCTCCTTGACTTTTGAAAGAAGGGGAACTGGTACTCTCCTTGGGGTACTAATTGCGTGTGGTTTCGCATCAGGTTTGAACAAGAGTACGTAATCAGGGCCATCGAGTTTTCCAAGACAATTAAAGAGATTTGGGGGTTTTTCTTTAACTTCTTCTGCTTCCACTGCGTTAACGGTTTGGACAATTTTTAGCAGCTGGACGGCCAAGGAGAGCTAGGCGAGTTCCATTTACCACAAAAATTTCCTGCGATGAAGATTCTTCCCCTCTCTTGATGACTCCCATAAAGCAGCCAACGACGGGAAGAGTTGTATGGGCAGGGCCAAAAAGGGTCTTGCTGGATTGAATGAGGGTCGGCGTATGACAGTGACGTCGGCTCCGCGCCAGTGTTAAAGAGACGAGAATGCCACAACGAAATAAACTGTAGCAGCTTTAATACGGCCCAGACTAAAGATGGCCGTCCGTAACACAACACGAGGTCAAGACATGTGCGCGCATATAAAAAACACATTGCCGCAGGCACAGCCTGTTGGCGCCGCTGACAATTTCAAAGCGGACAAGAGAGTTATTTAGAGTGAGGTCCACAGACCATATGTCTTCGTTTCTCTCAGTCCCGATTGCTCCGAGAAAGGCATAATCTTTTTCGATTTCGCCTACAGTTTGCGAGGACTTGCAAACAGATGCCCAGTGGCCTTCTTCGAGCACTTAGCTGGACAATTTTGTCGCACGTGGCCCTGCGATTTCCCACAGCGGTAGCAGCGATTCGAGGGTGGACGAGTTGGCGGTATCTTGGAATTGGGAGTTTCAGCCGGACCTCCAGACGAGTCATCTTTCCTAAATTTCTCCGTTTTTACCGCGTCGACTTCGTTCTTTGTTCCCGTAGATTCCTTAAAGTAATTTCGCATTAGGGTTTGTTGTTTTTTGACGGCTTTGCTTTGTCGCGCCTGGTTGATTGCTTTTGGCAACCTCGCCTCCAGGGTACTCTCTCTACGTGTCTGCTAGATTTTAGCAGATTCCAGAGTTGTGATTGAAGGGAGGGGCTGGAAAGTAAAAGTTTGTCTCCACTGAGCTCACCTACTGAGCCCAGTAGGGAGTGGAATTTGTACTCCAGTGGTGAATCGGCGAACCTCGAAGCGGAGGCATTCTCTCATTCCATATTGGAATCCAAGGTTAGCTCCACATTTGGCTGGATTTTTCACATCGACAGTTGGACGGTCTTTGGAATTTGTGGCGGTGAAAAAATTTGGCAACGAACTTGGAACTGAAGTGCAACGCGCGGTATTTTATTTTTCATTCGGCGAACTCACAACTCATTCGTTTAGTGTCAAATAGGTCGTATATTCGCATGAGGTAGTTTTGGATTTGATTTAATTATTTTCATTGGAATTTTGACGGTCATTCCCTTCTCTTACAGAGAAAAAATCTACGAACAATTTGACATCCGCCGGCAACGTCTGCGCGCTAAATGAGCTTGATTAAGCACCTTATATTTTTCGATCGGAAAAATGATAACGGAGGCATTGATTCATTCGTTTGGAGTTTGATACGTCCAGTGTTTGGCACAGACTAGCTCTGAATTTGATTGAATTCACCCATTCGAAAGTTTGACGGTCATTCGATTCTCTTGCTGTGAAAAATTTAAAATTTTATAAACAACTTGACAACAACGACATCGGTCGCGCGTCTGCAAAATGCAGCGGCTTTTGTTTTAATTAAAACTTTTTAGCGGCAAATCCAACTTTTGGTCAAGAAAGTAGCTCCAAGTTGAATGTATCCCATCGATAATTCCACGGTTATTTAATTCTTTTGGTGTGGAAAACTGATTAAACTAATCCGAAGCAGGTTGACGTGACGGTTATTTAAAAGAGCCGTGAGATATAAGTAAATTTTCGCGGCAAAGTTGCCTGTCAATCCAGCATCTCATACTCACAGAAGTTCAGGCAGAGTCGAAGCACTGGCCAGGCAGGATCTCTGACAAATAACTTGCTTCCTTTTCAAAATATTAACGTCTGTAGCAGCACAACATTCACCTCCCTGGAGAGTGTTGACAAAATCAAGTTGAGGACCCACCCTCTGTGCGGCTTGGGTTGGCATGCATAGACACGTGATCAGCCGTAACCAGGGTTCTTTTTCGAGGTAGAGAGAGGACCCTGGGAACGAGGTTGTGCTTTTGACAGCCTTAACTCAGGGTCGAGCTGAAGTTTCTCCGACAATTTCGCGTCTAAAAGGCCTACCACAATACTGTCTCGGATCATCTCGTCTGTCAGAGCACCAAAATTACAGTGTTCGGTGAGCGCATGCAATGCTGTGATGAATGTGTCAACTGTCTCGCCTTCTTCTTGGCGGCGTTGATTGAACTTTGCCCGCTCGAAAACAACATTACGGCGAATCACGAAGTGCTCATCAAACTTCGTTTTGAAGGAGTTTAGAATACTGTAGCGAAAGCCGAAACCGTGTACCTCCCTGTTAGAACGAAATGTG
>CM042759.1:1912464-1930646 GCA_022496165.2 Catalaphyllia jardinei
TACGTTAGAAATTAAGTGCCTGCGGACCCGAAAATGGACTTATCACAATACCGTCTGCTTGATCTCCCATAGCTTAGATCAGCGTGTTTATTTGACTCTCTTCTTTTCTTTTTTTTTTTGCTAGACCAGAGGCTTGGCGAAAGCGTTGGAATCTTCTGCTCCATTTCGGCCACTCTTCTTTGGGACTTAAGTCAAACTTTTCCAGTAGCTGCACTCGAAAAGACGTCATAGTCCGTGGAAAACCGCTTCTGACACCATGTGATATTACTGGGTCGTAAAAACAGGCAGATAAGAACAGCAACACAACATTTTTAATCATGCAGGCCATACAACATTACATGGCCGACCACGAGGTCTGAATACCGTGCCCCAAAGGCTACAGGGAAATGACATTACGCAATAGATTACACCACAATAATTTTAAACAACTATTCATCGAAGTGGAGGTGGCTAGCGATGGATATTTACCGAGCCGCGCAGCGGCGAGGTAAATATCCATCGCTAGCCATCGACACTGAGGAGAATAGTTGTTTTAGTATATACTAAAACAATGAAATAATATACACCACAAAAAATTAATTTGGGTGATTTCTACGCTTGTCACGGATGCAAACCTGGACGCCATTTTTTCTCGAGCTGCTCGGAGGTAAATAGCACAGGATATTCGGAGTTTGACGAGCCAATCAAGGCGCGCCTTTAACGCTATCCACTGTTTTAGTATATACTAACTAGTATTAGTATAAATTTACCGTAGTCCATTGTAAATCCTTGAATTTGATTGGCTAAATTACCGTTTTGTATCTGCTGATAGTCAACAGTTACCCATCAGCGCACATCGCGCATTACGTTTGAACCTGATGTAACGTAATAAAACAGTTCTTCTCTACGCGTTACTTGACATTTTTTTCTTTTTATGCAATGAGACTACGGTAAATTTATACTAAAACAATTAGACTACTCGCCATCGTTTTCTACGAGCGATAGTCAACTTGTACTCGTACTCCCTTTTATCTAGTCTTTTTAAATCTTGATTATGTTGCTGCTCGCTCGCTACCCTCGCTCCGCAGCAATAATATTTTTAAGCCGCAGAAGGGATCCTCGTTTCACATGCTTAAAGACGCAGCGCATTTATTTTTTTGCTTTTCGAGGCAACAATCGTGACACTTTGATCTTCTTGC
This sequence comes from Catalaphyllia jardinei, assembly GCA_022496165.2. Classification (NCBI taxonomy): domain Eukaryota; kingdom Metazoa; phylum Cnidaria; class Anthozoa; order Scleractinia; family Caryophylliidae; genus Catalaphyllia; species Catalaphyllia jardinei. The sequence continues at coordinate 1,913,643 of CM042759.1, forward strand.
GCTCCGAAACACGTGATGTGGCAACGCGTGTTGCGGAGTGCAAGTGAGTTCAGAGTACGAAACTTGATATACCGAATGGGTCATTTTGCAATTTATGTGCGTTAGCTCTTTGGCTGGCGTTACATATCTTCCCTACACAGTGCGGACGAGGCCCAAGAAGACCGAAACAGCTGTCCACTGTTGCGATCCTGCTTTATCGGTTCCAGTCATGTTGGTGTCTCGAAATTTTTCACGTAGTATCAGCCTTGCAGTCTATTGCCTTTATACACATTTTATTTTGGCTGATCAGATCTCTTGTAGATCCTACGTTGGCAGTGTTTATCGTTTTCGGTCCCTTGCAGTTAGTTACTCATTAAATTACGCGATTTTTTTCAAAATCGCGTAAATCGCAAAAGTTAATACTCGCGAAATTTAGTGAGAATAAGGTAATAAATGATTTTGCATTTTTGTTTGCAACTTTTTCCAAGCAAATCATTATCGGTCTAGATGTTTCAATATCGATTTCAGCCAATCAAGTTCATGAAATTGGTAGTTCCCAGTCTTTGTGAGACATAGCTAAAAAATAAAGGCACATGAACGGGCACCTCTTGTAGACCAGGGAGGTGTGTTTAAGGGAGCTTTCCTGTATAACCTCTGGGTACTTCTTCATGATGCCATACAAAGGGTTTTCAAATTGACCTTTACACATTTTTATCTTATAATATAGTTTCTTAACAATAAAGACAATTACTCAAAAGATTTCGAACAGAGGACTTTTAAACAGTTTTAAATCCCCTTCGTTTTATGAATTTAGAATTATGGACATCTGTGCTCGTACGTAATTAATTCATGACAATGAACATTACTTACAAAGTATGCAGTTTCTTGTACAGACCGAAGCAATTTTTTGCAATTTTGTTAATCTTGCTGCCGCTAAAGTCCCTTCAAGAATAAAACAGAGAGCCTAATCTCAATAAATTCTGATAATCACCTTCACATAAGTTCTTCACTATATGACACTCTTTTTTATAATATCATTGTTTTTCCGGCGGAGGCTAAATACTCTTATTTTTCTGTCGATTTTAGGCTGAAATCACCTTCACCTTCACCTTCACCTGTCCCGCCAAGATGGCGCATATGGCCTCTTAGGCTGAAATATTCTTGTGAAAATTCTTAACTCAGATTATAGAGTATGACATTTCTGTTTTCAAACGGTATTCGGTGTTTGGATTATGTTAATGTAACTTGGAGGCCAGTTTGCAGGCCCAAAGCATAATGTCAGAAATGTTATTAGCATCAAACACAAGGCTAGTGCTGTTTTTGCTGAATTATGTCTAGTCTTGCTTTTTAGGGAAAGGTGGAGTTTTATACGGTTTAGTTAAAACCATATAATTGTGTAGCTTTCAGAAACCACACGATGTATTTTAAATTCATATTGTACTAAGCAAAAAAATGTTTCGCATGAAACTTCAGCCATCGTCAGTTTACAGTCGGTTTGATGAATTTCAAACACATCGTGTATTTTCTGAAAGGTATTTCTTACTTTGTACTTCTGGGACGCCTCGGTGATATGATATCATAATGTAACTGTATTTACAAATTTCCAACACAAAAAGTTCTATTCAATCTCAGCCTCAGGATTAAAGAGTGTATTACCATACACCAGGAAAAGAAAAAGAACACATTTTAGCGAGGGTAAAACTGTCACAACATCTACAAGCTAAATATTTCACACTCTTGTTCTACTGTTTTAACCCTACTTACAGTTTAACAGCAGATGGTGGGACTGTTTGATCAGCCCTGATTTTCTTGGCAGACAACACGCCGTTTGAAAGTTTAAGACTGCAATGGTATTCAAGCTCCAATGACGAATTCTTGAAACATCTAACCTCTCCAAGAGAGGAAGAAATCGCAGACAAGAGAAACAGTAAATATGCCAGACAGGAGTATTTCTTCATCTTCTTGACTTCTTCAGATCTTCAGGCTTTCAACGCAGCAATCCTGACGTCACAGACAAAATTCGATGATGTCATACAAGACACGGGAATCAAGTCACGCGAAAGTGTTACAAGGTGCTGGCGTTACTCAAGGTTTATGTAGCCTTGGAATTTTTCAGTCCTCGTCAAGAGTGCTAATCAGCTATTATCTTACTTCTTTTTCGTTAGTAATATTCATTAAGATTATAATTAGACTGTGTCTGCAGTAATTTGAACAAAGAATATTTAGTTGGTTAACAACACGAGCGTGAAAATTTTTTACGAGCTCGCATGCACGCGCGCTATCTTTTGATTGGTACACGTGTCGGAAAGCCATCCGACATTTCAGCGAAGACATGACGAATACGGTCGGGAGGTACTTCTCGGTATTTCTTTCTTCCCTCGACTGGGTGACCAAATGTTTATTAGGCTGCAAAAGGAAAGCTATCCTTCTTGTCCTCGAGAATCTGTGGGGAAGAGCACGGCATAAGCAAGCGGTGGGTCGTGAGCGTGCGAATCGTGAGCGTCGTCTTTCGACGCTCGCGCTTTTCGCTCCCACACGCTCACTTGTTTTGTGTTCTTCCCCACGGATTTCTACATTCCAACAGCCATTTCTTGTGATAAATTCTTAGATCAAAAGGGAACCGGGGCCTCAGCTTGCCTTGCAATCTTTCCTTAAGTATTGAATTCCAAGCGTCTCTCTCCATTCATAGAGCAGTTACTCTTTATCAACCCACATGCAGCTCCGGAGTTACAAATTTGTACTGATGGATAATCAACCCATTGCACAGGTGAGTCCTAGCCAGATCGTTCGGATGATTTTCAAACCAGCATAGGGCCGCGGCTCTCGTAGCGATCATATCAGCTCTATTGTAATTCGCCCTGACAAGCCATCCCAGGCTCCAATGAGGACACTATGGAAATAGACATTGAAGGGTAAGAAAAAGCTACCTACTAGAAACGGATACACTCTTTATTATATCTTTATTTTATAAAAACGAGTGTTTTACTGGAAAACACACCACGCCTAAAATTCAGGCGAAACCTCATCCGGAACTAGGGTGGAGTATAAGATATTAATGTCCTCCCTGATATCATGTTTGTCACTTACTTTTTTGGTGTATGATCGAAACGTTTTCGAATGTTCCTCGAAAGTGAAGAAGCAAAAGAAACAGATCATTAAAAAGTTACAAAGTCAGGTGGTTATGATGAGATGTCTCCAAAAGAATCAATCACGAACTGTAGACCAATTTCTGTAGACCAATTTCTGTAGACCAATTTCTGAAATCAACCAAAGCTAAGAAAATCTATCACCAGCAGATAGTGCAACTTTACAGGAATTAATACGAGAAAAAGTGGAGAAGTCCGGACAAGTAAGTCACTTTTTTAAAAACCTTGTTTGCTGGATCAAAGAACTGGAAATGGACAAGGCAAAACGTCCCAAGATTACCCTTACGTAATTGGAGATTGTTAGAAAAGATCGTTGTGAAAATCGCAATAAAAGCGTATTTTCTCGGGGACCGTCGTTTCGTGATCCCAAGTGAACGCTTTAAGGAAATGTTATATGCCCCAGTAAAGCTGAAAAAACTAGTCCCTTTATTTCTACGCATATGACGCATATTGCAACATTGAAAACTACAGTCATTTTGTTGCTGCTTCATAACGCATGAACTCAAACTAAGCTGAATTCGTGAACATTTTGTCTCCGCGACAGAATTTTTTCCGCCACAACGTGAACGGCCGCTTCAACATGTCCACGCTTTATGTCTCCACAACATGTACCCCAGTGACGACCTTTAGGATAAGAAAAAAACAAAACAAAGCCTATAGAGGCATTTCAGTCTGCGGATTACGTTTTGCTGGAATCAGCATTCTTCAAATCTCTTACTGATATGGCACGCAACTTGTTGGGAAAAAAAACAGTGGGCGGGTTTCGAATTCCTTTCTAAAACAAGCGATTGATTGTTGTAGCGTCCTCGTCTCGAGATTGACTGGGTGACTTCCTTAATATTTGACTGGGTAATACGCCCCGGGGGGGTACTCCCTATGATGGCCTATACGGGGAGGCTCCGCCCGAAAGGGGTACCTTTTTCACGCTTCAGGTGTATAAAAGGGTAGGGATTTCACAATTTGAGGTAAGGGTGGGGAAATCGGTCATTTAGGTATTTACAAGCCTTGCATCATTTAGAGAGCATTAGGTTTCTTTGAGGCTGCTGTTCACAGCCAAGGTTTTTGAACTGGTGACAGACAGTGACCTTATTTCTTTCACTCAACTCTGCAGCAATATTCACTCAAAGGTGCAAGCTGTTGATAGCAATCCTGGTTTGTCAGAGTTTGATTAAATCAGCAACAGTAACAACACCAAGCTAACATTAGCATTGCTATCAGTACATTGATAAGTTTTAATACTGAAAGAAAATTAAAGTGCCTATGAAGTAAAAAAAAATTGTTGCTTATTTGAAAGGTTTTTCAAAGTAAAGAAGAATGGCATTTTCCTTTTGGGAATATCTTTTTCTTTTTAAGAGATATTTACATTTTTATATTATGCAAATGAGGAAAGTGATGACGTCATAGGTGGTTCCACTTATACAGTGCAACACTAAATCAAGAATATCTCCAGAAATATTGGAGCGATGTTCTTCAAACTTGGCACCAGAAACGTACATCACAAAAGGTGAAATGTATATTCGCTCAAAAATTGGGACCAAATCTTTCAAAGTAGGAAGTCAGGGCATTTTTAATGATATAGAAAGTAATTTGCCACTAGCTGCTGGCTTCTAAGGCTAAAATTATCAAGAGGTAAGCTTTTTCAACCTGTACGTGACCAGGGACACGTGGCCATGTGAACAAATTGAATATATTATCCTCTTCGCACGGAGCCGCTTTGTTTTTATTTTGTTCTCTTTTCTAGCTCGCCGAGGTCATTTTCTCGTCTAGATCACTTGAGAAAAGTTCGACAAAGATGTTCCTATTCAATTTTTTTTTCTCGGACCAAAAAGTTGCTTCGTGTTCAGGTTTTCGCTCTAAGAGCGACAGCGACTCCCTGTGTTTACTCAAGCACTTGAGCGAGTTATCGATTACAAATTCTAAATATGTTCGATTTTGCTGAAATTTCCACATGATGAGGCTGGATTGTCAAGGAATAGATTTTACTTCTTCTTATGTGTGGTAGCTATTAACGCGAAAGTGATATATCGCTTTAAAGTCATTTTTTTAAAGAGATTTTTTTTCAACGCGTGGGTTCAGCATGATTTTGTTATCCGAGACGTTTATTTACCCCAACGGAAAAAAACATCCAGAAATGGTCATTTCAATGACCTTTCAAACGAATACAAAATTATACAGCTTGTGAATTATACCTGTTCCGAGAAGAATTTCCCGTGAAAAAAAAAAGGATTTTTGATGGTACACATGGTTTGGCGATGATGTAATTCGTTTCGCCCCTGCTGCGGGGTGGCCAAATCGGTGCAGAACTTTGATGAAACCTACCATGACGTCACTCCCATGAAACTCGACTCAAGACCGCATTATGAACTGCGTTCTACGAACGCAACAACAACGCTGCGCTACTTGGTAGAGCGAGAGCTTACTTACCAAGCAAGGTGCGTCAAAAGAAAACTGACATATTGTTAATTTGTGAAAATGCAAATCTTGACAGACAACCTCAGAAAAATTATAAATTATCTCAACGAAACAGTGTGGTGCAAGCATCTATCAAAAGCAGAATGCATTTCTACAGAAAAACTCCTCGTCAATCGTGTTTGTGAACTCGGAAGTCTTGTTATAAAGCTGATCATTCATTATCATTAAGTCACGCTTGTCACGCTATAAGACTCACAAGGCCTTGTACCAGTCATGTTGCCTCAATATTAAGAGTTCATCAAATGTAGCTTCAGTTGTCGGTGATATTCTCTTCTTATTTGACTGAAGTGTCTGCAGTGACTGCAAAATGAGTTAATATCGCAACGAACGGTTCTCTGATTTAACTGACTGACGTCGCAGGCTATACCTGGATAACTTCAATGGCGGAAAGAGAGCGTACTTTATGTCTTCCAACTTCAGGCAAAGGCCATCAGTGTCTACAATGCAGGAAATAGGTGGCTGGCAAGATACTTGATATGCATGGTCTACATAAGGAACTGCGACCTATACCTCAATTCCATTTGAGCTATGCTTTTTATCAACACTGGAATTCACTTAGACATAATTTGTGAAGCTCATTTGAAATTCATTTGCAGAAGGGGCGAGCCACTGCATGCATGAAAATTGGTTGTATCCGGACAAGCAGGGACTAAAACACTTCAACCTGCTGAAACTGCAGACATTTCTTCTGAACTGACAAGGTAAAGTGGAGATTTAGTTTGGAGGAAGGCCTGTAATATGTAGACGGGATAGTTTTTTGGACTCCATGCTTTGCTTTCATCAAGAAGATCTTGCAAATTTCATCTTGACCTATGGAGTGAGCCTGTTGACCGTTCTAATGGAAATTGAAAGTGTGTTGAATTCTTATTTACTCTAATACGTGGTTTGAGAGAATACAGCCAAGAATAGTTTGTTGTCTCTTGCCTCAGTTCCTGATTGATTTGTAGTTCCCAAACAAGTTTAGCAATGAAGTTGAACATGTCAGGAGGAGAAACCGTTATTAAACGAAGTAATCGTTGTCCCAGTTTTGGAATCGAATACGTTACTGAGCTGCGAGAGCTTCCGATTAAACTGAACAAAGAAAGATGCGAAAAGCTTGTCACTCTTAGCTCATCCTGGTGACTTACCACTGAGACGAAGGAGGAAAAATTTAACCAAGGACTTGTAGAGCTGCGTGTCCAGGAACAAGCAGCTGACAAGGCTGACATCGAAAGCACGGTCTCGGGCCACTTCTACAAAAACTGTTTCAGCGCTGGAACTTTAGTAGACTGAACGTTGAACTGAAATGGAGACTGGAGGTACACGCGTTAGACCACTCGACCGCGCTTCTCGAAAACAAAAATGTAGAGCAATAATGGCTGTTCAAATGCGTTATAAATCGTTGTACATTTGTTACCATTCTCTGTACAACAGCAACGTGAAATGACTTAGAACGCGAGCGATGGGGATAATCTTCTTATTTTTGTTTGGAAATAAACGCTGGCATGAAGGTCTGCAACCAACCATGGGCGCACTGAACAGATCAAGAAATTTACGAAATTTGAAGGTAAAATATTAATTTGTTTTTTTTTCAGGGTCGCCGCCATCTTTATAGCCTTCTACGCAGACGTTCTTAGGCTCGTCACGCGTTCCTCGCGTGACAAGCCTAAGAACGTCTGCGTGAGAGGCTACCATCTTTAAAGACAGAGGAGGAAAACCGACATTCAGGGCAAAATGATACTATGGAATTCACATATGTCAGTGCTTTAAACGGAGCGGGCGGACATGATAATGAACACCAATCGCCTCACTCTCGTCCCCAGAGCCCACGATCCTTCTGGCCTGTCGCAGGGATCGAGAGCTCTGGTTTGGTCCAACACCGGAAGTCCGCGATTCACGGACTTATTGTCAAATCTAGCAAATCTGATTGGTTGAGAATTCGAACCGAATACTCTACGCATGCTCAGAAAATTGGGTTCGGCGAGAGCTCTCGATCCCTACCACAGGCCAGAAGGATCGTGGTCTCTGGGGACGAGAACGCAATCGCCTCAGTGTGGGAGTATTTGAAATATTTGAGCTTTGCGAATTACGAACTCAATTATGAGTAGCATGTTTTTGCCGCACGCGTATTTCCGCGTGAGGTGGTGATCTTAGCCAATCGTAGCCCAGCGGAGAGTAAGAATACCGTTCAGTTTTGTTATGTAATTTTCAGGAATTTTAACAAGTTTATTCGCGACTAACTAAACGTTCTGGATTTAGCCTGAGTTTTCGCGAATTTGGAATCTAGTATCTTCACCGTTGTTTTGCACTCCCATTCGTAATTCAGCGTTGTTTGAAATTCAGGAAGCACTCACTTTGCCACTGGCCATCACATACTCTGACTGTTTTTCTTTTTGTTTGTTTGTTTGTTTGTTTGTTTTTTTTCAACATTTTGGGATTTGATTTGACCCTACAAATCGCTGGGATACAAACAAACTCGAAGGGGAATCACCCAGCCCCGCTTTCTGTCACCCGAAGAACTTCGCTGTGTCAACATTTTCCCGTCAAGAAGACAATTCCAACTAATCATTACTTGACGGAGGGTGGTTGCCATTATACCAAACTGACCGGTCAGAGATCACTGGGAATACCTGAGGAAAATAGAACGACATTTTTCGGTTAAACCGGGTCAACCAATATAAATGGCTCTTGTCATTTTAAATTCTTTAAGGGCAAAGAACCGGTTTGTCAAAAATGGAACGGCGAATTTCGGTCGGAATATTCCAATCGAAATATGTGGACCTCCTCCAGAGGTGATCCCGAATATTCCGGTCAGAAGAAACCGAAACGGACCTTTCCATTTGAATTCCGACCGAAATTTCTGGAATCTTTGGCATAATGGAAAGCACCCGGAAAGTCCGTGAATACGAGGACGGGATAATAGATTAACCGCAGGGATCCCCGAGGGGTCATCCTGTCCCCCTACCCGTCCCACTAGTTCCAGTCTAACTCTTAGCATTTCATTTTTTCGCCGCTACGTTGCGAACGGTGCTTCTACATCAGATCGGCTTGTCCGAGTTTGGGACGTTACAAAACTTGCTTCCTTTGTGGAAATGGCGTTGCTCTATCGAGGTGAATCACGATGGAAGATCCTAAAGCATCCCGTATTTTGGATTAAGATCATCGAGATTGTAAGTAAGCCTTATACAAATTCCCGTTTCATTTCCCAAGACTGGTGCACTTGGACGCCCTGCAGAAGGAATAACCATTGCATTTTCTTTGTTCAGGAGTCGTTGCATAGCTGTAGCGTTTGTTTAGTCTTTCATATCAGGCTTTAGGAACCATTTAATACAGGAAGGACTCTCCTTACGTGTCCGAACCCGTAAGCAGGTTTCCGCGCCAACATCACCCATCAACAATAATAACTGCAGGAGCTAATTACATGCTTGGTAGAAGTGTACATCATTAGAAACTACTTGAGCTGAACGGAATCTCCTGCAATTTTTATTTGATTGCTGACTGTATAATGAAGATTGCCGTGTAGAGTCCGTTTTTTTGCAATTGGAAACTCAACCTTACGGAACAAGTATTTATCTACCGGTGGCCAGCTGGAAAGTCACAGCTATGATTGACTTATTGTTTACTTTAATAAGCATGTAGTGAACAGCTTTTATCCTATCTTGATAAGAAAATGATTTTTCTTGCTGTCTTGCGCAATAGAACGCCACATGCTTCTAATTATAAAGAAGAAACTGTCGGTAATAGGCAAGTTTCTCGCAGCTGTTAATACGACCTCCACTTGAATGCGTGACCTCAAATAGACCACGATCACGTAAAGTATTAATTATCGCGAAAAATCCACAGTATTAATTTTACATTTACAATATGTTGCCCACGCTTCTTGCAGTTAATTAGCTGTTCCATGAAGGCAAAACTGATTATTTAAATTGAATTTTGTTAAAATTTCGTCGCGATATAACGGAAAGAGGAAGTTCTACAATAGTGTTTACTTTTGATAAACCTGTTCTGACAGGCTTGAAACCAGCAATAACCTCAGTAGAGCAGTTATTTAATAAATTGCGGTAAAATCCAAATTCAATGCGTCAACGCTTTTTCCATTAATTCGTTCAGCTTAATTTACCGGTTTAAATTGTTATTGTTGTTGTTATTGTTTTATGTGGTTTTTACAGTTTGCGTGTCATGTTGAGGTTTTACTAACTCAACCTATGTAGACAGATATCAAGAACACCTAGCTTAGAATTGAACAGTTCCATTGCTTTATTGCATTTACCTCCCAGGTATAAACAGTTGTTCATTCATTTATTAATAGACACTTAATTCAATTCAGCCCTTTTATTAACAACTAGTTAGACATTTTGTCAAAGGTCAGACTGGCCAGTACACCCATCCCAATAGAAACTATAAATTAACAGCATGTATCTATGCCAACTCTCTTAGATTATCCAGGACTCTCTGGGATACAAACTCAAAATCTCCTAGTCTCCTGTATGGGTTACTACATGTACGTCTCTCCAGTATGAAGGACAATTGTGAAAGTACATCTTTCATACTTGTTTTCTGGCATCTTAGGTGAAATGCTTGACGTATTTGACACATTTTGTAGTTCAAACAGTAAAGTTTTACTTTCATCACTCTTTTTATAATGCGGAGAAGGTAAAATTGACAATCGCCCAGATTTCAACTTTTTTATATTAGCATTTCATTAACAGGAAGTGCCTTGGTTAAACATCTTCAGGTGTCTCTAAACACACATTAATTCACCTTTTTAACATTTCATCAACTCCTGGATCGGAGGGGGGGGGGGTACGTAGGCCAATTTTTGCTGGCCTCTCAGGACCCCTACCCCATTATAGTCTATTCTGTGGCTAATTATAGACCCCATTTTAGTCACTTTCGGGCAAATGTAATTTTCGTGATCTCAACCTAGTCACGTTCTGTTTATGCCTCTACCTTATAGAGCATTTTAAAGGTCATCCTAAAATGAATTAACACAAGTTTGTTTAATTGAATGTAGTACAAACAGTACAAACATTCTGGTACATTTGTTGACTGTAAGTATCAAAAACGCACCGTCATAAATAGTTGAAATACAAACATTCTTCACATTGAAAGCTACCAAGTCCCAAGTGAAAGAGATGAAACGCTTGCTAATCGAAAACAAGATCCAAATTGAGTTAACTTCGATGGACGATAACAACGCAGAATAACCGGAAAATAAATACCGTACCACAGAAGATTTGTTGGACTTTGTTCTGAACCCAGGGGTTCTGCACTATTGTACAAGTCGTTAATGTTTAACTAGTGATTTCATGAATGGACTTCAGTGCAAGCCGACTGTTAAATACCAAAACAACGGCACAAACCATTTTTTAACCGTGAATCTTCCTATTTTTAAATCCCTGCTTGCCAGAATTTTCTTATCCCAGAAATCCCGAAAATGTGCGACCCCATTCTAGTAACTCTACTGAAAATGTAACCCTGTTATAGTCAATCCAAGCGTGAAAATGCGATGCCAACCAGCGGCACATTTCCGACGATTGATAATTAATGCTAACATGGCATTCATGTAAAACAGGCTTTGATTTGTTTACTTTTTTTTAATAGTTAGTAGCATTTTTAAATTACTGAAGATTAATCTGTATAGGTAGTCTTTTGTAATAAGTTGTAGCTTTTATATTGCATTATTAATGCCTGATGTATTTTACCGTTTTTAAATAAATAAAGATGATGATGATGAGTTGATGAGCCTCTTATAAGGAAGTACCCCTCCCCCCCCCCCCCCCCAGGTCCTAGATGTTTATGTAGGTGTTTTATCTGTCTCTTCACAGGTCTTCTGTATAATCATTGCCCCCTTATGCATTACATACAATGACATGGCAGGAGTATATGTCACAAACAGTGACAAAAGTTTCAACATCACAGTCAAATACCCATTTGATTACAACAACAGAACTGTGGTGTTCACAAATGAAGATGGGCCACTTGATAACTTCAACTTTGACCAAGCCATTCAAATTTGTGCACAGCTGTTTGTTGGTGTTGTCATAGTAACAGGAATTACTGCAGCTGTGACACTGTTGATGTCATGTGCAGTTCATAAAAATGAGCGTGTCACCAACAAAGTTTCGATCGCAGTGAGTATACAAATATTTGTTTTGTTGAAAAGTAGCCATCTCTTCTGCATGAGTACCGAACAGGAGTTTGTGATCTCTTGCTACACAGAAAATGTATGTTACTTATAGATGTATCACATTTACCTTTTTAATTTAATAACAGGAGATGGTGACAAATGTTTTATTCCAGACTTTGCAAGACAGCGAGACCTATTAATTTTCCTCAAGCATGAGACTTTGTTAACCTTATAAATGAAATCAAGACTGAGAAAATGCTGCAAAAACATTTGAGGCAGTGAGACCAGTGAAATTTGGCTAAAATACTGTGAGACTCCTTTAAGGACCCTTCATCTCCGACAACAGACTCATTGAAAAATTCACACATATCAAGCCTCTTGGTTCCTCACTAGAGGTGATGAGTTTAGTTTTTACCTCAACCATAAAAAACCTATGGTTTAATTTTGTAGAACAGAAACTATTGACAAGTGGCACAGAAACCTAATGTGTAATGGTGAAAACATATATCCATGCCCTCCCCCTCCCGTCCCTCTGGAAAGTTCAGTTGTGGTTCATACCTTCCTTTACAAATACTGCTTTTAAGACCCCTCCCCTTAAAATTTCTAGTGACCCTCCTTGGGTGGGTATTGACATTAGACTGTTCACAGTCCCCTATATTTGTGTGATATTGCAGATGTTCAACAGGCCGCCATCTTGGTCTCTGACGCGAGCAAAACTATCAAAAATACAAAATGCCCAAGGGTAGAGGTGGAGGGTACAGTGGGCAGAAATAATACTGAGACTGTAACAGCTTCACCCAGTTCAAAGGGGTTGGTCAATTTTTGTCGGCTCCACTGATCAAATCAATAATAAAAACAATCTCCTCCCCTGGAGGAAAAACCCAGCAAAACAGGTAAATATGATATCGATTACGTGCCGTTCTGAATTTCGAAACAAAAAGCAGCAAGTTAAGATGTGTGCTGTCTTTGTGGCATTAATTTTAAAATTTCAGTTGGTGATTTTTGCAGGAAAAGCAAGCACCTTTTGACCAAATAGCTCTTTAAGATCCCTCAATGAGAAGTTTACAAATTAAAATTCACCTAGGCTAGCAGATCTTTTGAAAAAACATCTTGGTATTGAAGTGGGTCCACAAGATGGAAAATCTTCCTGTGTTGGTGCAAAGTGTACATTAAAGATTCACAATGCAGGTACCTTGTTCGAGTTTATCAGGACAGCTCTGAATTGCAAAAACTGCTGTTTACTATTTTCAAATATCTCTTTTCATTCCAGTGATATTCAAGTTTTTGAAATATGCAAATTAGCCAAGTGATGATGTCATACACTCAACCAGATTTTGTTCAAATATGGTGAAAAGAGATAACTCAGCCAATTTGTATCAGAATTGTTTGATATTTTTTGCAGTAAGATTCTACTAAATGTGCTCCACAATACGAGCTTAACAGTTTTGTTACTGTGGCAACATAATGGGTTCCAGACCTCCCCCAATCGCAAACCACAAGCAAATGAAGACAACTAGCAAATAAAAACATTTGGAAATACTTATCTCCTTGTTTTATGGCAAAGTCAACTGCGCCTTGAAACCGTCTGTGCGTAAGATCATGGACATCGTGGTAAAATTCTCACATGGAAAGTGATCTTGATTCTCAAGCGGTGGATCTATAAAAGCAGCCAAACACAAATTGATCACTCTCCGTTTGTGACCTTGATGAATGATTACAAACGCAAATAAAGGCATAGCAAAGAGAAAACATACCTACTTGTTTTATGGCAACGTGAACTGCATGTGGAAAGTGAAAGCATCTGACAGCGTCCAAAGTGAGGTGTGGATCTCACAACTTTTTACCCCTTCGCCAGCAAACACTTTCATATTGAAATTACTAGTTTAATATATCGAAAAGGCACGAAAATGTTATACATATTGTTTTCTCTATTGTGTCTGAAATATATTTTCTTTTTGGTTTTATCGAAGCGTTCGATTCGAAGCAAAAGAACGTGTCAGAACGTGCAAGGGTTACGTCATTGGTAGGGAAATAACCACCGTACTTAAAATAGCCGAGGACAGCGGAATTCTTGAATTATGTGACTTGCGTGACTACTTTGCTAGCTCCTTACGCGTAAAGAAAACCGACTCAATTTAATCGTAACTTTGAAGGGAGAAAGCTGTTGTTTATAGCCTTGCTATCAAATTGTTTGTATCGTTCACACCCAGACATATCCTAGAAAAAGTTCCAGATTAAGACCATTACGTCATCGAAGATTTCGCAACAGCTAGCGCTTATGGTGCAATCGGCTTCAAGGGGTAAACAGCTCATGTGTAGTTGTTGTCAGTTGTTGTGCTACAGATTGATCAATTGATTGCGTGTCTATAGTTATCAGTGAATCAACAAGGACTGCTTGTAGACAACAAAATGTGAAGGTAGATGTTCAGGTGATTACTTTTTCTTCACTGTGTGTGAAATATATTTTTTCTGGCCTTATCGAAGTGTTGGATTCGAAGGGAATATTACATACGCTAAAAAAGGTATTACTTCCGTCACATAATGTGCCGACGTTGCAGGTTTCACTTTCGCTACGTGACAAATAATATCCTGCTTACTTTGCCAGTTTATTTCACCAGAAGTATTGGTCATTAATTTCTTTAAATATTTGCGAATATTTCTTGTGGGATTAGGCAATTCAAGTGAATATATGGCTCACCGAAGCGAGTGAAGAGATTAGAAGGAAAATTTAGCATTTGCTGAGGTAAACAAGAACTTGTCAGAAGTTGCAGGGGGAAAACCCTAAGCATTCTAAAATTAGCCGTGAATAGCATAAACTTTGGATAGTGCAACTACCTTGACTACTTTGCTTGTCCTTTACTCATAGCACAAAAAATATATTTTGACTTTTAAGGAAGAAAGCTGTTTATCAACAGTGTTATTAAGTGAGCGTGATAGTCGTTTCCTTTTCTATCATTCATGGGCACTTCCCAAGCGAGTTTCCAGATAAAGATCATTACGTAATTGTAGATTTAACAACTGGCGATGGTGCAATAACACAGTTTGTGTAACAGTAGATGTCGGCGGTAACTATGTCATGTTCCACGAGGTGAACGTTCGCATAGAGATTAAATGTCACGTTTCATGAGCTGAACGTTCGCATACTAATTCCTCTCAACGACAGCTTAGGCTGCCTGTGTCACACATAGTGCTAAGACTGAAACAAGTTAATTTTGAAGTGCGGTTACACGATTTAAAAAATCGTCTTGTTTGTTAATGATGCAGATGAGACATGTTTGGGCTGCAAAAAACTTATATTAATTGCAAATTTAAGTAATAACCTCCTTAATGAATTCACCTAAAGCTGAGACTACACAAAGAGACGCAAACACAATCCACAGAGTTATGAAATGCAATCAAAGTTAATAATTAACCTATTTCATGCATAAATCGAACTTTTAAATGATTATGATGTGGTTGCTGAAAAATTGCATCTGAACCCCTTTCTAAGGCAGACAAATTCGAGGGTGACAACTTTTCAAGGCTAACACTTCCCCATGGCAGGCATTGTTTTAAAATTAACCCCTTTACTTGGCAGAAGGGGAGAAGGGGCAGAAAATGCCAATTAAAAATACTTTATGAGATGGGAAGATAGACTTTCTTAAGGTAGACTCTGACACTGTCACTTCTCTTAAGGTCACACCTATCTGCTAAAGCACACTATGTACCTCCCCAAGAAAGACACCTCTCTGTGACAGATGTCTCTCAGAGGTGGACGCTCATCCAATGTGGGTCTGCCACCTCTCTTAAAGACATTTTTTAAAAACAGAAGGACAACTAATTAGGGTTGGCATTTTTCAGAGGATGGACAAAAACTCCTCTCTGAAGGAACCCCTGTCAATGAGAGTAGCTAAATGCATATCTGTGTTTGAGAGACTGCACAGAAGAAGCTGAACTATTTTTACCAATTTTAGGAGATATTTGTGGCTGTTGTGATGGCATTTCTACTTGTCATAAGCACAAGCCTGTGGCTGTATAACCTTCTTGCCTTGAGGAAAGAGGTGGAAGATGAAGTTGTCAATGTTATCACGTCACTTGGGCCAGTGAGGTGCAAGGATTGTGTTGAATTCCTGCCAGATTATTCAGCACTATTTGCTTCAGTGGTAAGATGTTAACAAGGCTCTGATGTTCTCATTAATTTAGGGAGGGGAGGACTACTTTCATGAAGTATATGGCTGACAGAAAGACACAAGGCATAAGCCACTAGGGAGATCTGGGGCATCCTTCCCCAGAAACTTTGGAAGTTCAGAGGCTCTGAATTGCTATTTTACACATTCTCTTTCTCAAAACACCAATTTTGGAAAAGATTAAACCTGGGCATGGCATCAGATAAAAAACCATCTGCCGTTTAGGAAAGCAACCCATGCAAGCAGACTGAACTCAAAAGACCAACAGAAATGTGCTCAAAAATGGAAATAAGAGCATTTATTATTGTTATCGTCATTGTCATTGTCATTGTTATCACTATAAGTACTCAATAAAGTTTATTATTATTAAATTTTAAAACATTATTATTATTACTATTATTATTAAAACTTACTTACAATATTAAGACTGTTTAATTATTATTATTAATACTATTATTACTATTACTACTACTATTACTATTGTGATTAATATTGTTGTTGTTGTTGTTGCTGTTGTTATTATTATTATTATTATATTATTATTATTATTATTATTATTATTATTATTATTCAGTGATCCATCTAGAAATAGACAGTGGTGAGTCCAGAGACTCACACAGCCAAAAACCTGTGAGTCCCTCAGACAAAAGAGTGAGTCTGTGCCCATGCAGCATTTTAGCTCATTTCCTGTGAAGAATGCATTGCTGCTTTCATGGAACATCCAGAGCTTTGTAACCTGGCAACTTCATGGAAACTTTCCAGGCTCTTCGGTCAAAGGCCTGGAGGTTAAAAATTCTCAAAACAAACTGGCATGTTTTCATCGCAAAACCTTCTTCAAAATAACTATAAAATCACTTTAGAATTTTTGTTTTTGGGTTTGTAAGGAAGCTTTTTTATTGCTAATATGGCACAATTTTTGGGGTTTATGTTGAAAAATGCCCTGATTAAGCGGATGTGGATGTTAGCAAAATGTGCGGTTCTGTATTGCCGCATCTTGTCAGATATCCTGTCAAGAGTTTTAAGGACATCAGCTGTGATCGTAATTGTGATTTTTTGCTTCCAACTGGACGCATGCAGGACTAAATATGTGCATCTTTTTGGAAATATATGAGTCTGAGACATGGGATGCACA
>CM042759.1:1938070-1940570 GCA_022496165.2 Catalaphyllia jardinei
TACGAGTACATACGAGTAACATACGAGTACATACGAGTAACATACGATTACATACAAGTAACATACGAGTACATACGATTAACATACGAGTACATACGACCAACATACGAGTAGCAGACGAGTACATACGAGTAACATACGAGTATCATACGAGTACATACGAGTAACGTACGAGTACATACGAGTAACGTTCCAGCACATACGTACACATACGGAAATATGTGGGTTATACACGAACACATTGGTTTACATGCGAATACATAGGAGCAACATACGATGACACAAGAGTAACAAAAATGAAATGTACCATTTTTCTATTTTATTTTTACACGAGCAAGGGTCAAGTCTTGCGTACTTGCATGAGACAGCTTTTTACAGCGTTATGTTTTGCTGCAGTTCTCGGGTACCGTACGTCTGGCCACAGTTACCCAACTAACAAACTTATAGGTTGTTGTTCAATTTTCAATATACAATAATTAATATTATGCAAGGTCATTCCCCAGTACTTCAATGTGCACCCGGGGTGGGTGCTCCCTTATATGGGCTATATAGGTATGTGCGGCCCTAAAGGGTATGGTTTTTCAGTCGTTTTGGTCATAATTAGGGTATCGATTTTAGCGAATTTTGGTCATAAGTGGGGTAAGGTTTTTGCACTCTAGTCTTGATATGTGCATGTTTCTAAGAAGAAGTCACTTTTCAACATTATCGAAAAGAAAATCAGCAAAAGCCCTTCACATTTATGTTTACGGTCTGGTCGGAACTAAGGAACTAATTTTAACGCAGCTCTGAAACAGGGTTTTGATTTAAGGGTCAGGTCATAAATAGGGTAGAGAATATCGCAGATTTTGGTCATTAATAGGGTAAGAGTTTTGGGAAGTGGGCCGCACACCCCCACCCTATTTTTCTGGGAGTATCCCCCCGGGATTGGGCATCCCTACTGTGCATAATATCACACGTGATTAGCGCGGCAGGGCATCACCATAGAGGTAAATCATCATTTTCTCCAAAACGAGTACGGCGATTTGTCTTTTTTTTCGTCCTTTTGAGTTCAGTAATAAATTTCTCTATCTAAAATAAATATGGACCAGTTATCAATATAGAACAAGAAACAATTGTCTAAAACATAAATTTAGCAGGGAATCGTGATTATAATCATGGTGCTATTATAAGGATTTATGGGATGTAAACAAGGTGCTGTTGCTCCTAAACGAAGACGGGAACCTCTCATTTTTCTTTTAAAATGTAAGTTCCTATACTATAAAAAATCAGTAGACAAAGTTTGAAAAAATTATCAGCGCAGGTTTTATTATAGTGGCATGATCTTACCCGTTTTCTGACTTTCACTATGGGAGGATTTGTATATTATTAAGCATAACAAAGAAATCTGGATCAAAATATATATGGATTTTAATGTACTTATGTTAAGAGATTACCAAAAACGCAGCACACACCACACACGTGCACACACCTATGCTATAACTTCGAGAAAAAAAATTATATGACAGATTTGGGGGCGCTAAATCTTGTGTGCGATCGTCCTAATCTGCGTTTATTTGACGCGCAACGCCGCATCATATCACATCAGCACTCAGGTTTGTTTGTGCGTGTACAGCACGCGTATGGAAAACGTATGTATGTGGCACAGGCACATGTGTCGGGTACGCGTGTGTGCGTGGCACTTGCGTGCGCTCGCGTATGTGCGCAAGACATGACCCGCGTACATTTAAAAATGGAAAATGGTACATTGCATGTTTATTACCCTCCTGCCATTGTATATTGCTTCTGTGTATTCGTGTGTAAACAACGTGTTCTTAAATAAACTGTATATCACCGTATGTATACCTAATTGCAATAAGCTTATCATAGAAAAAAGCAAAAAGCCAAATATGGATTAATTAGCCATGTGATTAACATTTGAGTATTTAATAATTTAACAATTATTTAAGAAGTCATTCACAATAACAAGAGATAATTCTGTAAGTCCGCGGTGTAATACTTCGTACACCGATGTATGCAACGAGAGGGTTTAAAATTATTACTTCAGTCGAATCGCCGCTCATAGCCAGAGTTTCTGAAATAACTTTCACAGTTGTCTCATGAAATTTGCGCAAAAGCGTGCAAGATAAACGCAATGAAAGGTAATGTATAAACTCTTGTTCTTAGGCCATCGTAGCTTGATTAAGAAAATAACACAAACAGCGATGATAAACATAGTATTCCAACGCATTTTTATATAGAACTTAACGTTTCGTATGCTAATCAACATACATTTTCAAAAGTGACGGTTACAATTTTTGAAAACTATATATATATCGTAAACATAAGAGGTCTGGAACCTAGACTGAGAAATATGATCTGCAGCAGTACGTGTATGAATATAATGAGGAGTAACAGCTAAAACAGCAACAACTTCTCACTACTAATATTGACATTAAGGGAAGGCTTTAGCTCTTGAATGAACAAAGTCTCTTTAATTTTGCAGTGAAAGTCAGTTTTTCCG
>CM042759.1:1945570-1948070 GCA_022496165.2 Catalaphyllia jardinei
GAAAAGTAACAGATAGGAATCTAGAAATGGGCAATTACTGTTCAAGTTAAGTCTCCTGTGCAAGTATGGAAGAAAACAATGGACCTCTAAATTTGGTGCATACGTGTACACACCAACCCTTAAAGGGAACATTTGAACAAGGTGCAAGTAAATTGACCAAAGCTTGCCTGGATGGCATGAGAAACAAACGAATCCTAGTAAGACAAGCATGAAATGAATCTATAGTTGTATGCAAATTGCCATTATCAATTACATTTAGAGACACCAGCCAGGATTTCATTATGGACGAAGCACCACTGTCTGCACATATGGACTGTTTGTGAGGACATGAAGGTTTTTTGGAAATTCCAATAAAGCTTCACATGTTTCTTTAAATTTTCGGGTGTTACAGAGCCCCACCCCCTAGGAAATTCCAATCCCTTCTGTGGGGGGAGTATGAATATTTTCTGGACATGCACATTAGGAGTCCATTTTCCAACCTGTGATAACCAATTGCCCTCCTGTTAAAAATATCATGAAACCCCTGACATGCAGGGGTACACACTCACCTATTGCTAAGAAGATATCATTGACATTCATTGCAGTTTTTGCAGATGTCTCCATAAACAGAAGACCATTGTCCTCAGCATAAGATTGAGCATCCTAACCAAGCAAAAACAATTCATGATTCAGTTACATGTACTTAAAAGATGTTACTGTCTTTTATTTAGTCACACAAAATGAAATCTTCACATTTTAAGAGTTATGACTAAAAAACACAGGGATTACAAATTTTTCTTTCCCCTTTAACTGCTCCTTCCAAATTTTGCAGTCATTTTTTAAAATGTAAGGTTGTGGAAGGTGGGTACTCTATACTACCATTACATAAAGTATGTCTGCAAAGGAGAACCGCTGACTTAAAGAATAATTTACAATCGAAGATGGCGCTGAAACAACAACCTGTGCCAAACATGACACACAAAGAGCTATGGCCAAACTCCATTTAACACAGAAATGTTTTTACAAGGCTGTTGGTACCTTTGATTTTCCAACAAGGCAAGGCCCAAAAAATGTGCTGTCCAGTCATTTGGGACAAGTAGATTCTTCTTCTGGGAAAGCAATTTTTCACTCTCACTAGCCAGATGGGCAGGAGATCAGGAAAGTCATCTGCTTGCAAAATCTTAGAGTTACTTGTTCCAAGGAGAAGCTGGAATTCCATAATTTTTTTTTAGTCCTGATTGTTTCATAAGTGATCCAACAGTTTGAAAAACTTGGACCAACAGAAAACAAAATGCTGCTGTCAGAACACTTCTGAACTCTACCCTTGGTCAAGAGACTACCTGTAGGAATTGCCTGGAGTCACGGATAAATTACGGGCATAAAATAAGCCAATTTTGGTATATTTGTAATCCCTGACAAAACTATTAAGCTAGTGCCACTTTACCTCATATTCCACCATCCTCTTGCTTGAAAGATCTGCTTTATTTCCTGCAAGAGCTATGACAATATTTGGACTCGCCTGTCGCTGAAGTTCTTTCACCCAAGTTTTTGCTCTGCTAAATGTATCCTGGTTTGTTATGTCATACACAACAATAGCAGCTTGCGCCCCTCTGTAGTACATTGGAGCTAAACTGTGATACCTTTCTTGGCCTGCTGTGTCCCATATCTCAAACTTAACTGTTGTATCATCCAAACACACTGTCTGTGTCAAAAAGGCAGCTAAGGATTGCAGGATAAAATATTAATCAATTTTATAATCTTATGGTCCTATCTATAACAAATTTCTTGATCGAGACTGCTTCTCCATGCGCCTAATTGTCACGTAATGGGCACGCGATCAAGTGGGTGTCCAATTACAGGTGTTCAACTTTAACTTTTTGATTGGATACAACACCTGTTGCAGGTCAATTTGTTTTCAACCTAGGTCAATTTTTTTTTTTTTTTGCTTTTGTGGCAAACAAAAAAATATTTTGGGCACTTTTGAACTTCTTTTCATCCTCCTTCTTCTCTTCATCTCCACTCTACCTACCTCACCTACTATTCCCTCCCTGCTCTCCCAACATCCCAACCTGTATTCTTTTTATCTCAATGCTTACCTTGGGAGCCTTGAACCACAGATCTTTGGTTTTCCTTTGGATTCATGCCCTGATGCCTTACCATTGAGCCATGCAGACTTGGAAGCAAGTTCCACTATTTTTTTAATTACATATACATTGTAGTAGTAATAAATTTCCTTAAATTATTCAAATCCGACATACTTATAAAAGTGAATATACCACCCATTATTACACTACAGTACATGTACCTCTGCCCTAAATATATACAAATTAATCTTACTGTAATTTATATCAAATTGACCTAGGTTGAAACAAATTGACCTAGGTTGAAACAAACTGACCTAGGTTGATACAAATTGACCTAAGGAACAAATTGACCTGCAACATACCCACATAATTTTCACGTCAATTACATGCGCTTTAATGGCTTCCCTAACAATGTTTTCTACAGTTTTCAAAACTTA
>CM042759.1:1954877-1967143 GCA_022496165.2 Catalaphyllia jardinei
CTACCTTTACGGCACCTACCCTCCAAAATATTGGCGTGGTGTTTTAACATATCCACTCTAAGATGCTTATGAATTTCAAACAACACCTAGAGAATGTGTACAAACTAAAGAAAGGTCGAATCAATTGAAAACAGAGAATGGACATAAGAAATTAGTATAAATGGTAAGTTATCTACCACTCAAGGAAGTTGAGGAGAAAATGAAAATTTAAAGGAAACAACAATGTACAAAGTGTTGAACAAGTGTGTACAAAGTATTGAATTTATAAGTAGGAAAAAAAGGTAATTATGCTAGTAGCAATGGAATGTACATAAAAATAATTAATGTGACAATGTGAAAATTAAAAGGATAGTTTTAGATTTACATGAAAATGGAAATTCTCTTTACCAGAAAACAAGGAAGTACAGTAACTGAATTGACTGGTTGAGTAGGGAACTTTTGTGTTATGCAAGTCATACTTAGACCTTTCCAAATTAAATCTTTGTCACACAAGAAAATCTTTGCCATCACACCAGATGTCATGAAATTCTACTGATGACATACATATCTGGCTCTTGAACTCCATAACTACCTTGAACTAAAATCAAGGCTAAAAAATATGTTCCATGTCACAATAAATAATTATAACACTCACCTAGAAGTACAAGTTTAAACTGACAGATTTTTCCCTGCACAGCTCCATTGGGGCGTTGTGCCGTTCCCCGCGCAGCCATTGAAAGACACTAAATATTTGGTTGAATTCTGCACCAAAGTTTTAAGATTCCAGCTTAAATGTCTTGTAAGCCCAGATCACACAACTGAAATAACAGACACAGTGAATGAATCATCTGGTGTGCAATATTAGGACAATGTTTAAGAAATACACCCAGAGGATTTCCATGTTTTCAACTAATGACATAGATGTAAGAACTGACGCTTATTGTTAGAAACTAATGGGTCATAGACCCTATGCAAAAATGGCTGCCTTTAAATTATTCTTTTGTTCTTATTTGAAATAACCAACCTCGTTCGGGAAAACAAATTCTTTACAATTTTTGTCGAAAAAACGAATGATATAATGGCAGCCATTTTTGCATAGGGTCTATACAATGTACAGAATTATGATAGATAAAAAACCTCCCAATATCTGATCAAATTCACATTTCTCCTTATGATGTCACTATACATTTATGACTGAAAAATACAAATGAGTAGTGCCATTGTTGCTTTCGCATCTTTCATTCTTTCATCACTTAATTGCTACTGTTGGAAATCTATTACCATGGAATTTATATACTCAAGCTGTGTATTACGTCCACTGAACATAAAGGGCCGAACCCAGATATGACCGCTCACCCTCTTGTCTGGCTTTGATAGCTCAGTTGGTAGAGAATTGCACCAATAACGCAAAGGTCGTGGGTTTGAATCCCGTTCAAAGCCTGGGTTTTTTTAGGTCATTTTTCATTGTAGTGTTATGGTTGCATTCACATCTTCAATCTTTCATCATTTAATTGCTACTGTTGGACAAGAAAATTATTATCACAAATGTAAGTGATGTTGCTTGATGGATCACAAAACTCTCAATACTAATGATAAAATAACTTTTCACCCATTAAATGTGCAATGACAAATGATAAAACTAATAAAGGCGTCAAAACAGACTATTTCAATATCATGGGGGAAAAAAAGAGAGAAAGTATTAAGGAAACGAATTTGTTCTACAGGTAGTACAATAATACAAACAAAATCATTGTTGTATAACATTCTTGGCATGTTATTTTTTAAGAAATAATTAAGTATGCAAAGTTTCCGAAATATAAATATAAAATATAATATAAAATGTATGACATGAATGTATAAAAAAATTGAAACTGACGTTCTGGATGATCATAGAAAAGGATTCATCAACATTCATCAACTGCAAAGCCTCGAAAAGATGATTACGAAATAAGCAAATCGATCTTTATGCGCAGACGATTTTATTAATTACACGTTACAGGAAACTAGCCGTCACTGCATTCGTGAAAATTCAGTTAGATTAAGTTCTGATGTAAATAAAAACACAACTATTTTTATCTGGGCGTTTTCATGTAGGATTTATGCTTAAGTTGAAGGCAAAGTTAACGAAACACCGGGATGTTCTGTCCTAGCTAGCGCTAGCTACAGTATACCGAACTTTCGAACTAGAATGCTTGAAATCTTATAGTAACTTTTTTTAAGACCGCCTGTCTGAACAGGTCCTCTATGCAACTTGTTCAACAAGAAATAGGACTCAAATTTTCACACCAAATACCTTTAATTTCCATGCAAAGAACACAACATCGATTACCTAATAACGCGGCGAGATTGTAGATATCTGTTAAACTTCGCGACATTGCAATCGAACAATGATTGTATCAGAAAATGACTTAATGATACAATACATTACAGAGGTTTAGGATCGAAGGGGAATACAGTTTCGGCAAGAAATATTGGCCGAAACAACCGTTTATGCATGATCAAACGCAAAACGACGTCATACTTTCCAAATAAACGTTCAAAATGAGTAGAGTCGTTCGTGAATTTCCGGTAAAAACAACTCGAAACGAAACGGCGAAATTGCTTCTATCATGGTAAGCAAAGGCGAAAAAATTATCCAGTAGTACTCTCTCGAAGCAATGTGGCTATTTGCCGACAGCAACAAAGAAATCTTCTAACTACTGGGTCTACATAAAAGTGTCGGAGAAACAAATATGGCGACGCTTCCAGATTCGTATCGCATGACTTCCTTTAATGTTTACGACAAAATGTAAGATCAAATGGAATAATCACGGCCAAATATCAGAACACAGCTGTTCAATAGACAATAAACCTACCTGTAAATGGACTTCTGAGTAATAGAATTGGAAGAAATCAGTGAAAATAGCTGATATCACTCCAAAGTACAAGTTTCAGTTCAGAGCAAGACCACAATGACCCGCGTGACTACAAGCCCTGCTGCTCAACTCCAGTCCACCCCACAGTTGAAACAAAAACATTACGTCATCGTTTTTTCAGGAGGCACTGAGGGACAAAATATGGACGGCACACTGATCCCAACGGCGGATGTGACCAAAATGAAATAAAAATGGACTAAAGGACTAAATTATTTTAAACAAAATTGCCCTATATTTCGGTTTGCAATACAAACCTTCCTCAGGGGCTGAGTAGAAAAAAATATGTGAAAAGAAAACCGTTACAAATAAAAATTTAAATGAAAATACGTGACAATGATTGGTAGGCTTTGAGTAAATAAATAAGTGTCAGATGTGTCCCTGGCGTGCTTCACCTCCTGTGTTTATGCCAAACGGATGTAATGTTTTGGCTTTGTTTATTAAATGAGCTCCCCGTGTCTTTCTTACTGAGTCACGTTTGCTATGTATGAGTTCAATCGGGATGAGGCGGACGTTGTTAACCCTTTAATGCGCAATGTTGACTTGTAGATTTTACTCTGTCTAACGCCAGACGATTTTACTCGTCAAAGGGAGACCCCTTGCGCACTAAAGGGTTAAAAAACTATCTCCTTTAACCCTTTAATGCGCAATGTTGACTTGTAGATTTTACTCTGTCTAACGCCAGACGATTTTACTCGTCAAAGGGAGACCCCTTGCGCACTAAAGGGTTAATAGAATGGCCAGCTTGGTTAAAGTGTAGTGATACTGGTGTAGTTGTGCTGAGTTGTTGGTGATTCAGGATAGAACGTCGGTGTTTCCCAAAGCGTTCATTGAGTTGACGCTTGGTCTCTCCGATGTATTGAAGGTGGCACTTTTTACATTCTATGAGGTATATGAGATTTTTGAGTGACCAGATATGGAGTCGGCGATTTTTCTAGCTTTGTTAGTCGCAAAAAAGTATAGCTTGTTTGACCCTCTCGGAGAAAAGAACAGGTGAGGCAGCGTGGGTGGTTGCATTTTTTAATTCCTGCGGGTTGTTGGCTGGAGGAATTTTCGCGCGACAGTGTCGAATGGACTAGCAAATCACGTAGGCTTGCGTTACGTCTGTACGCTATAACCCGTGGGTTAGGGAAGGCTTTTTTGCAGTTGGCAGTGGCTTGAAGGAGAGTGGTATACTTGTTGACTACAGATGATATTTTAGGGAGCGCAGGGTTGAAGGATGTGACAAAGGGTGTTCGGTCAGTCTTGGTGGATTTCTGTTCTTGCGGTTGAAGGGTTGCGTGACGTGGAATTGAGCGAACGCGATTCGCATCTCTTTGCAGTTAGGTTCGGCTATAACCACGTTTGGTGAGGTACTCGATGAGTTCTCGGCTTCCTAGGTCAAAGAAAGTGTCGGTAGAACATATGCGGCGGATTCTGGGGAAGAGGCTGAATGGGATGGCTTTTTTGGTGTGGTTTGGGTGGCACGATGTTCTGAGGAGGTATTGATGTTTGTCTGTGGGCTTTGTATGGAGATCTGTTTGGATGTGGTTGTTAATGAGATAAACTTGGACATCTAGGAAGG
Source organism: Catalaphyllia jardinei (assembly GCA_022496165.2). Taxonomy (NCBI): domain Eukaryota; kingdom Metazoa; phylum Cnidaria; class Anthozoa; order Scleractinia; family Caryophylliidae; genus Catalaphyllia; species Catalaphyllia jardinei. The sequence goes on from CM042759.1 coordinate 1,959,333, forward strand.
GGAGTGTCTGGTGCAGAGAATTGGAATACTTATGAGTGAATTTGATGCTAGGGTGAATAGAATTCAGGTAGCCTATGAAGGTTTTTGGATGTTCCTCTCCATGTGTCCAAATCATGAAAATATCATCGATGAACCGCCACCAAATAAAGTAAAGAGCTGTCAATGGCCTGTTGCTCCAATTTACCCATAATTGTCGACAGTGTTGGAAATTTTAGGCGTATATGCAACAATGAAAGAACAGAACATTTCACCTGCTAGGAAACTATTGTCTCCTAGATTTTTATGCTACTCATTTCTAAGGGAGAAAAGATACTTAGCAATGTGAATGTGGTTGTGTGCGGGCAGGTTAAAAGTGAAAACAGCTCACTTCAGATTACCGTCCGCGTCTCAAAAACGCGCTTGCTTAAGTTCCCTATTGGGTGGGGGTGTGACGCCCCTTACCCTATACTAGATCATGTTTGATTTTTACACCCTATTCCAGACTAAACTGCCTGAGAACCATACCCTTTACAGCAGTTTATATCTATATAGCTTGTACATGGGAGTCCCCCCAGGGAGGCCAAGGGGATTGCTCTCATTGGGTTTTCTCGTAAAATCAAGTAGCTGGCTATCGGGGCTTTTGAATAGCCGCGCTCAATCAAAAAACGAGTAGTCCCTCTTTGGTTGAGTCCATCGTGCGTGACGCGAAAGAAACCGCGAGAAAAAGTGGCCGCGCGAACTCCAGGGCGCGAGATTCTACGCGGTCATATTTTCTCGGGGTTTCCTTTCGACGGACTGGGCGAAAGAGGGTCTACTCGTAGTCCATAGTTTGTCTGAAGTGAATAGTTACTATTCCACCCTCCCCCGATCGCTTCGAATTGTTCAGTTTTCACTTCGTCTGCTCTCTAACTTTGCTCGCCGAATTTTTTTCCGTCCTCGTCGGCAGCCTGTTTCGCATGCTAAGGGTGCGTTTCTTAAGAAAATCCAAGATTGGATTCTTAAATCCGAAAGAATCCGAAAACGGATTTTGCGTTTCTTTACTAGACAGATCAATCCAAGATCTCGCGGATTATCGTGCGTCAAAGGAACCGAAGAATCCACTTTCAGAGTGGATTCTTCGGTTCCTTTGACGCACCATGATCCGAAAGATCTTGGATTGATCTGTTTAGTAAAGAAATGTAAATCCCTTTTCGGATTTAAAAATCCAATCTTGGAGAAACGCACCCTTAAGTCACTATCGTCTCGTGTAGTAACAAAGAAAGCAACAAACAAGATATCTATACAAATTTTGAATTTTTTATTACCAGCTAGCTTATAAAATCAAGTTTTGACAAGATTATTTATGGCCTGTTGACCGCGAAGCTGACCGTCTTCGAAGTTTAAGTTTCACCATGATTGCATTTATTTGGTCGAAAAACAGCCAACTGCATATTTGAACATTTTTTTGTAAAACAATTGATTGCAGTCGAGTAACGTTTCCATTACAGGAGTGCGTTTTGAAAAAAATACCTTTAGCAAAATAGTGTAACCATTGGAAATAAAGAAAAGGGTAGTTGCATAGTATTACACCAGGATTAGGGATAATTACAAGAGAGGAAATCTCATTTTCTTTCTCAAATATAAATTAGACTTAGGTAAAAGTTTTTAATTCTTTAAATTCTGAAATCATAAAGAGACTATCGCCTCGTTCCGAAGGTCTCTCCACTTCTAGAAGAGGGACCCTGGGAACAAGTCTGAAAAGGCACGCAAAAATTGGCGTGTTAAAAGTAAAGTTAGCGTTAGCACCTTAGGTAGAATAAACTGAGCTACAACTAAACTGTATGTACAAAGAAGAAAAACTGAATATCTGGCTGCAGTCTACTGGCTAACGTCTTTTTTTCCTAATCATTTCTTAAAAAACTAATGATAAATCTGATAAAAGATTTGATAGAGATTTGATCCGTCTTCGACAGCTGTCTGAGCCCGCGGTAAATTGCCAAGTTAAAAGGCACAACTACCTTCCGGGTCGTTGAATGGAGATTGCCGATTGGCTGAAAAGAACCGTAAAACTTTCGGTAACTAAGGTTTCCCGCCAAAGACGGTAAAGCCTGGGTGTAAATGCAATCGCCAGCGATACACTTTCCTTGTTCCTTTTTTTCTCTGTTTTCTGCTCGCCGAAGACATCGGTTACTGGTTGTACTGAGCTTGTTAAAACTACTTATCAAAACAGACTGTGCTGGACTTTTGGTCCAAGATGAACCAAATAGTGCGCTGCGATTGGCTACCCAAGCGGCCAAGATGGAGCTATCTTGCCCGCTCGGGACTACCCGCCATGTCCCGCGAGAAATATTTCCTTTAAAGCCAAATGTTAAATACTTTATTGGCCAAGCTTTTTACGTCAATATTTAACAATTATCCTGCGAAATCGCGCGGAATATCGTCTGATACTTAGCCGACGATATTCCGCGAGATTGAGCAGGACAATTGTTTTATTATTCACCAAATTGATAACAAAACAGCGTAACATTTTTAAATCTCTCTGTCGACATTTTCTCACTTCACTTTTTCTTCCCACGTACGAAGCTACGTATATCGCCGGATATCTGTTACCTACGGATGACAGATATCGCTAGCATCATGACCATATTTGGATAGTGTTACAATTTGTTGAATAATAAGGCCGGATATTGCCCTCCTTCGTTTTTTGCGAGTTTATGGACCTCGACTCCGTCTCGGTCCATAAACACACAAAAAAAGAACTTGGTCAATATCCAGCCATCTTGACCTCACACTTGGTCAATAACCCATATAAACTCGTGCAGCATGTGCAGAATTCTAGGTTACAACGAAACAGACAGTTTTCAGCCTTTCAAGTTTTGACCGGCAGCAGTTTCTAGCTTTCTATTTCCATCTAAACTACCTAGCGATACAGAGAACAAAAAACTGCACACGCAATTTACTAGCAAATGGCTACTTTGATGTCGCCGCCTCTCGGACTATCCTGACTAACGGCGGAAACCAACAAATGGTGTCAATCAACACTGTATCAAATAACAAAAGTATTACATTTTAAAACTCAGAATTGCCATATCAATTAGATAACATATCAATTAGATAACAACAAATTACCTTTAGCGCATTAAAAAAATGATAAATTGAAACATGCATTTGATGTATGTGATTCAGGTCATTTTACAGACCTCCAAACTACATATTGGTTACAACTTATATCATACAAAATATTCCATACCTAACGAACTAGCTAAACGTTCCCTGTCCAAAAATAACTCCCAGTCTCCATCATCCCGCTGTCATTCATGGAGGAGTAACAATGGAACAAGGTTTTCCAGTCCTCCCTCGACCGATGCATCTAATCTTACTCAGTCCATTGGGTTTCCCGAACACTAAGTTACTATTTTTCTGGCAAATTTCATTTCACAAGAACAGTAGGGAAGCCTCGAAGATACCGGAATCAGAAACAAAATATTCTGAAATGACCGCCTTTTAGCTCATGAGATCAACTATATTTTTGTAAAATAATTTGTTCTTATATTTTCTCAAGTGGTTAGTTAGCTACGTGTCTTAACTCGCAGCAGACCAGTTTCATGTTTTTTTTTTCTTCAAAAATTAATCCCCTTCATCATCCGAAAGATCATCGACGCCCACAGATTGGTCCATGGTGTCAGCGGTGTCGAGGCCCATGGTGTTGTCGTCTTCATCTGAGACATATCGCTTGTTAATGGCTTCTTTGATTTGGTTGTTCGCGCCTTTGGGGTCCAAATCGATCGCCCAGGAGAAATTCATCTGTGCTAGGTGGTTTTGACCTAGTTTTCTGTAAACCTGCCAAGATCGACAAAAACGTCAATGGGAATTAACACGGCCTTTTTGCGAATATCTCGGTCACCTTTCAAGCGACGCTAAATCTCTGCTTATTTCATTAACCACTGTTTGGCGGTTTTGTGTAAATTTTTGGGTGATTTTTGGGCATTTTGGGAAAAATATCTTTTTTTCCTCAAAGGATAGGTTAAATTGAGGAAAAAATGAAATGCTGAAGATTTGATGGATTTGGAAAATTGAAATTTGAAGTGAAGAATTAGTAGACGGATACCAAACAGTCCCTTACCAACCTGGGCTCTTTTTGGAGGGGGTCAACTGTCTGGTAGTGTTTCCATCCTATTTTAATCTTAACAATTCCCTTTTAATTATACTTCCAATTTCACTCCTATTCCTGTTTACCCCTGCCTTAAGCCCTGTCCGGGGACATAAGAGGCGTTTAACACCAGGGTTTTCGAGTTAGGCGGAAAACCGCAAACCACAGTTTCAGGTTATACGTTTCACATTTATCATATGGCCTGCACCGGGTAAGCTATAAAACGTTTTTACGTTTAACGTGAAAGGACTAATTTACTTGAAGAGGCCGCCATATTTAATTTCCAGACAACAGAAGTAGCAACAAAAATACCCTATTTTCGCTCGTTTGCTAAATTACATTTAAACTTGTGTTCTTGAACAAGACAATTAACTCTCTATGTGCTTCTCTCCACCCTAGTGTATTTAATGGGCACTGGCAAATTTAATGCTGGAGGTACTCCTGCGACGGACTAGCATCCCACCCAGGGGGAGTAGGGTAGAAATACTCCGAGTAGCTTCTAACTCAACGAAACCGCAGTTAATCATCGCCCAGGTGCGTCACTAGTCCGAATAAGTTAGTGAATGCTTCCTGGTCAACAACCATTTCTTCTTAACCCTTTTGTGATAAATTCAACCAGGTGGGTAATGAGATTATAGGACCAGATAATTTGAAGGCAAGAACCTCGATTAAAGACCAATTTCTCCAAGAGAAGTAATAGGAAATATGATTAAATCAGTTAGGAGAGTTTTACAGCTGAACATCGTTAATCAAAGAGTTCAGGTAAACTAACCTTACTGATTAAAAAGTACACTAAAGCTTCTCGCGGTACAATTTTCTTCAATTCCTCTAGTTCGTCCAGTGCTTCCTGTTGTAAAGTAGGAATACAAGTTTAATTATTAGTTGTGTTTATCTCCAAAGACGTCCGACATGATAAATTTCAGCCAGATGCTCAAATTTTCTATTATGCATTGAGGAGAGGCTCGTTTTATTCCTAGGTCCATTTTGTTACTACCTTGACGAAAAGACGGTAAACAACGGCAATAAATTTAGTTTCTTACCTGTTTTGTGCGTCTTTGAGAAAAACGACGCTCAGGTCATGGAAATTTAAAGGAGTTACGTCACGGTTTGCGCATGTTCAAAAGTTCTGCCCAAATTGCTCAAACTCTTCGTTTGTAATCCGTGTTAATCTTCTCCATCCTTAACCATCCTTGTTCCTTTATGGTTTATTATTATCTCTTTGGTGTTTCGCTATCTTAGTAAACTGGTATTTTCCGGTTTGTTTTAATTTAAAGGCAATTGTGTACGTGGCGAAATGTAACTCAATAAAACGTGACTGAGCCTCTTTATATCGTCTCCGTTTTCTGTCATTATCTAAGACACGTGAAACACGTCTGAACTATTCATACTTATTCTAGGGTTGTAACCTACTGACGTCTTTTTAGATAGGTACGGCCATCGTAAAATAGCTTTGAAGTGCGGTCTCAACTGGTTTACGAATACAAAATCTTTAACAAAAGTTTTCCAATTGAAGTAGAGCTCAGAAGGAGAATTCAGAAACACAGCAGCCAGTTTTTACCTGGTGTTTATCCATTGAAAATAAGATTGAAGCGCGATGAAACTTGCAGAGCGGATTCTTTGGGTCAATAGTCATAGCTTTGTTGATGGTGACGAGGGCTGCTTCAGACTTCTTCATCGCGTGTTGTACCTGAGAAATAAAAAAGAACAATGTTACAGGTGTTATGTCGTTACACAGAGGTTTTAACTAGGGTGACGTCAAAGCAAAACCAAAGTGATTACTTTGTACCACTCTGGCCAATCACAAAGGACAGAGACAATTCAATGAACCAATCAAAACGCTATGTAGCCAGAGCAAAGCACAGGAAAACAGTGCAAGTGAGCGAGCGTGCCACCGTTGATCTTGTCAAAGTGGCGCGAGATTTTTGAACCACTCGCGTAGCCCACTAGGTAAGTAGTTATAAGGACCAAGACAAGCAAGTTAAGAAAGACCCTCAAGTCATTCGAATCTACAAATGCTTTCGAACCGAAGGAAATTCAAAATAATGTTTCTTAAAAGGTATACTAAAGTTCAAATACCAAATTCCTGTACAAAAGACCTGTACCAAAAAACTTCTGTAAAGCGAGCCAGTTTTAAACGACCCTCAGTTAAAGTTAGTTTTAAGTTTTCCATGAGATGACAGCTTTAAGGATGTCACTTAACAGGTCGTTTATAACGACAACTTACCACACCAACATGGCAATACAACACAGAACTGGACGGGTTTATCGACAGAGCTTTCCTAAAGTGGATTTCAGCCAAGTTGAACTTCTCTTGCTTGTAGTAAATCATGCCAATACCATACCTACAAGTAAATACATTATAATAAATTACATTATAATGTAGTCAGGTAAAGATAAAGTTAGACGTATATCCCTAATTAGTGATACAAAAGATGGGGGACTGAAAGCCCCGCACTTGGAATCTATAATCAAAACTCAAAGAATAATGTTTTGCAAGAGATTAGTGGAAAAGGAACCTTGTCACTGGAAAACTATCTGAAACCAGTTGGGAATAAGTTCATTCTATGCTGTAATTTTGATGTTAAAAAGCTTCCAATTAATCTTCCAAAGTTCTACAGAGAATGTTTTGAGTGCTTTGCGCAATGCTCCGCATCCACATGTAATAGTGTTCCGGAGTTATCACACGAAGAAATACTCAACACTGTTATCTGGAACAACAAATTCATTTGCATCAATGGTAAATCTGTGTTCAATCAAAGCTTGGTTAGTAAAGGATTATTCAGAATAGGTGACTTGGTCACAGAAAATAATCAATTTATCTCTCAAGGCAATTTGCGTCAGTTGGTCTTTTCCCCAAAAGACATCTTTGATCTGATGTCCTTAATGGATGCCATCCCTGCACCGTGGCGGAAATCCCTTAAAACAAATGGTTATGTAGACAAAATCTCGTTTGTCCCTCAGGACCACATTCAACTAGTCTTAGATAACCAGAACGTCTTGATAAGTGAGGTGACCTCTAAAAGGGTCTATTGGGAATTAATTTCTGGGCTTGTGGCTCAACCGACAGCTCAATTGAAGTATAATGAAACCTTTGATGATGTCTGTTTGGATTGGAAGGAAATTTATAGTTTGCCCTTCAAAGTTGCTTTGGACACAAAAACACGAGAATTCCAATATAAGATTCTGAATAGGTATTTAGTGACAAACACTTTTCTAAAGAAAATAGGTAAAACAGATTCGGCAGCCTGTTCTTTTTGTGGTGTGATGGAGGAGTCCCTCGAACATCTTCTTGTGACTTGCCACTTCACTGCAACGCTGTGGAAAGAACTTTTAGTCTGGTGTAACGGTAGAGATATCAACATTGAAACCCTATCTGCGGTAGATATATTATTTGGTGACTGGCAAAGAAATGATTGTTTCTTGTTATTTAATCATATTATTCTTATTGCAAAGCAGTACGTATATTATTGCAGGTCTAATAATTTAAAACCCCTTTTTAATGTTCTATTACTAAGAATCAAGTCAGTCTATCAATTAGAAGGCAAGATTGCTAAATGGAAAAATAAGTGGCAAGTTCACTTTTCGAAATGGAGTAAGTGCGGCTTCGAAGATAAATAAGTTATTGAAATGTGCGTGATGATGATGACGATAATGATAATTACAATTTTAGTATCTTAGTACTTTTGTCATTTGGGTGTGTGTG
>CM042759.1:1981924-1994424 GCA_022496165.2 Catalaphyllia jardinei
TGCATGTGCCCCATACCTTTGGGGGAAAATAGCTTGTAGACACAATGTCATATCAACTCTTGGCCCTCGGCCATCGTAGCTTGATTAAAAATATAACAAAAGCAGCGGTATATTTTAAAATAGAATTAAAATATAGACACAAGTTGGCCATTTGGTGTTCTTGAAGACCAGCATGTCAACCGAGCGCAGTATTTTGAATATTTCTGCCCTGGGACTCCTTGCTCAATTAGCTTTATTTGTACAAATTTTACAATACATAAATTGTCACGTCTATTGTGATCCAGCCAAGTGTACTTTTCAATTACGGCTCGGAAAGTTTTCGTCCTTAGGACTGAAAGGAGTTACCTTTTTTTGCCGATTGCATCAAATGTGCGACAATTCCTTTCAAAAAAACAAGATGATCCAATCCAATAGGTAGCTTAAAATTGAATGATCCACCCCTTACCAAGGGTTCAAAACCTGATGACCCAACCCCTCTCTGCTTCGGCCCACCCCCTCCCCCCACCCCCTCCCCCCACCCCTCCCAATGCTTTTTGACCAGACCCTAAAAGGTGAATAAATTTATCAGCAATTCTAGGGTCGAATCAAAAGGAGATGGAAAATATAAACTTGGGGAACAAAACTGAATAAATGTGAAATTTGATGTAGTACACCATAAGTTATGACTTTTAACGGGTATTTTATTTAATAATCTGATCCCTACTTTCTTCCCATGTCAGAACACAACACCAACAGGGGAACAGTCGAAGAACTAGCTCATGGAAGTAAGACAACTGGAGAGGAAATCGCTAAAAAGAAGCATAAGAGAAGTCGTTTCTCACAGTTCCAACTCGAGTATTTAGAAGACATCTTTTCACGCCAACAATACTTAACTCGTGACGAACGAGCGTTGTTGGCGAGCGCCGTGAAGTTGAAAGAGCTGCAGATCAGAAACTGGTTTCAAAACCGGAGATATCTGTTAAGGCATCCGCATGCGCATCGACGTGCAAACCGGGCCTCGCAGGTTCCCGCTGATTTGTTGGTCAGTAGTCGTACTGCGCATGCTTCGGATGATCAATGGTGATAAAAATAGTGCACGCGTTCTATTTGTAAGGAGAAGATAAGTTTGATAACCGTTAAAGAAGAAATATTTGTGGGATTGAGGATTTGCGTTTCAAGTTGAATTGTGCCCATCGAAGCCTGATTTATTATTGCGTTGTAATTGTCACACAGACGAAGAGGTTGATGTACAAGTTGGTGTTGATATTAATGATATAGTTCAGTTGTAAAAATCAGCTGAATAGTTGTAAGATTAAACCAAGTTTCATGCAGTGTACATGTTAGTAATGAAACATTGGTATCTCTTGCCTTTTATGAATCCAGCGATTATTTAAATTAAATTGACGACATCTCTAACTTGAGGGTCCTGCCCCGGGGTTGTTCAAAGATAGATGACGCTATCCACCGGATAAATCAGTTTCCAGGTGATAGCGAGGTTTGTTTCGTTGACACTTATCCGCTGATTTATCGATTTATCCGGTGGATTGCGTTATCCAGCCTTCGAACGACTGAAGCCTGTTCTCTTGTGGGGATACACTTTTTGCCTGAAAATGCGTAGCCACATGAACCAATGCATGAGCTCTCTACAGTACACTAATAAATCAAATAAGAGATTCAGCGCACTTCCTCCTGAGGAAAGACTCAGAGTAATTTGGTAGTTGCAGTTCTTCCGCGGTTGCAAACTTAAGTTTATTGCTGCAGTTGTTTTGGCCTATGTCACCGATAGACGGAATGAAAGAAAAAAAATGGAGGCGGGACGCCGGATGATAGAAATTTTAATCGCGTGATACTGGATAAATATGCTTCGGCAAGAGCGGGATTTACCCATTTTGACAGACGAGACGCGGGATAGCTAGTTTTAAAAGTGACGGTGGTATGCGGGATGAAAAAGAGGTTTTCGGGATTGAGCCAATAGTGGTGTGGGGATTCGGGATAGAGAACGTCTTTGTTGGACCCAGATTCTCCAAAACTAAAGATTACTAAAGCTGTTCAAGTTGATCATTCAAAGTCAAACATTTTTGCCTTTTATCGCTCTACCACTTTGATATTGACTTCCATGTCATTTCACGCAAACATACGGAATTATTGTATCTTGTTTGCTCTATCTATACCCACCTATTAAGTCTTTTTCCCAAGTGCCCATTTATGTCGCTACGACTGACCTGCGAGCCCATCACTAGGAGCGTCAGCAACTATCCCATATTCCTGTCACGGCGTTTTCACTGACCGATCTATTTTAAGTTTAAAATTATCGCGAATTTAGACCCCCACAGGAGCCTCAGTGACCAATCACAAGCTCGGACGCAAATTTAAACTAACATCATCGTCTCACCCCTACGAGCGTTCATGTAGACCGGAACTGACATATTTCGCGGGAAGAGAAACCTAAAAATAGACCGGTCTGTAAGAATGCCGTGATATAGGCTAAGTATGAGAGTTGCAAGCTCCTAGTGATGGGCTCCCGACTGAACTCATGACTCGCCCGCCATGCTGGACTTCGAAAAATGTCGGCCTCCAAACCTTTTGCGCATGCTCAGAACGGAAAACTCGTACTCGTAGTCGTCCTCGTCTTCCGATCTAAAGGTCCCTAACTGACGGGATTAAAACAAGATTGCTGTGTTAGTGTGGCAGTAAGGTTGACGGTAGGGTGCCCTTGGGTATCAGCTACGGCTCAACTACCAACCGCTGTTTCGGAAAGGAGCCCAGGCTCCTCGCCCGAAGGTAGTAGAGGTGGGGGTGGGGAGGAGGATGTAGACTGGACTCCAGAGAACAGCAGAAATCGAACTTAGCGTACAATACGTAGGAAGAGAGGAGGGTAACAAAATTTTTGTTCTGCTCTCCCGGCGCGTCGTTGCATGATTTAAAATATTATAACTGTGATTATTCTGTGCAGGAAAAATACGGTCCTGTCGGCATGTTACACCTTGATGCCCATCCAGATACATCTGAAACAACGTTTGGTGAACAAATATCCAACGCGACACCATTCCGTCGCGCGGTTGAGGAAGGACTGTTGGACTGTAAACGAGTCGTCCAGATTGGCTTGCGAGGGACTGGAAACTCTCCTATCGACTACGAATTTGGAAGAAGCCATGTAAGTTAATTACTATTTTCTTCTTGAAAATGTTTTTGTGTCCAATGCGCGCATTAGCGAGGAATGGAGCACAAACCCCTTCTCTCCTCGACCCTTGACAATACCGGGCAATTAAGTTCAATTTCAGTTTAAGGCCGGCGCGCGAAACCGATGCAAACTCGAGCCCGACATTCTGACTCAAATCTTGCAAATGCTCCAGTAAAATAGTACAATTTATTTCTTCAATGCAGGGTTTTAAGATAGTTCCTGCCAAATATTGCTGGTATAAATCCATGGAGCCCCTGATGGCGCAGGTCAGAGAGCTTATGGGTGACGCACCTGTTTACATCAGTTTTGATATTGATGTTGTCGACCCAGGCTACGCCCCTGGGACAGGTCAGTATTTGTAGCTCATAAAAAGGGCTTTATTTTGAGTGTCGAAAAGTAATTGATTGTGCTTCAATACGTACACTGTACTACAGGCGCAACGTTTTCATCCAATAAGAAGTAAAACCAACCCCGATTTCCAGGTTGAGCTTGCTCGCACGTGTTTTTCAGCGCTTCGTGCCAGCTACAAATTTTCAGAGTGGTTTTCAATTAAGTGTCGAAAAGTAATTGGTTTTGCTTTGCTGCGACACACGATTGACCACTTTTTCATCCAATCGGAAGCAAAATCAAGACAGGCCTATTGTGACTCGTTCCCATACGTTTCCCCGCGCTTCGCTTGAGCTACGTGCTTTTACCTCGAGTTTTGATTGGTTCAACGTATGAGCTATGAAGCCACACATTGCTCCCAATGTGTGGCTTCATAGCTCAGTTGGTAGAGCATCGCACCGGTGTCGCGGAGGTCATGGGTTCGAATCCCGTTGAAGCCCTGATTTTTTTTCAGGCTTCTTCTTTCCAATTTCTTAAATTGGAAAATTTACTGCGAGGATCATACTTCACTTGACCATTCGTTTTGTTTCTTATTAAGGAACTCACGAAATTGGAGGTTTGACGGCCATTCAAGTCCTAGAGATAATCAGAGGATCCAAAGGAATGAATATAATTGGTGGAGATTTGGTAGAGGTTTGTAACCAGACAGACTAAAACAATGATTTATTTGTAGCATGGCTTTGAAAAGCTAAACACCCAACAGCAACGGTTTTATTTTGTAGAACTGGCTAGAGATGACCGGAACGTGAAGTACTAGGAAGTTAAAACGACCAAGGACGACGGGGATGAAAACCCCAAAAGACACCAATCTGGGCGTGGTTCAAACCCTGTTGCCCTAAAAGATACCATTCTAAAAAACGAAACATAAAGTTAATGACGTTAAGCACCTTGTGATCGAATGTTAAAGATTTGTCTCAGATACATCTTAACCATGAACAAAGTATGACATCCTTGCTTTCTTCATTTAATTTTAGACAAGAGAGAATGAACATTATTTCTTGTCTTAGGATAAAGAAAAACTTCCTTTTTTTGTCCCAGATGTCATAAGTTGTACTAAAATCAGCGACATTCACCCTTGAACGAGGCGTTTAGCGACCTGTCCCTTTTCACATGCTAGTTCCTTCGCATGGTCCTTTTCATTTAAAGCATTGCAATTTGAACGGCCATCCCTTAACATTGCAGAGGAACTTACTGCTTGTTTTTTTTTTTCATGTATTTTGCATAGGTTAATCCTTCAGTTGACCTGCACGGAGCCACCTCAATCCTCGCCGCTAATTTTTTGTATGAGATGATGTGCGTTTTGCCCGGAGTGATCTACAAAGATGCGCCGTCGTCGGATTTTCAGTTCTAAGCTTTGAGCCGGACGTCACGTTACTTCGAATGTCACGCAAGGAGGAGTAACGATCTTTAGAGGGGCTAGAAATAACCATAATGGCTGGTTTTACATGGTATTCTCTGGACGAAAAAGTTTTTCGACTTGTTATGTTATTAATTCGCTTTTAGATAAGTGTCTTACTAGTGGGCTTTTTTAAAGACTTGAATACAAATTTCGCCCAGTTTAGATTTGCATTTCATGAGATCTAAAAAAACACTCGAGCGACACCCTTGGTTGTTTGTAATCATCCCTTACCTCTCCATCTCCTGAGATCCTTACCTTCTCCTCCTTCTTCTCCTCCTCCTCCTCCTCCTCCTCCTCCACGTCATCGTCATCATCATTACCGCCATCATCATCGACATCGTCAAGGGAGCCGTCAGCAATAATCGAGTTTATTTACAAGAATCTAATACGCTGAATACAGGGCACAAACCAGAGATTACAGACGTTAAGCATGACGTTTACGGCAAACGGCAAAAAACAAAATTTTGCCGTTGAATTTAGTCGCGTGTACACTTAAGTGAGATCATTTGTATTTTCTAAACTGATTTAAGGATTAGAGGAAAAGAAATGAAAACTGATTAGAGACAATTTTTGCCATTTGCCATTTGCCGTAACGTCACGCTTAGTATGACAAAATATCATACGCTATCAATGACATTTTAGACAGTAAGGAATAAAAAACAGCTTGCCTTGGCTAAACTGGTCGGCATGGATGATATTCACAAGGAGTGGTTCATAAAATCTTGATTATCCCAATGGGAACTAGTACAAAGCAACCTAAATTAAAAACACCTAAAACAGGAGGCCATTAATATTACCCTCATGCCTAAAAAGAATACGTTTTATTTGGGTTATACGAAATTATTTTGTGGTGACGTGTGGGGGTGAAAGATTTCGGTACGGATTTTTCGTCAAGACGGGAACCTTGAAATTTTTTGATGGATCTTTTGCTGTTTGAATTTGTGCTGTATTAACTGCGCGTCACACACCCCTCGTGCACAGTCACTAGCCTCCAGGCTCTCTCCAGGACAATCGTTCTTCCAAAGCACGGCTAAGCACAGGAATTAGGAACATGAGTTTGCCAAGGGGTGTTTTGCGTTTCTTGGTAGGTTCAAACCCGCTAAGCCTGGTAAGACTCAAAACGTGTTTGCAGGCTCGTCAGTTTTCTGTCTGTAGCCGTTTGAATAAAGCCTTCAACTTTCCAACGAGTCCGAATGATATGCCGCGCCCGGGAGGGATTGCCTCCATGATGAGACTTCCAGTTCAGAGTACTGCCGAGGGATTAGACGCTTGTTTCGTAGGAATTCCATTGGACTCGGGAACGTCTAATCGTTCTGGAACGCGGTATGTGTTGTTTTATAAGTACAATAAGGAGAAATTGGCTCGGGACATTGTCTCACTTCGCTTAGTTAGTACATGTATACGTAGTCTGGTAATTATTGTCACGCGACATCTCCATGGGACATCTGTTACCACGCGCGAAATTGTGGTATTTTAAGTTAAACTTTTTACTTTCAAATGTTGTGTAACGTTCTACCGTCCGATGAGTGTAGAAAATGAACAAGCAGGTGGTGACTAAGGTGGGTATTTTCTTACCCACAAAAGGTTTTTATTATCTATCCGCATGAAAACAATTGCTTTCAAGAAAGACTGGTCATAATAATTAGCTAGAATTAATGATGTTAAGATAGCGAATGTTAATAATCAATTTGTTAATGACTACAATGGTTATTTTTGTCATGAGTATGTGCAATCTAATATTGGGTCAAGACTGTTGCCTAACAGATATTTCAAGGAGCCCACAAGGGCAAAATCCGAGAAGTTAGGAGCCCAACAGGTAATGTTTTGGGAGCTGCTGCAAAAAAATTAGGCGCCCAAAGCATTTTCTTGGATGCCCGGGGCTGCTGGGCTCCTGTAAGGCAGCAGCCTTGTTGGGTAAATAATAATTATTAGACTGCCACACTTAGATTCACACCTCATGTTAGTTTGTTCGGCCCTGCTGATCAGGACCAAATGTTGATCTCCAGTTTTTCATTATAAACATGTAGAAGAAAGAAGGATTCGGCCTAAGGGTTGACTTTCAAGAAAAACTTTGGGGCCAGGTGGCCTCTAAGCTTTCAGATTTAGTCACCAGCACAAGTATTTTGGTGAAAAGTGTGAAAAGTTTGAAAAGTTAGTTGCCAATGAAAAGAAATCTGGTTGCATTGGTGTCCCCTGCGGTTGCTGCAGTCAATATTTCTGTGTTGCATGCTTGGTCAATAACATGTTGGGTAATATTGTTGTTTAATGTCTACAGCCTTGGCCCAAGACAAATAAGAGCAGAATCTTGTATGCTCCGCCCTTATAATAATGCCACAGGAGCAGCACCTTTTGAAAGTCTGATGATCGCCGATATTGGTGACATTCCCATCAATACCTACAATCTGGCAGCCACCGTCAATATTATACATAATCATATTGCAACAGTTGCTGGTCATGGCTGCAAGCCTCTGATCTTAGGCGGTGATCATACCATCACTTATCCAATCCTTCGAGGAATCAAGGTCAGTCATGGTTACTTGGCTTGTAATTTTTCAGGTTGTCCTTAGTTACAGTTTGCACTGTCAGCGTAAAAAGCCATTTTTGCACAGATCAGCACATGCCATGTATACCAAAATATTCTGAGAGGTTTGAAGTCTGACATGCACCTGGAATATCCTATTAGGATCCAACTTGTTCCTCTTGGATTGATTTGAGTGATTTAGATGTTGATGTCTGAGTCCTTAAGGTGTACAGGTTTTCCAAAGTTTAAAGTTCCAAGGCTCAAAATGCTCCTCCACCCAGTACTCCAAGCGCTGGGCAGTGCCACAAATATTCATAGCCACCCCAGAAAGGTCACTGAAAATTCTAATGAGGGAGCAGTGATAATTAGGCACTCAAAACCTTGAATTTCCAGAGTGCGACAAAGCTAAAAGCAGCTGATTTGGCAAACTGCCCTTAATCTCCATTTGATTACGTTTTTACATTACCAGTAATTTACATACACCAGGGTTTGAAAAAAGTGCCGTCCCATTGTCCAGGACAAGTAGATCTTCCCTCTGGGGGAGTAACTTTTCTTTCTCACTTGCTTGATGGGCAAGGGATCAGGCAAGTCATCTGCCAGATAAATCATTAAAAGAGCAAACCAAGACTTGTCCAGAGAGCTACTTGTCCCAAGGGCAAGCTGAAATTTAAGGTTTTTTCAAGCGCTGATGTATGTGATAATAATATAATATTAAGCACTTTTTTTACTAGATGAAAGCCTGAATGACAGCATTCTTTCAGTATTTTCTAGTTTGTCTTGTTTTGATTTTCAAACAGGATCAACATGGTCCAGTTGGCCTTGTTCATGTGGATGCACATTCAGACACAAGTGATTCCATGTTTGGTGAGAAAGTGACCCATGGGACACCATTCCGTCGAGCCGTGGAGGAGGGATTGTTGGATTGCAAAAGAGTTGTACAGATTGGTTTGCGAGGAACTGGTTATACTGGAAAGGACTATAAATGGGCAGAAGAGCAGGTATGAAAATGAACAACAAACAAATATTACAAAGAGATTTAGTTGTACAGATTTGGTCTTACATGTAACTTTAAATGTTACTAAAGTTGAAAGAGTCATCTCCTTACGTAGGACTTTATAGTATACAACATTATTGAACAATACTCACTTTTAGTAAATGTGCAGTTCCAGGAAATATCCATGCTGTTTTCCCGGAAGGGATTATTGGAATTTGCTCAGGGGTGGGAGGGTTCTCTAAGACCAAACATTTAAAGAAATGTCTCAGTCTAAAATAGTGTTAAATATAATTTAACATATGTTGACTATGAAGAACAAGAGGTGTTTTGTTGGCGTTTGGCAGCGTTTGTTGGTGTTTGTAGGCATTTGTGAGTGATTTTGGGAACCTGCGATAAGCAAAGAGCCAATCAGAAAACATTCTGTCATTAAAAAAAAATAACAAACGACCGCAATACCGAATGGGTGAAACTGGGCCTTTAAGTTTCTCGGTCTTTCGAGAAATGGGCCCTGGGAACTCTCTTATTGTTGTGTGCATCAGATGAAGACATTTTTTGACATAAACTGACCTGCAGGGTTTTAGACTGGTTCTTGGTCACGACTGTTGGCATAAATCTCTGGTGCCTTTGATGGAAGAAGTTCGGCAACAAATGGGGAGTGGTCCAGTGTATATATCTTTTGATATTGATGGATTAGATCCAGCATTTGCTCCTTGAACTGCCGTTAGTGGTTTAATTCCTTTTCTTGATTTTCCGAGTCCAGCACTGTAGGACCCCCCTAGGATTCAAGCCTCTTGGCCCCACACAACTTTTGTCTCAGTTGCTAAGCAACTCATAATACCATGATGACGTGATTGACACTTGTTCCCCTAATTACATTGCAAGCTTATAGTTTAAAAAAATTTGTTCCAGTCATAAAGTAAGTAGGGTTTGGAGATGCAATATATCCAAAACAACAAGGCATACAACTGGTGTAGTGTTTCATCGCATTTTCAAACACCAAGAATAAAACAAGACGGTGATGTATGACTCAATCACTTATAACACCCGAGACACTTATATCAAAAAGAAGTCAAGATGGGGGATGGGGGAAGTGCAGCCCTTATTCAATGGGGGCTGCGTGTATTTGAGCAAAAACCTATTAAATAAATAATACCATTTAAGAGTATTGGAGGGCGTTAGCTTGAGGGAGGGCAGGCGTTTTATTGGCTTATAATTGAGGGATGCTCATTTGAAAAGGGCCACTTATTCAGAGGAAGGGGGGGGGGGTGTTAATTAAAGGATTTACATTATAATTTGTAGCTGTGATTCCCATGACATGCAGACTTGCCACAAGTTTACAACTTTAATTGTTTGCACAGTTCTCTTATTGCTCATTCCATGCAGACAAAAACTCTGACTAGTGACTGTAGTAAACTAAATCTGAACAGAAAAATACAAACTAATTCTTGTTCGTGTTTGTTAGGAACCCCTGAGATTGGAGGTCTGACATCTATACAAGGAATTGAGATTCTGAGAGGATGTCGTGGATTGAACATTGTTGGGGGAGACATGGTTGAGGTGAGAAACAAACTACTAAAATGTGGCTATTAAAAAGTCCTGATTTTTTTTTAACCACCTAGGGAAACAGAAACTGGTGTTAAATTTAGTTTAAGTGCTATTTTGACGAGGGAGAAAAAGTTGCCTTAGATTTGGGTGGTTTGAAAAGTTTAGGGTTAAAAAAACCTGATTCCACGGTAACTAGCATCATAAATTGAGATAATTTGTCCAAAATCATATTCCTGCAGTGTCGGATGGTGAACAATAGTTAGTGTGCTGGGATAGTAGCTTTATACTAGTATGGGTTAGAGTGTTCTTGCATAAGACACTGCAAGGTGTATAAATGGGTGGGTACTGGCAAATTTCATGGCCAAGGTAATTTTGTGATGGTCTAGTCTCACATCCAGGGGGCAAAAGAAACATTCTTTTAGTCTCCCAACACTTTAGAAACCAAGATTCTGTGCAGCAGTATTGATATATAAGTATCATATATCACAAGAAGACTCAACATACTAGAATGTCTGATGGAATTTGTGTATTCAAATATTAACTAGACTTTCTAAAAATTCCTTGGTCTTGTTTATTAAGAATACACATATTCTACCCTGAAATTCTTGAAGTCGACTGGCAAGACTAATTAACATCTTGTGTGGTACAATCTTTCCTTTCAGGTTTCTCCACCATATGACACCACAGGAACTACTGCTCTAACTGCTGCAAATCTTTTATTTGAAATGCTGTCTGTGATGCCTGGGGTTATCTACAAGGATTAGGTGCAAAGAGCACGATCAGGAACCAAGTCTTTTAGGACGTTTAGATCAGAGCATATATAGTTATTAATAATGTGTTTAGTAATGTGTTTATGACTGGAGTTTTGAAAACTCAAGGAAAAGTTTGTTCCTTTGCATCAAATGAGCAACATAGTTTGGTTTTATGACCCTAAAGGCTTGAAAATCACTCCAAGTGATAAGCATAAAGAAGAAGAATACAAAGAGGAAGATAAAGAGAATAGTTGAAGGATAAACGACTGGCATTCCTTTGAATTGTTATCTCGTCTACTTCGAAGAAATGCTTGACCAGATTTTCACAAATCCAGACGTATTTTGTGTAGGTACATAGTAGTCTTTGTAGAAGTTCAGTTTTTCATTATGTAAAAATAAGTGTAGCCTGTGTAGTAGGTGTTTTAAGCTAAGGGAGGGGGAGAAGGTGGATAGAAGCAGGGGGGGTTGTCTCCCTACCCCTTTTCTGACAGGAAATTCATTATATCTACAGAACTGGAGCAAAACATATGCTACTAAAGCTATAAGTGCAGAATGATGCATCTTCACCCATTGAAGTATGTTCGTATGCAGGCATGTTATTAGGCCCATCGTATCGGTTGCGATGACCAGGAGGGGTATGCTCCCCATTGGCTATATAGCTATGGAAGGTTGGGGGGGGGGGGGGGGGGGAGATCGCTATAGAAGGTTATGGGGGGAGATATACATATAGAAGATGTGGGGGGAGATATAGCTATAGAAGGTTAGGGGGTAGATAGAAGCAGAATTTCCGTAAAAAGTATCCTGGAAGAACTTACGTTGTGTGTTTTTTGCATTGACAAAGGTTTTAATCTGAAGGCAATCATTTTATTTACCTGATAGTAACCCCCTGGTGGGGGGTACTCCCTGAAAAATTGGATGGGTTGTGCGGCCTGCTTCTCAAAACCCTTACCCTATTTATGACCAAATCTGTGATATTCCCTACCCTATTTTTGACCTGACCAAAAATTCGAAATCCATTTTATGTCCTGAACCTTGCATAAAAATCCTGTTTCAGACCTGCGCAGGTAGGCTCCTGACCTGCGTTATAATTGGATCCCTAGCTCAGACCAATGTTAAATTACCGCAAACATAATTTGTGAAAGGTTTTCGTTGATTTTCTTTTCGATAATGATGAAAACGTGGCTTCTCGGTTTAAAAACATACCCATTTCAGGGCTATTGTACAAAAACCATACCCTAATAATTATGACCGTAACGGGTGAGAAACCATACCCTTTGGGGCCGCACATACCCACATAGCCGGTATAAGGGAGTACCCCTCCCCCCCCCCCCCAGCGGGTAGCAACGATAGAAAAGGTTGCTAAATCCAATATATTCGCAGTTACTCCCAGAACTTTGCAGTAGGTGCTTTGATGGTGTTCAAGATGCCATGGATCATTCTTAATATATCAAACAGCACAAAGCGTTTTCGACAACATTTCGAAACGTTGTGAGAAGAATTGAAATACAACGCACATCGAAGTATTTTGACGAATTTCGAGATATATCTTCTCGATCGAAGCTAAAGCTAAGGAGAAAACGGAGAATTAAAATCGTATAAATATATGCTAATTAACATCAGATATCCAAGCACCGTCATGCCCAAAATCAACTCTCCAAAATTTCTCCTTTTACTTCTTAGGTGTAACCATAAGTAGTCAAACTACTGTAAAATGTATTCTGAAACAACAAAATAAAGGAAGG
>CM042759.1:2011662-2036405 GCA_022496165.2 Catalaphyllia jardinei
ACTTGTTTTAGTAAATTCTCAAACCAGGTTTTGCCGGGTTTTATTTCCACAATTTTACAAAGCGAAAAATTTTAAACTTGGTGCACTATTTTCCACATGATGTAAAACTCTGACTATTGGCTCATAGTCGGAGTTTTTTAGCCAATCAAAAAGCTAAAAACGCAATAGTCGGAGCTGAGAATTTACTAAATATTAGAAAAATATCTGAAACCTCATGTAATGCCACCTCCCAAGGACTGGAAACAGACTGACTAGTGGATATCTAAGGAACTACTTCACATGTTACACCAGATCAATTGAAGAAAATATTTAAGCCTTTACTAATTTGCACAAAAAGGAATTTCATGTATTGAGGCAGCAGTGGTTGCACATGACAGAGAAGCAAGGGGAAGAAGAAATCAAGCCCATTACCCCCAGGGGATTATGGAAAACAGTGAAATGCATCCCCTTACCTAGTCTCCTATAGAAGACATAGGTTAAACTGTTATTAGAATCGATGAAGCAATTGGTAACTTGGACCAGCCTGGATGTTAGTTGTCTTCCTTACCCTCCTTCTCCTACCCACACAGCCATTTTGTCAAACAGTTTCACTAGCACCTACTAATATTCCCAGATGGATGGAGGCACTGTGAAAAATATGCCTTGTTCAAGAACAAAACTCAAAGTAACTGACCAGTACTTCAGCATGGGTCTCCTGATAAGGAAACCAACCTGGCGACCTCTTGGCACAAAGTCCCCCACTCATTTTCAACTTGGATTTAACAAAAGGGTCATTACTGTTAAGGTAATTAATTTTATTGTTAGAGATGAATACTACTTTGGTGAGGAAGGAATGACCAAAAACTTACCAATATTTGTTCCACACGAGATTCACTTGGTCTCTTCTGTGCTTGTTCTTCTGGTGCAATGCCTGAAGTGAACAGGTTATCTTCTTCATAAAAGTTTTACAATGGGCATTTTAACTTCTAAAGTTTAATCTTTGGTAATAAATTCCAAATTCATTTACTGATTAGT
Organism: Catalaphyllia jardinei; assembly: GCA_022496165.2. Lineage (NCBI taxonomy): Eukaryota > Metazoa > Cnidaria > Anthozoa > Scleractinia > Caryophylliidae > Catalaphyllia > Catalaphyllia jardinei. The sequence goes on from CM042759.1 coordinate 2,012,677, forward strand.
ACTATTTGGTGATAGATTTTTGATAGCCTCTTATCTGTTTTCTTTCTAATCACCTGTGTTTGACCCTGAAGCGGTGATTGTAAGAAAATTGATCTTGATAACTCTTAGAAATTAATTACACCAGGTTACATGTTTGATTACAGAAAATGAAGCTCCATGCACTGAATAAGACATAAGTAATATTTTCATGTTAAGAACACATCTTGTAGGTTTCCATTAATTTTCTTAGACCCTTAATTGATTAAACGTAAACAATAAAACCGACCAAGATGAAACAACTGTTATGTTCCATCGCTTTGAATATTAAAATTAAAAAATTAAATCAGTTTTTACCGACAAAGCTGCATTCTGGGGATCAAACATTAAATGTCATTTAACCGTATGCAAAAAGAAATTTAAAAAAATTCTGTTTTAAATTTCAACATTTATTTAGACAACTATTATTAATTACAATAGCACCTTTTACAAACTTCATCTCTTAAAAATTTAGTCGTTGATTGAAATAATATTATTCACATTAACATCAATAAGCAAAAACAAAAAGTTATTCCAGTCAGGTACTAATTTTGTGATATCTTCATCTACATTATAAAATTGTTAACTACAAAAAAACACTAGTAAAGAATAGCTGACTTGGATATTTTGTACAACAATTATTGCAAATTACTGTATGTAGATCACCAAAACATTGCATGTCGTTGCATTAATATCATGATTTACACATGTACACTTTTCGCAGTACATACTACCCAAGTTTTGTATTCACTAATCTATCTCAGAAGTGACATCTTTCCCTCTTTTGTTACTCTTAATAACTAAGACTGAAGATACATTTAATTACCCAATGCCTTCATGTACATTAAAAACAATCTACTGTAGGTACAAATTACTTTTATGATAAAAACTTTTATTTGCACTATTTGACTTGACCCATGGTACAAAATGGAGAAACAAAGACATTGTAAAGTTCTCTAATATTGCTTTACTATGAAGGGGTTTTACAATGTAATAAAACCCTGAACAAGGCCATTGTGGTTACAAATTAAGTCACTGTCAGTGAAACCTTCCAACCAAACCTTAAAATGGTCTTAGTTCAGTAATGGTACATCAATAATTCATGTGACTAAAATTTTGGTTTAAATTTTTGGTCATTTAAAAATGTCGAGAAGTGTTTAGTTCAAAAAGAATCAATCCATCTTGTGACACACTTCCTGTCCCCCATTAAAAAAAACATAATAAGAGAAAATAGTCGTTGTCATTTTAAAATGCTGTAACATTTGTAGTTTTAAAACATTTCCACACTACAGTAAAAATGAAACTAATTTTGAGTAGCAAGTTTTTGGCTGCTTATCTCACCCAAGAGCTCCTAATTTTTCTCCATGTTTCTCTCTGGTCAGTCTCAACATCAAAGTATTACTTCTCCCCACTGACTGTCATGCTTTTCTGTCAATGTTATTGTGGAGAACTTGGTGATAAGTCAAGACAATATCATCTATCTCGCCTAGCCATGGTTGCCACAGACATCACTTTTTGAACAAAATTCCCTGCCTTTTCCCTGATCAAAATAAAATTTCCCCGACCAATGCAAAATGCAAAATGTCAGATCTACAGTGTAGTAGCCGCTTCTGAACTAAACTTTTACAACTTATTCCTGATCTGTTTTCACCAGATTTTCTCTCCTCTGTAAAAATATCATTGAGATCACATTGACCCCAAATATTTCTTCCAGCCTTCAATGGTATCAGATCAGCTGTGATAAAGTATCAATTTTCCCTGACTTTTCTTCAAAATCTCAATTTTCCCTAGCTCAAAATAAAATTCCCTGGCTTTTCCCTGACCTTGAAGAATTTGTTGTTTACCTGATCATTTCCTGACCTATGGCAACCCTGCTAACACCAGTGTGCTTGACATGTACAATGACAGTGTAAGGAGAAGTATTATTATTTTGAAGTTGATTCGTCAGATGGGAACATTTGGACATGCACATGAAGCGCACTTAAACCTTATACTGGTGCTTCTGTTCAGTCAACATATATAAAAGCCACTCTTCAGGGCCGGGTTGTTCAAAGCCCGATTAAGCTAACCCAGGGTTAGCGAGAATTTTGATTTCAATTTTGTAATTTTTTTGTTAGGTAATCTGTTTATATTGTTTGCCCTTCAGTTTTGAGCTGTAGTAATCTCACACTACACCAAACAGTAGAGGTGAAAACATTTTTAAACTCGAAAAAAAAAACAATGCTTCAGCTAATGTTTAATCCTAGGTTAACCTTAACCAGCTTTCGAACAACCTGGGCCAGATAGTTCAAAATAATTTCAATTCTTTGCATCTCAGGCAAACACTGATAACAAAAGAAATGATGTATTTTGTGGGAACCTGTTAAAGTTAAAACTTAATAATGCAAACTAAAATATTAATAGTAAATATATTATAAACTACAGTATTGAACAAAATAGGTATTTTCTTCTTCGCATTACAACAGACTTCCAGTTAGTGTAGAACTGCAACAATCAATGCCCAATATTCTAAGAAGCCACAGCTTGGGCCATCCATGTAACCAGCTGTCAAAGTGTTGCATAAACTGCATTGAATGCACTCCTCTTATGGCGACTCCCAGGACTTCCTGAAAACAAAACAACTTGATTAACAAAGAAATCACCACCTAATTTCTTTTCTGAAATTCTTAAATTTTGAAGAAAAATTGAAAAAAACAACAACTAGTAGTTTATTGGATTTGGCTTCTCCTGAATGATTACAAAGGAAGACTTATGAAGAGGGTATAAATATTAAAATAACTCGGCAATTTTTAGTATGGTTTGGGTTGTTTGTAACTGCACAATTGACAGTGACCAATCAAAATGGTTGAGGATTACATTGATTCAAATAATTTCTTAGGTGCTTACTATTCATCTCAAGGAACTGGTTTGGATAATTGCCACAATCATTATAATGGAAAGGATTTTATCAAAGTCAGCAAACCAACTGCGAGATACAGGGTTTACTGTTGTTTTTGGTTATTGTTTAGCCTTCATGCTCTTCTAGAGACTGGAAACTGAAGAGATGAGAAAATTGTCAGGAAATTTTGAATGTTCCCCTCTGAACATTTAAAGGGGACTACCTCTTAGGGCAGTCTATAATGTTGGGGTAGAGTTTCTAAAAATAGTGGACTAATTTGACTTTCAAATGAAACTTCTGGATTTTTTTCACTAAAAGCTAAGCATCTAATTTCTATATAGCCACACAGATCATGTTTTAAAGACAGGGTTTTTCCAAACTCGAAAAATCTGTTAATTTGACAAACATTTATACTGATTTGATATGCTTTACAAAGACTTCTAACTGTGTGCAACTTCTGATTATTCATCGCTCAGTTTCACATTATTTTCATTGTTGAAGCCAACCACACCCTATAATTATCCAGTATAAAGTAGAGAATCTTTCAGGTTGAATCTTGGATGTCTCAATTATACAAGAAAAGAACTGAGTGTGTAAGATGAGATTTTTCTTCACACTGGGCCCAGATTTTCTTCTGTTCTTATCTGAAACCTCTGTATTACACATGCACAAAAAAAAATAGTCACGCACCATGCATCAAGTGCTCAGAGCTAGTATGTGCAAAGATAAAGGTTGTGGTTAGACGTTTAGGAAGACATTCATTAATTTTGTTAAGTATTTTAGTTCAGTGACACATATATATTAGGTTAAGGTTAAGAATGAAGAGGTGCTGAGAGGCTCTTAATTAATGTTTTGGAGTTTTAGTTTCATTACAGAGATACACACAGTTTAAGGTTAATTTACATGTTTAACAAAGCTGGATCATTAAAAAATGTTTAGATAGAGCTTACAGGAGGTTAACTTTGTGTTACTCATTACGATAGAAAGGCTACTTTAACAAAGAATGCATGATTGCAAGTGCAGTATTGCTTATAATAACTTTTATTCCACCAACTCTGATTCTAAAGTTTCTCAGTTTCACATATAAAACTGTAATATATCTAGAAATTAGAGAGATTGAAATTAGAGATTTGAAGTTGCATCATGTTTACTTTTGAAAATGGATTTTGTCTTTCATCAAAGCTGCTGCCAGGAAGTATAAAGAGTAAATGTGTACCCTTTTGGGGAAGGGAGGGGGGTGTCTGCTTCTACTTCTACCAACAAATCATAGAGATGTCAACTTTAAATAATCAAAATCTGGAAGATTGCCAATTCGACCTTTCTGATCTTAAAAAAGAGTTGTTCAAAGTAGAGCTTGCCAATTGATCTGCACAACTTCATCAAATTCAAATTCAAACTCTCCCCTCAGTTAAAATATATCTGAGAAGAATGATAATGTATTTTCACACTTGCACTTGTATTGCCCTGGAGATTTGGTAACCTGCAAGGGACTGGGAGATTCAGTCTACATCCAGGAGTTAGCATAGATGATCATAGACACCACTCTAACAGATGCAGTTTTTAAAAAGAATTCTTCTACCAGTTAGAAATTAGACAGTACAAAATAAAGAAAGGCATCATAACTCACCGTAATTCCTTGTGCAAGCACCCACCTCTAGTAAGCGCCCTTCCTCTATGGCGCATCATCCTGGCCATAGAATGACCAAGGGGCCAAATATTTTTTGTGATTATTATTCCGAGGGTTATATTGAAATTTCTTTTCAACTTAGTATAGACAACTATGGCCACCTTCACTCCAAAAGATAACTACGCTGTAGCTTGCTACGACATCAGTTTGCCTAGAGGGGGCGCTTACTGAAGGATTTACGGTGATGTTGAAGAATCTCTTGGCTGTTTCTTCAGGTTGTTGCAAAATGATGACTGCACTGGAAGATTACAACTTGAAAATGATTTTGTGTCATGTTGAGAAAAATTGCATTCCTCAAAAAGAATGCACTACTTAGGGCTAAAGTTCAACTCAATATCCTCCCAAGTTTCTTCATGAGGATGAATACAGGTCACGCTAAAAGCATACAAATGTAATTTCTCTTCACAGAAACAGACAGATTATATTAAAAAAGAATAATCAACTGAGGGATATTGTCTTAGAATAACACCAAATCCCACAATTGACTTTACAAAAATGCGTGGTAATCAGTCAGGGAATAATGCTTTTAGCTTCAGTTGTAAATGAAACAATAAATCACATAAAAGTGCAACTTTTAAATGACAACAGTTTTCAAGTCCCATTATTAAGATGATATTAACAACTGATCAGTTATAAAACTATCCAAGAAACTTCAGTTCTAAACCGGTTTGTTGAGTTTATTTTGAACAAGGTTTTAACTTATCATAGTACTGTTAATAGTTGTCTCTATGGTGCCACTTTTATAATAGTCTGTTCTCATTATAGATGTTTCCAAAATGTATCAAAAATGTTTGTTTAGTGACTCTAAAAAAATATAAATTGCAATACTGTTGAATTGTAAAGGCAAGAGCTAAACTAAAAGTTCAAACAACATTTACAAAATGTACTGAGCATTTTTCTGTCAAAGCAAAACAAAGCGTAATAAATATCAAAAGAGCGTCAAAATGTAAAGGTGCTATTTTTGTTATGGATTTGATATCTTGAGCCTATAAGTTTCTTTTATATCCTGATCATAACTTTAAACTCAGTTGCTTTCAATCTTAACCTTTTTAGTTCAACAGTAACTATTACATATTTTGTACACTTTAACAATCTATTCATTTAGGTTTCCTTTACTTTATGGACAATTTTGTAAATTACAAACAATGAGTTAGCTGACCATTAATGACTAATAATATTACTGTTAAAAAGTGCTTTCTAAATATCTAATGTTTTGTTAATATGCAGTTCCAGAAAATATTGAAGCCCATTGTAGATATTTCTAAGGGGGTGAAGGATCTCAAAAGTGGAAACTTTTAAAGGAGTACAAAGCCAAAGTGGAGTTTCTGGAGGGGTTAGTGAGGAGGGGTGTGTTTAAACCACACATCCAACCAGGGAGAGTGTACGGATTATTTCTGGAACAACAGAATGTGTTTTGTTCTTAATTTGGAAAAGGAGAGTGGATTACTTCCTTTTTAAACATTCAACAATGTAGTAAACAACTGCGTGTGAGAACCTAGTGGATTAAGAGCCTGCTTGTAGAAATTTGCCATTTTAATACCCAAAAATATAAGGACTTGTTTGGCCAAGCAAGGTCAGAATTTTGAATTATGAACACTTGTTATAAAAACAACAATACATATTCATTCTGTAACCAGTTGTATTTAAGGACTAAATCCATGTTTATTTATTATTTTCTTCTTCACAGAAATTAAGAACCCACTCAGCGTAAATTGCTGACAACTACCCCAAAATACAATAACTTATTTTGCCATACACCAAAAAATGTAGGTTCTTACACACAGGGTTTTTACTGTACTGGTGTGAATTTCTATGCAATAATCTATTCTTTAAAAATACTTGTCATAGTATCTTGATATGTTAGGTTCAACAGATAATTATCTGAGTGTTTAGTGCTGTAAGAGTTTTAAAGTGCTAGTGTAACCTTTTTCCAGACAGCGAATGATGATGGCAAGCTTCTAGATATAGGAAAGATAACTTAAAATTATCGCTTCACAATAATTGCTTCACTGTTTACAAACTGTACTGTTTTACAATCTTGTTAAATGTTCTACAAAATTTAAGCTGTTTACAAAGTTTTACTACAAAACTTTAGTGTGATTTATCACTTCAAAAATTAGTTATTTACTATATTTAATATGTCATGTCACACATTTAACATGTCACATGATTTCCAAATGCTGCGCTTCAAACTGAAGTTTCCATCCGAAAAGATCTTCCTGTTAATTAATGAAATACAAGAAATAAATTTACCAGTAAAAATATGATAATCATTATTTAATTTATCATTGCTTAATAATCATTTTCATTATTGAAATACAAAATATTCATGGTCCATTTCTAAAAATGTTATTATTTTGTAATTACATCTATCTTTTTTATATTTTACTTTTTAACTGTGGTAAAAAAAAGTTAATAGTTACAGTTGCTTATTATTCAAATTTTACTTTTCTTTAACTTCAAACAGCCAGTAGTTAGCTGCTGTTATTATAATTCATAATGTCTGCAAATAAATAACATTGCTAAGTAATTATTATTATATAACTTGCTGCTTCAATCATAATTATCAATATCTCAATGTTATGAAACCAAAAGCTTTACAAATGGTAGTTGAAAATGCAGATCAAACATTGACATTAATTTTTTCATCATTTAACACCATCAAATATCATACTTTAATTCAGGTCAGAGTATTTCATTCCCTTTTAGCTTACAACTTGGCAGACAGACCTGCAAATGACTAATCTTTGTTTGGATATAGCATGCCAAAACACCAATAAGAAAAAAGTTTGCACAAAGCAGGTTGTCACAAACTTCTGAAGATGGTGGCTGATTTGTCACTGTTTTCTAAAACATTGGCCAAATTGCTCAGCAGGGCAGCCTGCTAATTAATACATCATATGGCCATTTTTGCCAGCACCTGGCTGCAGTTAAAACCCTAACCAAGGCCTGAAGAATAGGGTTAATCTAGTATGATCATAGAAGTGGGAGAAGCCTTGAATTTAATAAGGTTTTTTTAACTTAATGGTAAGCTTTTTAAACCAATCAAAGTAAAACAGAATCATTAAATAATTTTAGTCTTCTTGAGTAAGAAAAATCTGATTTATTTCCTCAGAGTCATAAGTACAGGTTGGTTGTAGCCCTGTTCAAGCTTTAGATACAGATTGCTTTTAAATCAGGGTTCTTGTTTCAAAGGGTTAAGAAAGCATTACAGTACACATGGATTCCTTCAGATAGGATGCACAGATGCTGATCCGAGGGGACGGAATAATGTGGTCAGTCCAAAAACAAACCCTGAATTTAAAATTCACCCACAAATAGCCAATTACATTACATATTACATTACATTGTCCGGCACACTTACTTTTACTTGGGTCTCCCCCAGCAGTGATTAGTCTCAGAACCTTTCCAAGCTCTTCTACCTGGGCTTCCCACACATCAACAAAAACTTCCATATTCTCTTGAGCGATCTTGCTAACAGGATGAGCTGCCAACGTTCTAGCAGCATGTATTACCTGTCAAGAGAAGAGTAATATTTACAGCACCTGTACAGTTTTTTTTTTTGCAAGAAAGTTTTAATGAAGACTTTATGTGGCATTAAAACTGACTAAAAGAACTGTCCCTTTCCCTGGATACAATGTTATTACATGTACCTAATTATTATCAAAATTCATTACAATTTATTATAATAATTTTAAAGTGATACTATAATCAAACTTTAACCCCTTGATTTTTTGAGCGTATCACATAGAATTCCATGAGAGAATAAAAATGCAGTTTACCATTTGCAAATATCTGCATTAATTCCGTACCTATTTAAGTTTGAAAAACGCGTAAAATATGAAAAGGAGATGACTTATGATGTGATACACTCAACCTAATTTTACATTGAGTATATAAACAGAGCTATCTTGGCCAATTTGCAGTGCAGAACATTGGCAGGCTAATAGTTCTGCAGGAAACACACCTATGGCTATAAAAAATTCTGTTCCCATGGCAACTCACCCTTTTCCAGTCCTCGCCCACTTGATTTTTGTTAGTGATTTTTAGCTTGAAAAATGTTGAACCAGGCCACAAACTTAAGCTAACATATTTATATGCTTGCTGGATCATGCATATGAAGTGCTGTTAGCAAATATCAAAATGGAATGCCAAAGGTGGCCAAAAAAGCTTTTAATATAAGGGAGATCTGGAACTCAGTATGTTGCCACGGCAACAGAACTGTTAGGGTCGTATTGTGGAGCACATTTAGTCGAATCTTACTGCAAAGAATCAAACATTCCTGATACAAATTGGCTGAGATATCACTTTTCATCATATTTAAAGAAAATCTGGTTATGATGTCATCACTTGACTAATTTGTGTATTTTAAAAACTTGAATATCTCTAGAACGAAAAGAGATATTTAGAAATAGTAAACAGCATTTTTCTTCTCATGCAGTCTACTTGCTTATTCTTCAAAATGGCTTAGATAGGAAAGATGCGATTTTCGTCAAAGTACCACTTTAAATATAATTTATTTTTAATGATTCTATTTTTTTACCACGAATTATAGGTACATGTAAGCAATGTACACAGATGGCTGTAGCCCTGTTCTCTCTCTATCCAGAGCTAGAAAGTGATTAACTTTGTATAACTAGTAAAACAAAAACACAAACCTGTGGACAAAGTGTGTTGATATTTTCTTCGACTTTTTTCGCTGTGATAGCAACAGGCTTATTGGATGCCATGTTTCTGGTTACTCTAGACACCTGCAAACAAATAAATGAATAATCACCCCTTCACTTCTCAGTTACGTAAAAGTAGTTCTAAACAAAAATCATTAAAATAGGAAAAATAAAAAATGCTCTTACTAACAAAAAGTTTAGCGTAATTGATTGTTTAGTTTTAAATTAATATTCACAAGCATTTCAAAACTAAAAGATATGGACGTACTGCAGAGAAGTGATCAAGTGTCTAACTTAGAAAGTTGTCTGTCTTAAAGAGGTGTTTGACTTGAGTGTCTGGCTTGGAAAAGGGTGGGTGTAAGGGAGTTAACATCTATCATAGAGAACTGTTAACCCTTCGAGAGGTATGTTTTCCTTGAAAAGAAGTTTGCTTTTTGAGAGATTTTCACCTTACCACAGTTTTCGCTGATATGTGACTTTGGAAAACAAAACACCCGTGGAAACGTTTCCAAAATTTGTCAGTCTTGCGTGTTATTGACAGATCCACCAATCACAGCTACTAGTGGTACCTTCATACCATCTTTATATCATGTGGGCTGTGATTGGTGGATTTCAATCGAATCTGCCGATAACACGCAAGACTGATGGAAATTTTGGAAACATTCCCGCATCAATGAAAACGGTGGTAAAATACTGGTTATGCAACACTCTTGAGTGGTGTACCTGCTGTCCATGAAATATGTCACCAAGCCACTTGCATTTTCTCATTTTCTTGGTATACACATAAGCCTTAAGGCATGTGTGCTAACCAGGAAAATACAAGTGTCAAATGAGAAAATACATGACATACCATTAGAGAGCATTGCAACACAGTACTATTTTTACATAACTATACTCATCTCACATCCAACAAACATTAGAGGGGTAATAGTTTTATTTACTAGTAGTAATCAAAGATTACGAGAGTGCGTTCGACGCTGTATAAACTTTTGCACAGATACCTTAAATGATTTCCCTAGCTGACTTTCAACCTCTAAAACCCAACCTTTTTTCATCAACTACCAGGGTCTTACAAAAAGATATTTCAGTGACAAAGTCCATGCCATTCTGATTGAAGGGGTCCCGGTACAAACTACGTTGCCTGATGACCCCAGTTTCCGTAGACTCACAAGTTTAATAGCACTCAGTTTAATAAGATTCAGACCTGAATAGGACTAAAATATTTACATCAGCCTTCAGATTTCGTGCTAAATATTCTCACATTAACTTGTAATGTTTGAGTGCAAAAGCTAATTTGTAAAAGTATATTTTTTACGAACACAACTCTAGGCAGGAAGCTCAAATATAAGTAAATATTTGCAATCAAGTGCTCGTTCATCCTAAACAAACTTCGTTCCGACCGTGCGACTGATTCGAGAACTTCCCATAGCCTGATTAACAAAGTACACAGTATTTACATTTCCGTTCCCTGGTTCAGGTTCACTCTTATGGATCTTGCCCTCAGAGTACTCTTCCACCTATTCCAAATAATATTCCAACGTATACGACTGACCTTTTCTGTCGCAAATTGGAACTAAATCAACAAATGCAATCAAATACAGCCATAGTCTCCTTCGCAGCCGTTTTTTGGATGTCATGTAACGCTCCCGGGAATTACAGCTGTTTCCACCGTTAACATCCCAAAGCCTAGGCGACCGTGTTCGTGTGCATTTAATTTAAACAAGTTCTTCGTGAGCTCGAACAAACGTTTAAATAACATCATACTATTGAATATAATACTACTCAGCCCCAAAATTCCACGGCAAAAGTACCCAATGCTAGCTGTGGCTGCGATCAAGAGCACATGGAAACCCAATGGGGCCGATTGACAAGTGTTATTGGGTGACCCCAGTATGAAATGGGTGACTAAAGCACACGACCTAGGTCTGACAGTAAACCACAACTTAACATGGGACGCACATGTAATGGATGTTTTGCTACAAAATTAGACCTGTCAAAACGTTCTAAATTCTTGCCAAAAAGTGTTTTGCGAGACTTTTATTTTAAGGTTAGCTTACCCTCTGTTAAATACAGACTAGTTTTGAGGGGGGCGTGTTGTAACTCAAACCTATTTCATTCAATTGAAAGACTTCATTGTAGAGCATCTCGAATCATTTTTAATTTAACAAGAGACATGCCTTCAAAAGAGGTGTTGGCCTACGATCGGTGGCAAAGCACAAAATGACGGTCTGCCTGAATTGTTGTCTAACAATATTATTTTATACAGAAAGGTGTAATGGATATTCATTATGGGGTGAAGAATGCTTATCAGTACCAAGATTCGACACTAGATTCATGAAGGATTCGTTGGCTTACAGAGGCACTGTTCTGTGGAATACGATTTGCCTCAATGAGAACGGAATTGCGCATCTGAGCAAGAAAGACCGAAATCTAATAAGAACAAAAGATTTTAAGAATTTTAAATTCGACACCACCTCCGCCTCGACTACGCAGCATAGAAATGCCGATTTCATATACAATTAATAATCTATTAGTTGATACTGTTGTAAATATTATTAATATTATTAATAAGCATGATTCTACCATTTTAATATATTTTCATGTTTTTATTTTTTATACACGACCCCACAAGCTTGTGGCTTTAATTTTAATCGTGTTTAAATAAAGGTCATACATACATACATACATGGCCTATTCATGTGCTCACATGTTCGTCACATGTATTATTGCGTGTCTCAGTTACGGTACCAGTTTACTGGCCGTGACCATAGTTATAATAACAAGCAGGCCGACACGTGAAAGAAAACGATTGCAATGACGTCATTTGCATCTGAAGAATTTGCCCCTGAAGAATTTTTCAGGGGGCCAAATTTGCCAAAAATTCCAAGAATGTCAATTTCGACTGCATTATGAAAGTGTTCTTTGACGAACGCAAAAATAGCCCCAAAATAAAGAAAACTTAACGCAAATAAAAATAAAAACACCTCAAAAAAATCACCCATACAGTTACCATATTAAATGAGCATGGTATAATGGCCCATAACTCTGATGGCTAGGCCAATGAAAATCTCTTGCATTGCATTATCGAATGATTCTGTTTTGAATAAAGAGAGATGTGGTCATTAATAACGGTTTCAAGAGGCTGCTGTTCACTTCACTTACTTCTTGTAGCCGCTTTGCATCTTGCGTGAATACGTTTGCTAAACTCTCAAGCTGACCTGAACTTCCAGAGGCTGCTGCATTTCTCAAAGCAGGTAAAGATTTTTTGTGGCCTAAATGTGAAAATGTCTCAAATACTTGATCTGTTGCTACTTGGTGGACCTGTTTGAACGAAAGAAAAAAAGATTCCAGATCTGATTATGAAACCACTTAATAAAGCCATCCTGTAACCTTTTAATCATGGGAGAGCACTTATGTGCCTTGTGACATCACTGTTTGGTGCAAATCTGACAGATTTTAACACACACCCCAAACATGGTACTGAACAGTTAACCAACCTTGAAAGTTTTGGAACTTTTTTTCTATAAAAACTATGCAGTTACTAATACATTTGTTATTAACCGGTTCATAGACAGCTTTAAAAGTGAGCTATCATTTAGGGGTATACCTAATATATATGAAGGTTTTGACTTTTTCAGACTTCTTAGTTTCCCCTTTCAAACCATTAACAATTATTGTTAAAGCTATCACTTCCTTGCTGGTTGTTGATGCAAGTTTTGGAAATTTATACACAGAACAAAAGCTTTCAACTGGTATATCACAGATGAGTACAAGTACTGCTATTGTTATTAAACTGGAAAAATGCCCCTGCAATCTAGAGTTGAAAATGTTAAATTTATCCAATGCCCCCAAATTGTTGCCAGATGCACTGGAAGAGAACAGGTACCCATCTTGAAAGAAGAATCCCCCATGTTAAGTCTAAAACAGCGTGTAAACTGCAGAGTGTAATAAGAAAAACAATTTACCTCATGTCTGAGATCTTTTGAGGTTTTGCAAATCCTCTGGAGAGCCATATCTAAAGTGTCAATACTAGTTGCATCTTCATTCTGGAACAGAAAACATCTTGTACATCACCAATCAGCTGGCACCAATATTTTAGACAGCAATGTTTGCACCTTAACAAATGGCTGACATATAAATAGTTGGTTGAGACAAAAAACTTTTGGCAACTGTTAGTAACATTTTGGAGATCATCAGTGGGTCCATTACAAGCAAATCTTATAAGCCCTTCCATATTCTCTGGACTTGCAAAAATTGTCACACCACATACAGTTAGTAAACATACATGCAACCTTTTAGGAAACAGAATTATTCTGGAAGGATCAATAGCAGTGAAACAACTTGGTTTGCTAATCTTTCCACTTAACCTTAATTGAACAATTCTTGACATAAAGTCTTTACAATACGTCTGTCAGGGGTTTCAATAACTTTAGTTATAGATGTAATAGGCGGCTGTGACCACTAAAGGGGCCGCTAGGCCCCTTTCTGCTAGGGGGGTTTTAAATGTAGAAGCTCTGAAATGTGATTTCTAGCGTTCTGGGCCTGGTTGTTCGAAGCCCTATTAAGCTAACCCAGGGTTAACGAGAATTTTGATTTCAGTTTTGAAACGTTTTGGTGAGGTGTTCTGTCTATATTGGTTGCTCTTCAGTTTTGAGCTGAAGTAATCTCAAACTACGCCAAACGTTAGAGGTGAAAAATATTTTTAAACAAGAAAACTTAATACATCAGTCAACGTTTAACCCTGGGTTAACCTTAACTGGCTTTCGAACAACCCGGCCCTGGGCATCAAAAAGCTGCTGTTTTGTAAAATTTCAGTGGTCGTCGTTGTTGTAATGTTGAATTTGCTTGTTTGATTATGAATATCATTTTTATTATCATTAATGAAATCCAAACAAACGGCGGTAACTAGCTTTTATTGAAACCCCTGTCTATATATAACAAATACTGTTCCACATCTCTAACGTGGGCATAGCAAGTCTAGAACATTCTGGTTTTTTTCTCAATGACCAAATAACTGACAGTAATGACACAGGTATCCATACTATGCAAGTGCCTGAAAGGACAGACCCTTCAACAGTGCCTGCCTCTGTGGACCACTGAAAAATGTGGTTGAATTGCCAAATGTACTCAGAATGACCTCACAGACAAAGGAGTTGAGAAAATAGAGAACTGAGATTACCTCACTGTTTTTGTGCTTTTCTAAAATGTCTTTCATAATGTCCTGAGCATTTTCACACAGAGCAACTATTTTTTCTCTTTTTTCTTTCCTTGTATGAGGAGAGTCAATCACAGATTGCACATCATCCAGGATCTTTGCAAAAGCCTTTTGAAATTTTATCTTGGATTCACTATCATCAGGAGAGCTTTGCTTATATGCCTCTAAAGTGGCCTGTGAAAAACAATATGAGATACAACTGAGTCTGTTAAATACTAAATTTTAACTTAACATTACATGTATCCCGCTATGCACAGGTGTTAATCAACAGTGTTTTTCTTTCCTCACTTTTGTGAGGCAGACCTGACTTTGATTTTAATATATATTTTAACTTTTCATAACATTGGAATTAAAAGCAGTTTTGTTTCCAGTGTATTTTTCCTCCCAAACAGAGCTCAGCTTTGACAGCCAAGTTGTAGCTTTATTCTGCAGGCATAATGCATAACGTCTGTTTTCTACCTAAAGAGGAGTTGGATCAAAAAACATACTTCAAATTCTGCAAGATCCATGGCTAAGGAGCCTTTTTCTACCATCTCCTCTTTGTGGTCATCTTGCACTACTGACGTTATTGTTGCCATAGCTTCTCTCATTTTCTTGAAAACACCTTCTCTGTTGCCCTTGGCAGATCTAGAGTCTGGGTGCCTCAGGCAAGTCTGTAACAAGAAAGTGACTGTAATTACAAAAGCAGCGAGGAGACTGAGTTCAGCAACATAAAAATGACCTCAAGCGAAATATTTCCTCATCCTCTTGTTGGCCTGACTTACCAGTAAGCAAGAACTTTCATGTTACAATCTTACATTTACCTTTGAAGTTGTCAGTAACATCATGGTGGACTTTTCCAAGATTGACCTTGCTGCTCCCATTTCCGCTTTTAAAATATCATCTTTTAAATCCTGGTAGTTCAGAAACAAATAAAAAATAGTAGATAAAAGGGAACGTGTTGTCAAACGTGTTGTTAAAAGTTTTAGCACAAAACTTAACTGTTGATCTTGTATACTAGAATACAATAGGCCAAGTTGGATACATTGAAACTTTTTACTTGGTTCTGGGACTTGGTGGAATAAAACAAAAATTGCATCAAGGATGAGGGATGGATAATCAATCAAATGTCTTGTTTTATTCCTGTAAGTCTCAGAAACAAGATAGAATTTTAATATAATGAAATTGGCCTGCATACCCCACAGGATCTGGAAAAGATTTCCTGTCAAATTTGTAAAACCATGAACACCAAAAATGTGTCTGGAAAGTTTAATGTGTTATAATCAATCAAAAGCTAAAACTTCAGACCACAGAATCCCCTCCCTCTCCTTCCCTGGATAGGATGCTAGTCTATTACAGGGTTATCTGCAGTATACACTTAAGAGGTTATAGTTGCTGTGAGGGTAACAAAATTGTTTTGCCTAAGAACACTGGCTATGTGCAATGGATTGCCCATTCCAGAGTCCAGTGCACATAAGTCCACTGCCTCTTTCACAAAGGCTCAAAAGAGGAGATGCCTTAAGCAATGTTTACAAGGAGGGTGGGTTATTCAAGAAAGCAGGTTAAACTCTAGCTCGAGGGCAAAAGATAGCCTGGGTTTACAAGCAAAGTTTCACAGGTAGGGTAACCATACAACCCGGGACAACTTAATGTGTGGTTGCACTTAAAGGGTCTGGAAACAATTAGAAAGTTAATCCGGGTAGGCAGGTTAACCCTACCTGGAGTGTTTATAAGGGAAAAAGTTCACCCACTTGCCAGAGTAACCCTAGCATGCAGATAGGGTAATCCACCTACCCGGATAACCCTGGCTGCCTTGTAAACACAATGAAGATGCAAAGAGAAAATGTGTGAGTGTTAGAGTAACCTGCTTGCTAGGGTGACCATCTCTTCTTGTAAACAGGACATAAATGTGTTGAGCAATGTATGTAGTGCTTACATTTTGTCTATCCCCTGACAAGTGAGCTAGTTCTACCATATCTGATCCAAACTGACTAAATGCCTGAACAAAGTCTGTGAACGTGTTCACACCTTCAAGCTCCTTCAGTCTATCATCCACCTGTAAAAAAAAAATAAAAAATAAATGTCTGTAAATACATAATTTGTTTACCGACAGAGCACAAAGGAGTTACAAGAACTCGTTTCAGAGGAATGTCTGTGCATTCCAGGATCGAATTGGAATTTGGAACTGTTGGTTTTTAAGGAGAGGGGAAAATCAGAGTACCCAGAGAAAAATTTCTCAGAGCAGGGTAGAGAACCAACAACAACTCAACCCACATATGACGCCATGTCCAGGAATCGAACCCAGGACACATTGGAGGGAGGCGAGTGCTTTCACCACTGCACCATAATTGCTCCCCTACCACCTAACATTTTGTAGGAAGTAAACATACAAGTACCAACAATCCAAAAGCTCACTATAAATTAATATAATTTAAAATATATAAAACTTCTAATGAGAGATAATTGAGGAAAACATTTAAGATTATGGATATCAATGCTAAAAAAGATGTAACGTTTCAATAACCACTATCATCATAAAGTATTGTTTGCTCCACTTAAAATAAATTTAGTATCTTTGCGCTGCGTGTGATATCCTTCATAATTTACATAACTTTTGATAATAATGGCATGCAGCTGTTGAAATGTTGTCTATTTTACTGTTGATATTCATTCATTAATTATACCATTTAATCAAGATTGATTATTACTAAAATGCTATGAGTTTTCAAGAGCTAGTTGTACAGGAAGAAAATACCTTTTACCTTTATATTTTGAATCTCTATTCCTACCAATCATGCCTGCTTATCAGGCAAGGAACAAAGAAGAATGGCACTTACTGAGAGTTCTAAATCAATAAAGTTGGAATGCTTATTGACAAACATTCCAATTATAATGGCCAAATAAATATGGAAGGGCATAAGACTTCACTAAAATTATACAGGACACTAACAAAAATGCTTATTGATTCATGCAAATGTTTTGCATTCAGTCAGAGTTGCTGAGAGCTGATGAGAATCTATCAGAGTGTGCAAGAATTTCAGACAAACCAAAAGCAAGATTTTGAGGTTTTGACTACTCGGTTTTGTCATTCTGTTTGGTGAAGGCTCTTGTATGGGCCCTGAAGGGAAAAATGTTAACTTGGAAAAATGGTACACTGAAAATCACAAAGACATAACAGTTGAAATGGGACTGAGATTTGTGCAGAAAAGGCTGAGAAATAGAAGGGGATTTATATCCTCCTTTCAGGTAAGGAGTAATCAGAAACTGATCAGTATTCTATATGCCAGTCTCTTTTACACTGGGAATCCCCCTCAACTTTTTATTTAGTCTTGGGCAAAGTTTTTGTTTCTTGGTTTCCCACATCACACCTCTTTCGCCTCAGTGCAAAACAAGCCATCTAAAGGCTTATTTATACAATCACTGCAGAGGATTTTTTGTAAGCTTAGAGAAAATTGCAACTTGTTCCCAGATTACCTGCAAGTTGTTACAAAAAACAAACCATTCAACTAAACTTGAATTGATGCCTGTATAGCACAACATGATCAATTCAAGAACAACAGGAATGGGTAAACAAGTTTCACACAGACAATGAAGAGGGGGTAATTTACAGCGGTTTGAAATTTACATCAACACAAAGTCACCATTTTGTAAGGTCAATGAAAAATCTCAAAATATAAAACTTGAGCCACATATTTGTGACCTCTGCAATTGACAGCTCTTGGTAAATTTCCAAAATAATCTCGTTTGTTGTGAGTTACAAGTTGAAGAGGGGGCTACTTTACAAATCGGATAAAAGTAAACAAACTTGGGAATTTTTCAATGGCTATTCTTCACGTGCATGTTTGCAAACAGTGGTGTAATTCCGGGATTTAAAAGGAAAATGATGGTCGTAAGATGTTTTCGAATTGATGCAATTTCACTGTAAGCCAAACATAACAAAAAGTTGAGGTTTGAGTTTTTACTATTCTCTAGAGAGGCTGAAGAAATGTTTATAGGTGTGAAATTGAGAATCATTGAATGGTTTTGTAATCAAACCTTTCGCTATCGATCTTTGAATACTTTCCGAACCGCCAAACGTTCCAATCATTATGCAAACGCATAACAAACGCCTTCTTACAATCTTTTAAGTCACTAACTGTATAATATTTATAAACAGCCTTTACTACTCCTCAACTTTCTCCTCCACTTAAACAAAACAGACTTAATTCAATTTGTGAAAGACTGTTGACCTTTGTGGCGAAAGTTCTACAGTCGAACGAAATGTGCGTAATATAGGTAATGAAGAACATAATTTGCGGTGGCGAGAATCTTGAGAGATGGAAGTTAACCCACGTCATGTCAATAGATCTATTAGTAACAAAAAGCTTTCAAATTCCCATCTAATGAAATAAGTCAACTATTACTTGCTGAGATTTTCTAGTTTGCATACTTGTGAAAGAAGAACTAAGGAACAGAATAAAAAAACTTCGAACCAGTAATCCTTAAGTTAATCGCCGTAGCTTTCCTGTCACAACCAATTAGACAAACTCCCAAAAACCTGACTGTTCAAACATAAATATAACTCACTCTTTACCTTTTTAACTGCTGTTAGAAGTCTCTTCACAACAACGGAATCCGCAATAATCAAAACCCGAGTCACAGCCGATAACAGAGACCGTGCAGCACGGACCATTCCGCTTTTATCGGTCGAGTTCGGAACGCCATCATCATCAAAAGAATCTCCAGCAGAACTTGTAAGATTAAAAATTGTTTGGCCTGACTTTTTTGCTTCTTCGCATGCTTCGCGCATTTCATGTGCAACGTCTTCATTTTCCAGTGCAATCTGTTCGCCGACACTCACAAAGCGTTCAACAGCAAATGCTACAACTTTACCAATTTCTTGAATTGCTTTCAGAGCCCTCTCAGAGCGGCGTCCTTGTTCTTTGTGGTTAACAAGCGTGGTTATCTGCAAGATAACCAAAACATCGTCAGTCACAAATCGAACAAGAAAGTCAAAGGAATTTCTCCACGCTAAAATCAGGAAAAGCTAGTGAACCGACCAAAACACAAGTAGGTTTTTTCTCTTACAAAGAGGATATATTCCCGCTAAACGCCGTCTCGCCGTCGTTATGGGTCACAAAGCGATAAAATAATTACCTGCGTTACAAGCGGTACCAGCGTTTGTTCGACAGATTTGCTTCGGATTTCTAGGTTTTTAGAATCCCACTTGGCCATGTTCCCTGGAATTAAGCGCTGCTAGAAGCCTGAAAAGGCTCGTTACACTTTTGAACCAACTCAACTCGCCGCCATATCCACTTCCGATGATGTCCTCGCGCGCAATACGAACGTGTCAATCAATTATTCATGACTGCCCTTAAACTCCCACTTTATCAATAGCTTACGACCTTGCATATTTTTGGCGCCAACTTCCTTAGATAAAATTTAATTGAAGTCAATTGGAGTATTAAGATTGAATCTTAAATCCGTGGGTTTTTTTTAGCATATGTTTTCCTTGATTTCTTAATATATTTGCACCGCTTTCGTAATTAGTATACAAATCTTGTCTTCCGCGTAGGCACGTTTCAGCCCCTTCAAACGTAAGATGCATTCATTAAATTTTCTGTCGAGTTTCGCTTTATAATTCTTGATCTTTGTTTCACCTTTTCAGAGAGAACTGGTCATTGTGTTAAACCCAAATTTATATCTAATAAAAATCACAAAAGTTTGATCCACAATACAAGAGATTATGATCATATTACGGTGGTCTCTTGTCCAATATTATTCGGATTTGACATTTTTATAGAGAACATTTTAGGTTAGCGACATCAAGGTCAAAACAAACTGAAAGACAGTCAGCAATTGTGGTAGCATACTTAGGCGACATTAACAAAATTAATTAAACAAAGAAATAAATAATTGCCGAGGACGGACAGGACGGAAAGCAGCGAAAAATGGGCAAGACCTAAAACTGAGAGGTTCTCACACACCGCTGGGCCATGGGAGCCATGCCAAGCCGAACCACACAGCCTGACCTTTATTCATAAGAACATAATTGTAATACAATGACACACAAATGTGGCTAGAGAATAATTTCACCTCAACTTAACACAACCCACAAGGTCTTTACGGGTGGGTGGGCGGGGCATGTCAGGCAATGGCGCATGGCAAAACAAAAACTGAAACCTTACACAAGCCACGTGACCTGAAAACCCCCGCACACCTATACCCAGACTCCCAGCCGTGTGTGAGAAAAACGTTTTCCGCTTCTTTCGTTCCTCAGCCAGCGGAAAACCACACATATTCGCTTCTAAAAAAGTAAAACCTCTTAGAGAAGTGCATTGTTCGCTCTAAAAGCTTTGAATGAAACTTATAACATATATAACATATTAGAGAAAACCAGAGAAAACCGGTCTTTCCGGCTCAGCAAATGTTTTAATGTTCTGAAAAATGGCGATTAAGTTTCACAGTGATCAAAGTGGTTAGATAATTCTTGCGTTTTTGAAAGTGTAATCTTCTCTGACTACTGGACAGTAAACAGAAAAATTTAGACACGTTCTAAGCTTCCAGCCTACAAAAACATCAAGGTTAAATGAGGCCAATTTGCACGCTGTGAATTTTGCGTGACCTACATTTAGGGCGTGGTCGGCCTGATTCTAAAGAAAGCAATTATCATTGCAGCAGATTTCCACGTGGTTTTATTTTTAAAATTGCATTTCCTTTTCGTTGGCACTATCTGGGATGTATGAACTAAAAAGTTTTTAGAGTAATTCTCTTTCTATATTTCTCTGTCTTAAAAAATAAGCTTTCGCAATTTGAACCGGATTAGAAATAATTTGATCGCCCTAGCTAGTTAACCTGAAATTCTTTGCATTTCCTGCATTTTCAGACTTTTCAGCCTTGCTGTATCACATTTCGTCATTTGTCATTCAACATCATTGATATTTAACGCATTCATCGTGTTTTTTTTTCCTGCATGCCAAAACTATATGATGACAAGGTAGGGACATTTCCCTCTAATCTGCTAATATAAAGATTAAACCAAGCCTAAAGGCGGAACTCCAATAAAATACTGATCATTTACTCGACACAAACTGAATGAATTGAACATCAGCAACAAAACATCCTCGAGAAATCTACATAGACAGGAGCAGGGCTCCATACATAGAAACAAACATGATGCGTATCACTACATCTGAACATCAATAATTATTTGTTTACAATATGCATACAGCTTACAACCAATTCGACAAAGCAACTCAAATGTTTTTGTTAGGGATACGCGAAATGAAAACTTTAAAATTTATAAAATGTCTCGCAGTATGGTTTCAAATCCTTAATAATTGCTATCGAAGATAAGCTTATCTCCCCGAAGACACTTCATAACTTTTCTGGGAAACGCGATGATATTTCTTTAATAGTCGCTTACGGCATATTGAGCATTTCACTTCAGTGCGAACCTTCCAGAAAGAAACTTCCACAAAAGTTGTGAAGACTGCACTGAACTAATCTTTACTAAGCCGCCTCTCGCTCCACTTCGCCGCGTTCCTCGCTTTATATGCAGTTTTCTTTTCTTACATGGAGCACTTCTGCTTTAGGGAACAATCTTTCGCTAAAAAAAACCTCCGAGCCTCTTCCAAGACAGTTTTAAGAACGGTGCCTACTAAATACAAAGGTTTTTGCCGGCGCCAGGTTGGGACCATGCGGGAAAAAGTAGATCTTTCCAAGAGCTATTGGAATCCACAAAGGGAATTGGGGTGAGGCTCAGCTAGCAAAAATGTTGACATCAGCGACATTTTTCTGAAAATAAGAAGTCTAAGAAGGAAAGGAAATTTCTTCAAAGATCCTTAGAATTCCTTAGAATTCGGCTTTGCATTCAGAAAAGCAAACACATTTATGAAGATCTTAAAACTGCATGGTAAATCACTGACATAGAAACCATTTTTGGTACGTTTCAATAACCACGTTGTTGTAACAGCGCTTTTAGCGTCTCTGACAGCCTTCTTCTGGTTGAACTAAAATACACTCTAAATACCTTTTGCTCACATTCATAAACTAATCTCGTATTAAATAGGCTTGCCACTTGCATTACACAACATAAATATAGGGGAGTCCGTTACATTTCTTACTGTCAGCCCGGTAAGAAAAACATTTGCGATTCTGGCACTTATTGCTTTTTCGGCCCCGATCAGTGGATAACACCCTCCTAGATCTTTAGAATTCTTCATATCCTACGAAAGCCGAATTCAATAATTGCTTTATTATTCATTCAAAATATTTCCCCGCTCTAAAAGGAGTTTCACCATTTCACTCTTTGTTTTTCTGCTCACCAATAACACAACCTGGTCCCCAGGCTTTCTAGAACAACGGCTCACTTAGACGTTTTGCAAGGACCACCGTGACAAATAGAAGTACCGGATCCTGTAGGTGTAGAAGATCTAATAAGCTATAAGATGAATAATAGATGAAAATAAGCTGATACTAAAGAAACGTACTAAGTTTCATCTTTCTTATTAGGACCATGAGGTCCAAGGGTTTTATTAATACATCCCTTAATTCCAGAAGTTGAGACTTTTCACATGTAATACTGCGATTATCCAAGTATACAGTGACGGATCCAGACCTTAAGCTAAGGGGTGGGGGAGGGTGGGATGGCGGTTTTCATCTACTTGCCCTGCCGACTTTTCTCCATTAGGTCACTCTTATTTTTCGGCCATTTCAACTTGAGTAAAAATAACAAACAAACTGCGGTAATAAACATAACGAGACAACGCATATTGTAAAAACTTTCATTCATGAACTTGACATTTCGTATGCTTCAACATACATCTTCAGAAGCAACAGTTACTTAAAATTCAACTAAATTTAAACACGAAGACTAATACCAAATAAGAAAAGTGATGACAATGAAAAAGTAGACCTAGTTAAATCTGCTGGAAAAGTATAAGTGGCTAGTAGAGAAGAAGTTTCTCACTGCCAACATTTTCATTAAGCGCTGGTTTTAAATCGCGAATCAACAAGGTTTCCTTAATTTTACAGTGTAGATCAGACTGTCCAGTGGCTAAAATGTCAAAGTGATCCTATTTAATCCTGTGGCCTGTTTTGGTCATATGATCAGCAATGGTAGAAGAATGACTGTTACTCGTCAGCGCTTTGAAATGTTCCGTTTTCCTGTCATGTAATCAACGTTTTGTTTTCCCAATATGGCCATCATCCAATCCCAGCAACTGGCCTTATAAACTACTTTAGACTTAAGGAAGCGTCTGTTGTGAGGGTTGTGAGGGCTGTCGGGGTTGTGAGTGTTGCGGTGAG
>CM042759.1:2050832-2120832 GCA_022496165.2 Catalaphyllia jardinei
TAATTATTCTTATTATTATTATAAATTATTATTGTTATTATTGTGTAACAGAAAATTATAATTATTGCCAATGCCAATAGACAGGCAATTATTTGAAGAGTTCCTGCCATTGCAAGAGGTCAACCCACAATGCTATAATTATAGTGCTTATTAACAATAAAATATTAATCATGAATTGATTAATAAAGGTAAGTAGTCAAAACAACAAATTGAGTTGAATTTCAAAACTTATTTTCCAGTTTTTCAAGCCTGTTAAAGTTGACCCTAAGCAATATGGAAAATTTTACAAGGGTGATTCCTACATCATACTAGAGGTAAACTTAAATTATGAAGTACTGGTTTTAACATGAATGCTTAGTAGATGTAAATGTGCTTTTATTATATTATGTTTTGAAAGTACTTACTCATCTCACTTCTTTTTTTTTTGGGGGGGGGAAGGGGGGTGGTTGGGCGAAGAGATTTGATTTCTGCTGATATACTTTTTGTGATATCCATGTTTTGCTGCCTTGATGTAGAATGGGGGGCTTGTGGTTTGTTTGGTAGAATTTTTATTGTGGATGAAGGAGATAAAAAAACCCCATTGAAATCTTAAAAAAAAAATGGTTTACTACCGAAACAGTTAGACTGTTTTTTCGGAGACACACAAAACAGTGGCTGCTGTCGAGAAACGTGTTTGAATTAAGCTCACGTGCTCTACAACTGACGTCAAATAGGTCAGCGCACGTGATCACATTCCTTCACGTTCCTGAGGCAACCCAGAAATCAGATGGCAATAACGGGCTTTTCCTTAAGTAAAAATGGAAGTTCTTTATTTGTGGGAAAAGTATACATGTAGATGATAACCTTTATCCATATCATGTTGGACAAACAACGAAAGCCAAAGATCAACGACTG
Organism: Catalaphyllia jardinei; assembly: GCA_022496165.2. Taxonomy (NCBI): domain Eukaryota; kingdom Metazoa; phylum Cnidaria; class Anthozoa; order Scleractinia; family Caryophylliidae; genus Catalaphyllia; species Catalaphyllia jardinei. The sequence goes on from CM042759.1 coordinate 2,051,727, forward strand.
AGAGGATTCAGAAGAAGCGCGAAGGAAAAACTGAGCAATACAGCACGAAGGAATATGCGCACGTGTGTTTTGCCACGTGACCCAAAACATTCGGCTTTCTGGCCAACAGCAACTGTTTCGTGCGTCTCTGAAAAAACAGTCTACCTGTTTCGGTAGTATTTCCAAGTGTCAATTTGCTTTTGCTATAATCACAGCTGGCTTCAGGTGATAGAATCAAGATATGACACAATCCTCGGCCAATGACAGTGTAACAAAATCTTGATTCATACTCACCTGTCGTAAGTAAGTAAATTAATTATTGCAAGTTTGGACCCCCTCCATGTAGCTTAGGAGCCAATATTAATTTACATCTCTCCTCTGTCTGTGGATTTGAAATCCTTTAATTTTGCGTTTGCGGCTATTTTGATTGCCTCCATGTTGCTGTTAAAGCACCATGTGGCTTATCAAAATTTGACCTGATAGTCTAGGGGCTATGTACATGTAGAAGCTATTTGGAAGCTTTTAAAGATCCCAATTTAGTATTTGACTGGTTCAGGTACAAATTGTACATTTCTTCTTTTTTCTTAAAGACAAGGACTGTTGGAAAGACGGCAAACATATTTTTTTGGCTTGGGCCAGAAACTTCTCAGGTAAGAAAAAAATCAGTCAAATGTATCAAGTATAACTAGTGCAATAATAGCTCAAAGAATTTGCTAACTAAAGGTTTTCTGCTTTTGGGATTACCCAATAATATTTTTGGAGAATTCATCACCTTTTCTGTTCCTGCCATAGATTGGAAATTGATCACATGTTCTCCTTGTTACATCCCCACTTTCCTCCTGATATTGTGGAGGCTTATAGTGGCGTCATGGTTTGTGTGCATGTCTTTGGATTGAGCGGTCTGGTTTTGTGTCCTGACTGGGGACTTTGTATTGTGTTCTTGGGCAAGTCGCTTAACTTTCATAATACCCTTTCCCACCCGGGTTTTAATATGGGTATCAGAAAATTTTATTGCTGGGGGTAAGGATGAAATGGGCCAGCATCCCATTTAGGAGGAGTAGAAATACTCCTAGTCATTCGTGTTACAGAAATCAGGGTAAGCGCTGACCTGATGGACTCCTTGGTTTGTATGCAGACTTTACCTTGATTCACTAGTTCTGCATTTTGCTAAGCTTTTCTATTTGTTACAAAGGATGAACAGGGAGCTGCTGCCAGCCTGTCTGTGATCCTTGATGAAGAGTTGGGTGGTTATCCTGTGCAGCATCGTGAGGTTTGTATAAAAAAAAATTATCTTTTGATTCACTTTTGAGCTTCACAATCTATCAAGTGAAATTCTTTATCTTACCAAAGGTCAATACCACAACCTGTGGATTGAAATCGTGGCGTTACCTAGCACCAAAGCTGTGGAACCTGCTACCAGAGTCAGACAGAACTATCAAAAATTTCACAGCCTTCAAAAATTGCATTAAAAAAATTGACCTTTCTGGCCTTTTAAGCTAATTTTCTATCTATTGTCATATTATTGATTGTACATAGGATTATTATCATTGCATCTTAAGCTTTAATGTTTGATCATTTTTAGATTGTACTTTATGAACTTACTTATATTTCCTTAAATTCTAATCATATGTGTTAATAGTTTTACTCCTAAATTTTAATTTTGATTTATGTGAAAAATACCTGTAAACTAGCTGGTGTGTCATTTCATGTAACGCCACACCTGAAGCTAAGAGTATTACACAATAAACTTGCATTGCAATGCATTGTATTGTATTGTAAATTTCTTTTCAAATTTCTTTATTCCAGGTTGGTGGTTTTGAAGATAAACAGTTCCGCAACCTTTTTCCGAACATAAGGTAAAAAGTGTTTTTAATTAATAATTAAAATTAATTCCTATTTACTACGCCACAAAGTGGGTATGGGTCTGTTGCACTTCCTGATGAACCCAGCCTATCTTGCTTTGCTACATGTCCGGCTACCCTCTCTGTATTGGTCCAACATCTTACCTTTGTCTGCCGCTTTGGAGCTACTGCAGACCCTATCAACCTTTGGGCTTCTCAAAGGCTTTGATATACCAGAGTCATTTTCAACCTAGTGCCTTTTCACCCAGCTTGGTATTGTTACTAGTAAAGTTCTTTCAGTTTTGATTCAAGTAGGACTTTAGACTGCCTGGCAGGCTTCACACACTCAATCCCTCTCAGGTACCTGCCACGCAGGCTAACGTCTACTCTATTTCAACTGCAGACACACTGCTGATGAATACAAAGACTGTTATCCTTGACCTAAACAAGGGATTGCCATGACAACTCTATATTACCTGTAGACTAGTTCACTTGGACCCAGTTGTCATTATTTTATTTCCAAATGTAGCTTGCTCGATGGTGGCCATGCTTCGGGTTTCAAGAAAGGGAAGAAAAACTTTGTAAAGGCATTGATACGTGTGAAAGGGAAACGTAAAGTTTATGCTTCTCAGGTGAGCTGACTATGATTTTTTTCAATTATTAACCTCTCCAGATGCAATGCAAACCTATCATTCCAAAATGGTCTGCCCTCTCCAATGAATATCCATACTTGAAATAATTGAAGGGATGCATGGAATAAAGCCATACATGGCTCTTGATGTTCATTCAAATTCTCTCTTTGTGCTACAAGCAAGTATAAGGCAATTTGAATGAGAATCTAACAGCTGGTCAGATGTCACTGAAAGCTTTTTTCCACACACCCCTTCAATTGACCTATTTGACAATGTCACACAACTTGAGGGGGTGAATAGGGATAAGCAAATCCACTGATATGTGCCTTTTTTTCACCAAATCCATCCATCTGCCAATATTTTTGTTCAAATCTGAAACCAGAACTACATCCAGAAACAGAACTGTAAAAGTTCAAAGATAATCTGGTAAACATGATTGCCATTCTTAATTCTGCACAAAAAAGTAAAGATGACTATAATAACATAGTACTGACAATTCCAATAACAGTCTCACACTTCAAGTTAGAAATTTCAAGGCAAATGAAAGGTATAGACTATATTGAAGAAACAAACACTTACCGTGCATTTTTACCTTTTGACACCCCCATCCGAAAAATTGGTTTTTGCCCTGAGCAGGACTCAAACCCACGTCTCCCTGATTACTAGTTGGGCGTGCTAAGCCACTCCACCATCAAGGCTACCACGCTGGCAACACAGCAGATTAACGAGATGAATTAGCAGCGTGGGGATCCTTAGGGCCCAACTTTTCTTCACTTGAGAGTGTACATGTATCATTGCCTCTATAACCCCAGACAAGGCTCTTCAACATAGTCTCACACTTGAGTAAAAATAATTTAGATGAACTCATTGACATACCAACCAAGGGTGAAGAAAGATCTATGATCCAAATTTTGTTTAGGACTCAAGATCTGAACATGAAGACAGACACTATCTGGAATCTGTGCCAAAATTCACATAAACTTACTTACACAATCCATTGTGTTTTCAAAATCCGTGAATCAATCAATGTATCTGCAAAATTCCACAATCAGTGCACATTTTAAAGCCACATCAGTCTATCTGAAAACCTATTCATCTCCCTCCAATAGATCAACAGTTTTTTACACTTTCCAATCGAGTTTGTATTGAGAGTTTTTGAGACCAATTTACTTACAGATTCAGGGCCCAAAGCTACATGTATTTTGACCTGTTGCGCTGCAATGACAAACGGCCATGAGTTGTGGTAGGAAAACAAATTTTCCTTGTAGCTCGGCAAATGACCGTCATGTGTTATCAGAAAATAAATTTTCCAATTTGTAGCTCAGCAAATTCATAGTGGCCATAATTGGTTGTCAGAAAACAAACTTTGCATTTTGTGTAGCTTGCTAAAAAGGCCGCGCTTTGTGGTCAGAGTGGTTAACTAACCTTTTTCATTTGTGAAAACAAGATGTAAATTTGAACAATGTAAACAAATACAAACACAGAATTTCAAAACATTAGGCAATGCGCTGTCTTGCGGGGTTGCTGGTCAAAAGTGTTGGTGATCTGAAATTGGACTCTAAGTGTTGTCAACAGCTCAAATGCCTTTCGTGGAAAATATTTTGTCCAGTACAAGTTAATACTTAATTAATGAAAACAATACTTGTACCACAGGTTTCAACTTCATGTACCGATCTTCTTTTGTCATTTGATCAAACTTAGTATTGAAATGCCACTGCAAATTCCCACTCCCATTTCTTTCCTTTAAGTAAATTGGCAGGGTTGGATCCTATGTTTGCATGAGTTTGTAACAAATTCTTATGAAACTTTGCACAGTTGCTGAATTCAGTATGGTAAATTGTGTGGTGAGGCTTAGTTTTTGTATGAATAAAAATTTCAAAATTATGGTGAAATTATGGTTAGCGTGTGAGCAAGTTTAACTTTGAGGCCTCTTGCGTGAGGGACTGTAAAGCGGACTGCTAACTGGAATTGTTATGATCCATCATGCGACAAGTTTCTCTTTAGCAATTATAGTAGGTGCACATCTCCCAACTTGCTGTTCACTTACCGTGTCCCAGTAGGCCAATTTCAATTTGTTAAAATTCTAACTTGGAAAAACAAAATAAATTGAAGGCCTTCATGCAAAAAGGGCGTATATCGGTGTTTGGCTGATTTTCATTTTTTGCAGGATCGAGTTAATTTTTTACAGACTGACTTGTTTTGACATGTAAAGCATCGTTCCGTAATTGTTATGGTCGATTTGGGCTTTGTTCTCTAGAAATAACGTGTGCAAAAAAACTCAGTTTTGCATGAAGCGGCATCTTTATGAGCAAATGTTTTGAAGGCAAATTTCGATGTGACCTGAACTTAAATGATTACTTTTAGCAGCTTCGATAGCACGTATATTTTTAAATATACGTTTTGGTTTGTAAAATAAGTAGGGAAACAGCCCAAAAAAAAACCGACCTTGTATCGAACCTGTGTCACGACAAAACAAATTCACATCCGCTCCATTCAGCGCCTTAACTGCTTGTGCTAACAAAGCAGCAGTAACTGATCAGCGTAATTATACGAATAATAAAACTAAGCGAAACAAAAGGTTCTTTTGTTTTTCATTGGACAAAAGGTCTCCAGAGGAAAACTGAGTTTTTTGCATACATTATTTCTGAAGAACGAAGTGCAAATTGATCAAAACAATTACGGAACCATGCTTTTCATGTCAAAACAACTCAGTCTGTCAAAAATTAGCTCGATCCTGCAAAAAGTGAAAATCGGCCAAAAACCGATTTACGCCCTTTTTGCACGAAGGCCTTCAATTATTATTATTCATCCGGAAAATTAGTCAGTGTGATATCTTTTTCTTTGTTCCCCTAAGACTCAGAACTAAGTTAGTAAGTGGCCTTAGTAGTTTTATGATTATTATTATTTTTTAATTTGATTTTTCAGGTGCCTCTTCTTGTTGATTCCCTTAACAATGGAGATTGCTTTGTTTTTGACTGTGGAAGAAAGATTTTTGTATGGCTTGGCAAAGAGAGCAATCCCAAGGAGAGGCTTAATGTAAGCTTGTTGATTGTTAAGTTTTTGTTGGGTTTTGCTGTGAAGTTAACACAATACTCCTGGCATTTTTACAAGAATTCTTAAGAAATTATAGTTATAGCCAATAGCTACAAGCAACTATCTATTATATAAACATATACTAATGGTGATTTTCTGAAGATTTCTGAAGATTTCCAAAAATTTTCAAAGATTTTTCCAAAATTGTTCTGAAGGCCAGGTGAACGTTTCCAAATGTTTTTCAAACACTTCCGAACGTTTTTCAAAAACTCCCGAAGACTGAGAAAGATCCGAAGATGTGTTGATCAGACACCAACAAATTTAAGTGTTGTTTTTTAAGTGTATCACATAGAACTCCTTAGAAGAATAAAAATTAATGCTGTTTACCATTTGCAAATATCAGCATTAGTTCCGGACATATTTAAGTTAGAAAAATGGGTAAAATATGCAAATGACATGACTGATGATGTCATACACTCAACCCAATATAATACTGATTATTAAAAACTGGATCTTTGGATAATGCAATTTGCAATGCAATTTGCAATGCAATATATGAGCCATTATACCATGATCTACAAAAATGGCGAGCGTACGCGTGTCACTGATTTTTTGGGCCTTTTTTTTCTTATTGTAGTCTAGTTTTCTATATTTCGGGGCGTTTTAAAAAAACAATAATTATTCCACTTGCGCTTATTGGATATGAGATGATTATAGCCAACTCGGTGCTACGCGCCTCATTGGCTATCTGTCATCTCATATCCAACGTGCGCTCATAGAAGAATAATTGTTAAGTATATAAATAGAGCTGTCTTGACCAATCTGCAGTGCAAAACATTGAAACTTGGCAGGCTAATAGTTCTACAGGAAACACACCTATGACTATAAAAAATTCCGTTCCCATGGCAACTCACTCTTTTCCAGTCCCCACCCACTTGATTTCAATATGTTGGTGATTTTCAGTTTACAAATGTTAAACAGGGTCACAAAGTCAAGCTAACATATTTTTAGTCTTGCTGGATAACGCATATGAAGTGCTGTAAGCAAATATCAAAGTGAAACGACAAAGTTGGCCAGAAAAGCTTTTAATATGGGGGAGGTCTGGAACCCAGTATGTTGCCATATTAATGGAACTGTTGAGCTCATATTGTGGAGCACATTTAGTAGAACCTAACTGCAAAGAATCAAACATTTTTGATACAAATTGGCTGAGATAACTCTTTTCATCATATTTGAACAAAATCTGTTTGAGTGTATGACGTCATCACTTGTCTAATTTGCATATTTTAAAACCTTTAACATCTCTGGTCCAATGAAAAGAGATATTTGAAAACAGCATTTTTCTTATGCAGTCTACTTGTTTTTGTTTCAAAATGGCTTAAATAGGAAAGGTTCGATTTTCGTCATAGTACCACTTTAAAGGGACAAAAGAAAAAATTGTTAATATAAAAAATGATATCTTTACACATGATGATATCACATTGTTTTTATCAATTTGATACCACCTAGTATGCCACTAACATTTATATAACAAATGATAAGTTTACCTGCCTAGTAATAGCTCTCAGCCTGATGAGATGGCTAATAGTTCAGTGATTACAATAAAAAGGTAAATTTAATGCTTGGAGTTTTTCCATCAAGCACATTATATAACTTAAGTCTTTTTACATATGTCAGGCTATAACTTATGGGCGAGAATTACGAGATGAGGAGCGAGCTGGTTTGGCTACTGTTACTGTGGTTGGTAAGTGTCTTAGTTTTCAAATTGACATCAATGATGTCAAAATTTGATAATGTTGTCAGTTATATTATTATTGTAAAGGGGTTTGGTGGATCACTGTTGTTTGCAGAGCTGAATATATGTTTGAGAATCCTGGTTTTCAAACCTCCAAGAATAGCCAAAATTGGTTGCAGGGTTCCAGATAAGTTTTAATGGTTGAGTGTCAACAAGGAATTTGAACAGGTCAATTTTCACTGCTCCCAAATCATTGTATTACTGCTCCCAAATCACTGGATAGGAGTTCTGTGTTACTGTCAAAAACAAAACTGGACTGAGCTGCCATCACAGCTTCAATAATGACAAAGGTTATTATGTGACATCTAGTATCGAAAAGGATGTTGATCGCTTCATTGAAGATTTAGACAAAGTATTTGCTAAGTACCAGGGCACTTACCACATTGGCTCAAAATCTAAAACTTCAGAAGCCAGAAAGAGAAAGGAGCAGAGAAAAAAATCAGAGAACAGGAGATTGAATGCTTTAAATAACAGATGAAAAAGAGTTTGCATTATATTTAGATCCTTGGGAGGAGAGCCTGTTGAACTTTGTTATCAGCCAGATATATATGTAATTTAGCAAGTCGATTCAGTTGATGAAGAAACATTACTTTATTCACATCAAAAACTGACAAAGCTTGTCTACGAGATCTGTTTGATTCCCATTCTTTTATGGGGGAAGCTGAAAAGGGCCAATGTCATGATGTCTGGATTTATGAAAACAGTGCTAAAGAACTCGATTTCATCTTGTTTTGACTGCTTTTGTAGGCCACCTAAGAGCTACATAAAGGGGAAAAAAGGGAAAGGATGGCAAGAGAAGCAAGATAAATGAGAGGGGAAGGAGAAAAAAGACTGACTTTCCTTTTAATTTTTATATCGTCGACTTTGGAGAAAAAAACGCTTGCTTGGCGAGCGATTTCAATTCTTTAGCACCATTTTTGACTGCTCTTTTAGGCCAAATAAGAGCTACGTATAGGGCAAAAAAGGGAAAGGATGGCAAGGAAAGCAAGATAAACGGGTGGAGAAGGAGAAAAAAGTTTCCGATTTTTGTCCTTGCCTTGCATCTTTTCTTCGGTTTTTTTTGTGAACAAGACGGTTCATGGACATTGTATACATTGTACTTCTCGATGGCATTCAAGTCAAAACACAAAATACGACTTTTAAATCTTTCATGGGTGACAGTTCTTCAATATCAGTATTATTATATTCACATGCCTCACAAGGTCGATGGAGGAGGATATTTTCACAATTAACAACTTTGAAAACTGTTCCATCGGATGAGAAATCAAATTGCTGCACATGCGCAGAAGGATGTTAAGTGCCCTTTAAGGGCCCCCTCCATCAAATGAGTGATTTTTCTTTGAGCCCCCCCCCCCCCCTCCACTATCTTGGCAGCAATTTTATGTAATGCCCTCCCCTCTAGTTTTTCAGCCCCCCTCCCTCCTGATAGTTATTGTACAGTCCCTTATATAACTGTTATGAAATCAATCACATGTCCAGTCTGGTAAACATCAACAATATGACAGATCCCCCATATATCTGGAACACCATGTTCAACAAATCAGGTAGCTGGAAAAATCGAGGATAAAACTACTGTCAGTGTTTGACTGGGGTGAAGAAGACAGCATTGGTTCCGGTTATTGAGAGATTCAATGAAGCAAGCATTTGAGACATGAGGATTCCAACTATTTGTTTCTTTTTTGTGAATTTGTGTGTTCGTTTGTTGCTCATAGTTAAGTTTCTGCAGTGCTCATTTTAGCCTCGGCATAATTAATTATACTTTTCTAGCTATGGACTTCACCCAGACAAATATCTGATGAGAAGGTTGAACCTTGTGTTGCAAAGTGTTGGTGTATTTTTGTTGTTGTTGTTAGTTCCCCCAAGAGGAGGAACTTCTTAATGACAAAGGACAGTACTTATGCTCATCAGAAATGTTTTAAAAGAACCACTAACAGGTACCATTAGATTCTGTTTTGTGCACATTCCTGGAAACTTTTTTCACCCCTAAGAGGCTCCAATTCTGGAACAACACATCATCTCCTGTGATATTTTTTCCACTCAATACCCTAAAAAGTAATGCAAAAGCTCCCACTGTGGAACCTCCCCCCTCCCCCCACCCCCTATACTAACATTTTGCTGATGATCTCTAACAATGTTTTTTCAAATGCAGAAACACCAGAAGAGGAGGAAGAGTTCTTTTTGGAACTGACTGGAAACAAACGTATTGTTCCTATTACTAAGGAAGGTGAAAGTGATGAAGCCCATGATGAAACCCTATCTCTCAATTTATACAGGTATTTGGACACAATACTTGTTGTGTGTTTGAGAAATGGCAAACCTTTTCCATGTTTATTTTGAGTTTTAGTCTAGATCTACCAGAGTTGTATCACGGATGCCATTCCCTGATTGGCTACGTTACTCATTCTGTTCTAGAGTAGTGTAACAGTGTGAGCTTGTTAACAAAATGGCAGTTACTTCTTTGCATTTTTGATGTGTCTGGGAAGAAGATTTAAATATGGTTCTGGATGAGAAGTGGTTTTGTACAGTGAAACGTGTATTAAGCAGACATCCTTTGGACCCTTGCTAGTGTGGGCTTAAGGTATCAGTATACCCCAAAATTGACCATTTTTCAAAGAAATTGGTTTTGCTTTCCCAGGTAGATCTTATTACAATCTTTCATTTTAAAAAAAGTTCTATGAAAAACATTGATTCTATGCAAAGTTACAAAAGAAAAAAGTTTCTTTGCATTAATTATCTTTCATTGATAGCTCTCAGGGGGTCACCAGAAGTACCTGAGGCTCCGTGACAAAATGCGGCGTATGAACCATTACCAAACGTTTTTGTTTGGTTGGTCAGCAAGCTGGTCTGGGCGTTCTCTGTTTGTAGATTGTTGATTTAAGCTTGAACATTTCATCAAAGCGCACGCTACAAAGCTCTGAGTCAAAGAAAGCTAGCCATCCAGGTGGAAAGATCCTGCTGTCAGGACCAGCCATGTAAACATTCGAAGCCCAAGTGGAATGCCGGGCTAACAAATTGACCCTGACCAGCCCCTCACCAAACTTTCAAAACGAGCCATGTACTTTGCTCCATAGTCTCCTAGGGAGAGTTTTGTCCAGGCTAAGTTGAATGTGTCTATGGCTGGTCTTGACAGCATGATCTCTCGACCCAAATGGCTAGCTTTGATCGATTCAGAGCTTTGTAGCAAGCAGCTGGCATGCCTTTAGTGATTTTTTTTACGCTTCAAGCCAGGGTCAGTCCAGAATCAAATGTGTAGCCTTTACGGTAAATATGTCGAGTTTCACATGCTGAATGTTTGCATAAAGGTTAACAAAAAATAGCTCCTCGCATTGTGAGCTTGGGCTGGCTGTGGTGCAATGAAAGATGGCCATTAGGGTATACTAATATACATTAATAAAGGGTGTCCACTTTAAGCAATAATAGTAACTTATTAACCCTTTGGTTAACCCTTTTGTAACTCAGTATAACAGCCGAAGATCAAAGTGATATCAGTTGAGCTTTGAAGCGATATCACTCAACAGTGTTTAATGGGTTTAAGCTAGCCATTTGGAAGTAGAAAGCCCTTGAAGTGTCCACTTGTTGCAGGTTTATGCAACAAAATGTTGTAATACTGGTCTGTTCGTGCGCTTAACAGAGGTGTCTATTGAATGCAAGTCTATTTTACAGTAAATGTAGGAGGGGAGTCTGGGACTCAAGTTGGTGTCCACTTAAATAGAGAGTGCCTGCTTAATTATAGCGTCAACTTACTACAGGTTTCACTGAACTAAAACAATAATTAATATATTACTTGCTCTCAATTTCTATGCAATATATAGTAGACTCCTTGTCAACCACCACAGAATAGAAATCTTGAGCTCAAACTCTAAAATTGCTAAATAGAAACATACAGGGAAATCTGGGAGAACAACAGGATGGAAGTTTAGTACACAAGACAAAACACCTCTATTTCAGCTGTAAGTATCACTCATGGCAATCTGAATGGTTGATTTGTTATTTCAGGGTCCAAGAGGATTCCACTGGAAATATCACAATGAAAGAGACCGGCAGTAAACCTCTGAATCGTGGAGATCTAGACTCTGATGTTAGTCTTGCTCCCATGTTACAATGCCTAAATAGTGGCTTGTTTTCAATGTACTGTATCAAACATCAGCTTGCCAGTGAGGTCAAGAAGACGCAAACAAAGGAAAATGACATGTTTATCTGTTTCGTTTGTTTGTGTCCTCTAGACCTCACTATCCAGCTGAATTTTAATAGTGGAGCTCTGGCAGCCCTTAGCAGAGCCCGGTACTCATAGAAAAGGAAACCCAGGAATGGATTTTCTGATCATTATCATGGAAGCTGCGACGACAGCAATGACAGAATAGCACAACATGTTGGCCATACTCCAGCTAATAGATTGACAGAGACATGCCGCCTTGGTTTATAGGGTCCTTCTTTGATATGGGACATTGATGTAATGGTCAATTAATGCTTGTCAAAACAAGGAATCCACTGACCAGTATCACATGACCATATCACAGACTCAAGTTTGATACTCATTGAGGTCGCACTCTGACTATGAGCCAATAGTCGGAGTTTTATGTCATATGGAAAATAGTGCGCCAAGTCTAAAATTTTTTCGCTTTGTAAAATTGTGGAAATAAAAATCGGTGGCAAAAACCCGGTTTGAGAATTTACTAAAACGATTATTCCATTCGCCCTTGTTGGATATGAAGTGATTATAACCAATTCGCACTACGTGCTCGTTGGTTATTTTATCACTTCATATCCAACCCAGGCTCATGGAATAATTGTTATATATTATGGCAAAAGTCCCTTTTTGCAATAGACCAGTACGGTATATCAAAATTCAGACTAAAACAATAGACCTCAGTACCAGGCGCTGGGGAATAAATCCCACAGACTCTGTAGTTATTCCCCAGAGCCTTGTGCTGAGGTCTATTGTTTCAGGCTGAATTTAATATGTCAAAATTGGTCTATTTATGTGGCAATTTGATTTAATATTCACTAAATCAAAGTTTGTTTCAAGTCTCCTTGCAAGCCAAGTCACCCATCAGGCTGGAGGTTATCTAGTTGCTGGAGTTTGAACTGTACTGTTTCTATTTTCGGCAGGATGCTTTTATTCTGGAGACTGGTCAAGGCATTTATGTATGGGAAGGAAGGAAATCAACTCGGAATGAAAAAAATCAAGCTGTCAAGGATGCTCAAGTTAGTGACAGTTTATTAAGCATTGTCATTTTATCTATGTCAACTCTCTTGGATTATCTTAAAGAGTCTCCTGAAATTGGCAAATATGAAGAATTATAAACCATCAATTAATTTCACTCACGCGTGATTGGTCTAAACAGGTCATGTAACCAAATATTCCCCAATTTTCAAAACTGTGAGTACTGCGAAAAAGATTGCAAGGATAATAATAGCCTCCATTGGGTGTGAAAATATGCTCCGATATTTGTCCTTGAACATTATCTGTTCCTCAAAGCTCACAGTTTTCCTTGGAAAACTGTTCTCTTCTCGGAACAGACAATGTCTGCGGAAAAATATGCTAGCATATTTTTGCACCAAATAGAGGTTAATGTTTATATATCCTGTCCCCCATACCAAGGTGAAAGGATTCATACAGAACATGGACTGGGGTGTTTCTTACCTTTAAGGGGTGAAATGTTTTCTTGGTAGCCTCAAAAGGTCCACAATGGGAGCTTTTGCAGTACCTTTTAGGGTATTGAGTTGAAAAAAAAAAAGACAATAGATATTGTGTTGTCTTAGAATCAGTACCTTTTAGGAGTGAAAAAAAATTCAAGCCACACCCACAAAACAGTATCTTGGTACTTCTTAGAAGTTCTTTTCAAAATTTTTGATGAGTACCCTTGTCTTTTTTAAATGGGAGTCCCCCCCCCTGGCTCCCATACAGGTCATACAGGTCACTAAATCTGCTGAATGCAAAGTACTTGAATTATTTTCACACTAACTTTTGGCTGTTTTTGGCAAATGTTTAACAATTATTGGATGAGGTTGAGCAAAATATTGTGATTTGTTAGTGGTGAGCAGATCAATTATTTGCCGAAGCCAAAGGCTGAGGCAAATTGATCTGCAAGACACTAACAAATCATGATATTTTGCTATAACCGAGTTCAATAATTGTTTTATCATTCGATCACCAAGTTTGTTTTCATATTTTAATCACTTCCTGGCAGCTCAGGGAAGCGGTCTGCCAGTTTTCTCTCAAGAACATGATTCCAATTACGCATGAGCAGAATATTATATGCAGCAAAACAAGTTTAGACAGTACTACGCATGAGCAGACTATTATTTGTAAGCAGTTATTTGCAGGTCACATGCTGGGCTCTTGGCCAATGGAAATGAAGAATAAAGCGCATCGAATGATAATGGGTGATATTTGATGTTTTTGTGATTGATGTTGCCAAACTCACTTGTGTACTATTGGGAGGGTTGAGAAGAGAACAAATCGACAGTCTCCTGAATTTCAGATTTAAATTGTACATATGCATGAACAAAACATGCTACATTTCTTTGACAACATTCATAGTTTTGTGCTCCAAATGAAACATTTTTAGTGGTCCAGTCGATACAGTTGTCTGGGAAACTGACTCATTTGAAAACTAAACCTGTGCAAAAAACCTTCACGCTTCATGGTTGAATGCAAATTGTAGTAATAATTGGCACCAAAATTCAGCAAATTGCCATCTTGTTTCTCCAGCGATGTAACTTGCACTGTGCATGGGTATGTTGCTAGTGAACATCCTTTTGCTTGTGCTTAAATTTACACTTGTGCCTGGCATCACCAATTTATTAACATGGCCAAATTTTAAAGTTCAGGATGCCCTTAATTCATGTCAAATTTGCCTTTGTTTTTAAGGGGTTTCTCTCTGCCAGACAACTGAATCCTAACACTCCCATTAAAATCATTCGAGAAGACCTGGAACCAACAGAGTTTAAACAATATTTTTCTTCATGGGAAACTACAGTGCCCTATGGAATGACACAGACATACCATGCTGGTCAGGGTATTGCCACTAGAGGTACATTCTGAGTTTTATAATACAGGAAATATCCATACCTCCCCCAGAAGGGATTTTTTCCCAAGACCTTTCCCCCCAATACCCCTCAAGCCTGATACATTTCTTTAAATGTCTTGGTCTTGAAGAACCCAAAACCCCCCAGAAAATTCCAATCCCCCCCTGTAGAGGGGGGGGGGGGAGAGTGGAGTATGGATATTTTCTGGGACAGCATATTTTTTATGAACTAATATAATTAGTTATTCTGTTAGAGTTTTTACAATAACTGCCATTGCTATGTCCGCTGGCTAACTGTTCAGAGCTGTTATTGTAACACCTGTTAGGACTGACCATGCTTCATATTGTCCCTCAATGCTACCGGTGAAATTGCCTGTTCTTGATAGAGCTCATTCAGAACGTAACAAGTTTGTTCTGGGTGTGGAGAACACGGCCACAGGTTACTCTAAATGTAATGACATCCCTGTAGTTGATACCATTTGTGGCAGCAGCTATGAAGAAATTTATCCGTTTCAATACGTATTTGATTTTGTTCAGCTGTGCATTAATTTTTGCATGTTTAACTTTGTTTGTTTTAATTTATGATTATAGTTATGTTTTTATTGTAGTAATATTTGAGTTTTCTTTGCTAATGTTTAAAATTAATTTATAGACCAATGGCATATAGAGCAGTGATGAATTTAAATAACAATCTTAGCCTTGCTTTGAAGAACAATATATTTGTCTGGAAACAAACACAATAATATTGAACTGCTCTATTTTGATCTCTTAGGGAAACTGATAAGTAGTTTGAAATAGTGGGAGTTTGAAATAACTGATAGTAAATGGTTGAAGGGCAAATCCAAGGGAAATGGTGTTATGTTTGACATAACAGGGAATTCGAAATAACCTAGTTCAAATTATGGGGTTGAACTATTCAAGTCTCAAATCTTCTAAAGCTATTGTTTTAACACTGTCACATCTATATGCAAATTGTCTACAATTACATGCCTGCCAGTTAAATGCAGCTTAACAGAACAGAGTTTGCCAGGATTCCACATGTTCTCAGACCAAAGTGGGCTGGTAGCAGTCTGCCTTTATCGAGATTTTTCTTGAACTATAGTGTTTTTGTGGGATCTGTTCACCAATGCTGTTTTCCCCTTTCCCTTTCTCTGTTTCCACTGATTTATCAGTGTGACATTGCCTGTTGTTTTCCCTTTCATTTGGGGTTTTCATGGCTGGGTTGCCATAATGTGCCTAATGTGATGGTCTCAATTCCATAGCAGCTGACTGCCAATATTGGAAGCTCCTGGATGTCTCTCAGGCACGCAACCTCAATTTTGCAAGACAGCAGCTTTTAACACTATTTTTTTTTCACTTTTTGCAGAAAAACTGGACCAAAGACCGAAGTTTGAAGTGAAATCCATGCATGACAGAAGAAAGCCGGTGACTAGCTCCCTCCCTGATGATGGCACAGGCACAGTCCAGGTTTTTAGGGTAAAAGGATTTAAGTTAGAAGAACTTCCCGAGAAATCTCATGGAGTGTTCTACTCTGGAGACTGCTATGTCATTCTGTACACTTATCTCAAGAATGGCAGGGAGCGGCACATCGTCTACTTTTGGCTGGTGAGGACTTCATTTAAAACCTTCTTGAATGTTCTCATTGCCAAGGTTTTGGATTGTCAACGAGAATGGCAGTCTGTACTAGTGGTGTAACGATTTTAAAATTGAATTTTTGATTAACCATGATTATGACCATTCGGTTCGATTCACAATTGTTTGATTCCAGATTTCGATTTTGGTTTGATTTTGGTTCGATTTTTTGCATACCTCTCCCAGGGGACCCTCAGCGACATTGACCAAGTGACTGTGAATCCACCTGCATCTTTTAGATATGCTTTGTTATAGTACTGTGTGTATCATGTTGTAAAAATTAAAAACTATAATTGAATTGAAATAATCTTACAGTGGTTATCAATCACACGCGACCTTCAGCACAAAAAAAGTCTAGACAAAACTTAAGTTTTGGTGGACGTCAGTTGTCTCCGCCTCCTTGCTGACTGTATATATTACTATACAAAATTTACCTGAAAAAATAAGTGAAACCTTGCGGCGGTCCACTCGTAAAAATAATCATTTTACTTTCGTCATGTAAAGCTAGCTCTGGCTAGCTCGCTAACTGCATTCTTGAAATCAATAAATGAAAACAGGCGTTTGTCGGGTTTTAATGGCCCTTTGCATGCATGAATGACTCCGAGAGCAAGCAAATCTACACGGAAACAAATTATTTCTGCATGTATTTTTCTTGGGGCTACAGACTAAACAATACTTAATTCAATAAAACTTATAAATTATTACCTTATTATAAGGTTTTCAAGACGTTTACGTCTTGCTCAGTCCACCTGTAATTCCAGGATGAATATGCGCGGAAATAATTTGTTTGCGTGTAGATTTGCTTACTCTTGAGGTCATTCATGCATCCGAAGGGCCGTTAAAACCTGATAAATGCCTTAAGTTTTGTCTAGACTTTTTTGTGCTGAAGGTTGCGTGTGATTGATTACCGCTGTAATAGAAAGCAATTAATCGAAATATAAATTGAGAATATGAATTGCTACACCCTTGGTCTGTACAAAACAGTCATTAACCATCATTATGGTCAATTGCCAATGATAGTTTGTAAGAAAGGGTGTGCAAATTGTTTGAAATGTAGAGACCGCAATGAGATTCATGCTCTGTTTACAGGCCATAAGCAAGAGTGATGGTCCTTGCCATAGTTAATAGATTGGAATGGTTATGAAACCCAACAAATTAAAATTTTCATTGTATCTTTCTGTTTGCCCTTTTAACCTTGACCATGTACCAAATGGGATTGCTGTTTACCACTGACAAAAAAAAAGGCAACGGAAATGTTTCAATATGTAATACATTGCCTGATTTCAAACCCTGAAGGACTAGGTACGAGTCTGTAAATTATGGGATAAACAACTATTGATCCACATAGCCAGAAAGAGCACTCAGAGATTCACAAAATCCCCAAGTTTGGTGTTAATTAGGCTAGTTTTGACTGAGATACAGCGATTTAAAAATGCCAAAATTAACAAAGAAATGTATGGCCATCCAGACGCTGTCTGACACAGCGTCCGGATGGCCATACATTTCTTTGTAAATTTTGCCATTCAAATGGCTGTATCTCAGTAACAATTAGCCTGATTAACGCCAAACTTGGAGATTTTGGAAATCTCTGTGTGCTCTTTCTGACTAGCTGGATCAATAGTTAAGGATAATGACGTCTTTATTGCACTATTCACATAGAATTTACGTTACATTTGTAGAAGTAAGTTATAAAACAAAATTAAAATAAAGATAGAAAATTAACGAAATTAAGATGTGCGCAGTGACCAAAGTAGCAGATGCTTCCGAGTTGGCCACTGCCACGTTAAGCTAACTGGCGTAGACAAAAAGCGTGATGAAAATAGATTTTACCCAGAGTAAAGGTGCTAAAGTAAACAAATGTCTAGGTGGATACATGAATCAAATAAACAATAGAAAAAAGAGGCTAAAGTAAACTAAATCAATATATTCTAGGAAACAGATTGCGAATCTAATCCCATAATTTACAGACTCGTACCTAGTCCCTCACGGTTTGAAATCAGACAATGAATGCGTGAGTGCAAAGAAAATGATTGCATGAGCGTGGATCTTCCAACAGAAATCTTTGCGTCTCAGGCACCATCTTCCTCTGTTAACTATGCCATGCAAAATCTACAGTCCTCTTGTTGTAAATGACATTGCCTATCAGGCACATGTAGCAGTATTGGACATTGATCTAGATGACCAGTAGGTCACTGCTTCGACTGCACTCTGCCCGGGCACAATTTTTGTGACTTTTTAACCAACCTCCTTACTGAAAGAAAATGAGAAACATGATTCCATCATGAGATTGTTTACTTTTATGATAGGGAAATGATAGCACAGCAGATGAACAAGGAGCAGCTGCAGCTGGTGCGATAGCCCTTGATGACAAGTACGACGGAGAACCCTATCAGGTAAGTACTTTGGCTCATGTTTTCTCCGCGTCTTGCTTGTCTGTGGCTCCTCCTTTTGTCTTAGCATCTTGCTCCACCTCTGCCTCCCCTTCAGCCTCCTGTGTCTCTTCCCCTCTGGTCTCCTCCTTTTTTGTGGCTTTCTCTTTGCCCATTTTCTTTTCCTTCTCCTCTCCCTTCTGCTCCTCATCATCATTGTTGTTGTCATCGTTGTCATCATCATCATCATCATCATCATCATCATCATCATCATCATCATCACTTTCTGCATCAGTAGCAGCAACATTTTGTGTCTATCCTACCCTGTTAAGTCCTTGCACTATCACTCTTGCAGCATTCCAGCTTCTATGCATCTTCTATGCTTTTTCATTACGTCCCCTGTCCTCCTTTGGATTATTCTTGGTCTCCTTACTGTCCTTCCTGTTGGTTGCCATGTAATCACTGTGTGAATGAAGTATCATCTCCAAGATCACAACACAGTGACTCTAGCTAAGCTTCAGATCTGGACCATTTAATCTTAAGCCCATCAAATAGGTCACCACGCCTCTAAGACTGTGCAGAGAGTAAGACTTGTTAGTTTAATGATTAATTATTGCTCCTGAACTGTTTAATTTTTCAGGTTCGAGTTTGTGAAGGGAAGGAACCTGAACATTTTTTCATGATTTTCAAATGTCGGCTTATCATCTATCAGGTAAGCATTACAGTTTGTCATGGAAAAAATTTGCATTCAAGGGAGAAACGTTTTCCAGCAAAATTTAACGTCACGTGAATCGTATCTTCAAATTTAACCTTTAACTTTAGGACTGATGGTATAATTTGACTCTTAGGTGAAGCATGTGTAACAATATTTTTGCTATTTCTGCACTTTTCATGGTTAATCCTGCTCATTTACATTACAATGAAATCTAGCATGTATGTGACGGAATTTCAGGCTATTTTGTATTTTTAGCATAAGCCCGAAGTTGCCTCGCATCCACGTTGGATTACATTGTAATGCGAATGAGAAAAATTAACCGTGAAAAGGGCTATTGGAAAGAACATATCGAAAATGTGCCTAACATGGCTAAGTTTGAAGCCCCTTGCATAAAAGACTGTAAGTTCTGAGAATATTTATGGATGACATGGAAAATGTTGCTGGTGAGCAAGGTCTTGCTTTCCAACAACTTTTTTCATACAAATCTTCTTAATTTCAAACCGTCATAAAATCTCATTCCTCGATGCCAGGGGTCTTAAGGTGGCTTACTACAGTTTTTTTCCGAGACTCAGTAGCGCGCGCTACAAATGCCTGCTAGACGGCAGCATTAATCACGCGAGCAAAAATGATGTAATTAAACCTAGGAAAAAGCGGAAACATCTTTAGCACTTGAAAGGCATTTAATCACTTCAATATATGTAGGAATAGTTTGAACTGCTTTCAAACATGTGTTCAAGCCTAGGGCCAATAATAAATTACAGAAAAGGTGCATAAACAACCGGTAAAAAAGCTTAAAATTCACTCTTGCTTTTTCGCACGCGATGCATGGCGTCACTTGAGCGCGCGCTTAGATAAAGGGCATGCGCAATTCAATTCTCGTCCAAGGTTTTAAAATCCTGTCTTTGATCGAGGATTGCTCGAAAACCTACCGTACAACCTATGACGAAATTGTCACAGTTGATTTGCTGGGGTGAATCACGTTTAGAGCCAAAATTAAAAAAAAAATCTGTAAGACAGATTTTGAGCTATTTTTGATTTTACATTTTCTTAGTTTGCAAAAAATCTGTCTTACAGATTTTTATTTTACTTTTCATGAGTGTTAAACCAGACCCAATTTCTTATTCCTGAAATTTTCAGGTGGGGTCATACAGGTAGATTTTGAGAAAAACGTGACTTAACCTACTAGTGCCCAGTCTCTCATGGGGTTCCCGGTCGCCCATATTGGCAATTTGTTGACGTTCAATTGTTCAAATTCCCCATAGAATGGTAAAAAACTTAAGCAAACAGTAAATAGTGCAGGGAAAACAGCTTGGAACCTTTTTCAAAATAGTTTAAAGTTGTGCTTCTATACTCCATCAAAACTGTAGTAAGCCACCTTAAACTTGGCCATTTTGATATTGTCAACTTGCTTTTTCCATTTCTGGTATTCTTTAAGTTACAGTCCATAATTTTATGATGGCCCAGCTGCAAAGGGCCTTTTGTTAACGTTGTCTGCTGTCTAATTGTAGGGTGGGCATGCTAGTGGATTCAAAAACGTGAAAAATGAGGAAACTGGCAGAGACACCCGTATGCTTCAGGTTCGAGTCACTGGAGACAATGCTAGGATTGTTGAGGTAATGCACTGACTGATAGAAATAAACCTGTCTACTGCCAGCCGCTTTGTTAGCTCTTACTCAGAAAAAAACCTAGGTTAAAACAAATTAAGTGAAGTTGAAATCATTTTTACCCAAACGATATTTTAAACTACAACAGCAAAAAGTGTGAAAAATTCTGTACCAGTACCATTGACAAGAGCTTATTCCAGCTTCTCGGGGCAATTCGTTTTACCATGTTCTTTCTATAATTGGGGTTGAAATTTTTGCCCGTCGATCAGAGTCTAAAGTGAGTATTCTTATGAGGCATGTATGATAAACAAAGATTCCTTTTGTATAATTGAACAATAGCGTTGATTTGGAGCAAAAATTTGCTCGGATATTTGTCCGTGCTCATCACTCAGATGTTTCCCAGTTTTAGCATGTGTTATTCATCAATATATACCAAAACAGTGAATAGCGTTGAATGCGTGCTCTGATTGGCTAATCAAACTCCGAATATCCTTTGCTATTTACCTCCGAGCAACTCGGGAAAAAAATGACGTCCCGGTTTACATCCACCGCCATCCACCTCCACTTCGGGGAAATAGTTGTTAATTATTTAGTTCTGTGTGGCGCGTTTAGACCAATCCACTGCGTCCAAGCAAAAATATTTGATGGATTATAATGACTGTAGCATATAGGCTCCACCGTGTAGGTAGAATTTTACTAATAACTGTTAATATCTTTGGACAGGTTCTCCCAGTCGCCCAATCCCTGAACAGCAGTGATGTGTTTTTGATACATAGTTCCAATACTTGCTATCTGTGGGTTGGTAAAGGCAGCATTGGTGATGAGAGAGAGGTTGCCAGAGAGGCTGCAAGGCTTATCTGGCAGTCTGGTGATCCAGACCGTGCCATGGAAGGCGATGAGAGAAGTGGTTAGTGCTAATCCGTGAAATCCTTCAAAAGTTGTAGAGAACAGTTTATTAAATTTCAAGGACGCCTGAAATGGTCTTGAAAAGAAGAAATTTCTATACAACGTGCTTGGAAATGATTAAAACGCTTTTGATTTGAAGGGAAATAACGTAGGGGTGTTTAATTAAAGGAACAGTGGAAGCCGGATTTTGGAACCTCCAAGGGAAACGAAAAATTGTTCGAAAATTAGTTCAAGAAATTGGGAGAAAAATTACAGTGTTCGACTTAAGATAGGGAAACGACTTTTAATTCGAGTAATTGGGAGGAGGGTTTCAGGAAGGGTTTCAGAAATCGGGATTCCACTGTAATTCAAAGACTGAGGACAGATTTTAAAATGGACAGATTTTGAGATCTCAATAGTGCATGTCAGCCAGCCCAAGACATTGTTTGACCGTATATCCAAACACATCGTCAGTTCAACTCTGTTCTCGGTGTTCTGAAGTGATGTGTTACTTAAATTACTCCTTGAATCTTGTTTTCTAAACTAGCAAAGACTATGGATGAAATCTGGACATTGCTGGGCGGGGAAGGCGACTACTCCTCAACTAAGAAGAACTGGGCATGTATTGTACAATGAATGTGAATTTTGAATGTGGTGTAACAACCTGTTCCAGGCTCGTGGTGAGTTTGGACGATCGAAAAAGCAGGCAGGTGATGAGTGGGGTCTGGGTTCTGCCTCTCTCCCAGACTTTTTTGCTTTTCTTGCAGGCTTTTTTCATCGTGCCGACTTACCGAGAGCCTGGAACAGGCCATACTGTAAAAGAGGGTGTATATCACGTGACTGAGTACCAGTTCGTCGCATGCGCAAAGCTTTCTTAACAGCCTCGTTTTGAAATTTACTCAGCAACTTTTGCTCCTCAAAGATGAGATTCCTCATGGAGAAATAATTGCTACCAGTGATGGTTTGTTAAGCAGATTTTGATCCAAACAGACAAGACTGCACAAACAAAAAATCTCACTTAGCGTTTAGCGTCTCTTTTTGATGTTAAATATTTAATTATTTGATCATGCCACACTTTCTCCTTTTCGTTCATTACTGTCTTCTGACAGTTTGTTATGTTAATGTACAGTCGTACAAAATGAGTTACAGAAAGCACACAACTAATGCCAATAGCTTTCTTCCACTGTTCCTTCTCTTATCCGGTTGTGAAGACGGCATGGTGTAGTGATTAGGGGGATGGAATCTGGACGTCCAGGGTTCAAATCCTGACACCAGATGGATTTATGTATGGTGGTCCCAATTTAAATTCCTTTACTTCTTGTAAATGGCTACCGGGCCCAGGGCTATCACCAAGGTTTTAGTCACTTGTAGCCTTACTCTCCACAATCACAGCAAATTTGTTATTTTATTGGTGAATTCTATCAACAACGGGCGATTTCACCCGTAGCATCAAGGGAAAATCTAGCATACTCAGCCGTAAAAGGTGCTACGGGTTACGGTGCTTAATGACAGCCCTGGGGTCAGCATCTAAGCAGTTAGGATTTTTAACAAGTTTTAAGTTGTATTTACAGTGTTTCTTTCTTCACTTTTTGGGTACCCAACTAGCACAGCAAATACCATCACACTTAAGTAAAGGGATTTATTTTATCGTTGCTCTCCCTTCTTGTATCTTAAACCTACTGATGATCCCCTGTCTTAGGATGCATACTTTGTTCGCGCGCATGTATTGAGCAAAATGCAGCTCTAAAAAAGTGTTTGGGAAGAGGAAGGGGAGGGTTGGTGAATTTGACTGAGGTATAGAGGTGTATGGGGGTGGGGGGGGGGGGTGTTTTTGCATTCAAACAGAACCCAAACGTAAACCACTTAATTCTCATCATAACTGTTTACAGGGGGAGGGAGAAAATCAGAATTATTCCGCCAGACTGTTTCACTGCTCCAACGCTTCAGGCAGGTTCAGAGTGGAGGAAGTGCTCGACTTTGCACAGGAGGATCTCGAGGAAGATGACGTTATGATCCTTGATACATGGAAAGAGTTGTTTGTGTGGGTTGGAGAGTCTGCACGCAAAGAAGAGAAGCGTGAAGCCATTAAGACTGCTGTGGTAATGTTTTTGTTGATTTTAAAGGAGTTACGTCACAGTTCACGCATCTTGAAAAGTTGAGCCTAAATATTTTAAGTTCGTCGTTTGTAATCCGTGTTAATCTTTTCCATCCTTAACCATCCTTGTTTTTGTATGGTTTGTTTTTATCTCTTTAGTGGTTTTCTATCTTACTAAACTGTTATTCTAATTATGCCGGTGTCCAAAATACCTTAAAATACCTTGACTTCGCGAAGGCCAGGAAATACCGAATATCGACAATTTCGTTTTCATTTAATAGCTCATAATTGAGCTATTTAAATATTAGTTACAAAAGAAACTTAATGCAGTTCGTTTCCGTCAGAATACGTTTTATTTCATAAAGATATGCCAAATTACGTTTTAACGCTTGGCAACTAAAATGAACTCTCCCTATGTTTACATACGAAAGCACACAAGCAAGTTTTGAACCCTTGGCCTCATACTTCCAAGCGCTATCTTTACATTGTCAAATGTGTTCACACTGGAATCCAGTGATATTCTTGTCTGGTTTGGTCTGGTCCACACTACGCTGGAGGAATTTGAAAACGGTGCTTTCTGCGGTTAGGCCTACCGTCCGTTACGAAAATGGAGCTTTTAGAAAACGCTCTTCAAACTGGAGGAATTTGGAAACTAGTTTTCCTCAAGCACAAGTCCAAAATGACCAATGATTGTTGCGTGTTTAAGCAGCTTCGGCGTAGTGAGAACGGAAAACATTTGATGCGTTTTCAGAGTGAAACCTTCGTTCTTAAAATCCACCGGCGTCACCTGTCATTTGTCGTTTACAGCACAATTTAAAGAAAAGTTTTTGTTTTTCAGGAATACGTGAAAACAGATCCACGTGGGCGAACAACAGATATGACGATGACGGTGATAAAACAAGGAGCAGAACCAGTGGCGTTTAAGTCGTACTTTGTTGCTTGGGAACCACAGATGTGGAACAAAAAAATGAGTTATGAAGATCAGTTGAATGCCATCAAGCAAGATAATGACAAAGTAGATGAAAATGCCTGGAGCATGGTATGCCTTGTTTACTTGGCTGTCGTTAGTTGGGAGAAGTGTTGCGTTACGACGGAAGTAACGCAGTTGAGAATGCGTGATATTTAGCAAAACTAGGGTAACCGCGGGCTCGATTACCAACCGCAGTTTGGGAAAAGAGCCCGCGCTCCTTAGTCCGCGGAAATCGAGCCTGGTAAGGCCAAGTCATGGCTCAGTCACGAAGGGATATTCATAACATCAGAATTTTCTCTACTAAGTAGTTGGTGACATTTTTGTCTCTTTGGGTAATTGCCTTTGAAAAACTGCATAATGTCTGGGTGGCAAAAGCGCTAATGAACTGATACTCTTTACAAAATATTGAGTTTTCAAACCCCGCGTCACACAAAGTGTTCAATACATCAGACTCAAACTTCTTGGGGCAGTTAATCTTGCTATGCTCTTCCAATATCCACTGAGAACTGATATTTTAGAAACTGAATCGCTTGTGTTGGAGGCGAATATTGTAGGTAAAGATTCCCCTAAAGAAATCCGTGAACGCAGAGCATAGAGCTTAGACATGCGTACATGTACTTTGTGATAAGGCATGTCTGAACATGGCAACCTGGTGGTGGTGTGGGGCTGCCATAAAATGTAACTAACCTAATATTTATACTAAGAATGAAAATGTGACAAATATAAAAAATACGGGGTTTTAGAATTAATTAAACAAAGCTCTTTTTCAAATTGGATATGCCCGAGAAACTTGGGGCATTTCTAAGTCTTCTTTTAAAAAGCTGCCAGGATGTAGGGTCTCTGATGATTTTAAACAGGACATTTCATAAGATGGGGTCCCAATTCCTTACGATATTTCTACCAAGTTCACTGTTTACCGTATTAGAGAAACGTCATTTAAGCGTCTCAGTTTATAGTTATTAACAGTGTTGCGTATCCTTAGCAAATATGGGAGTTGTGAGCTTTTAGGATTTACTGTAGAGCTTATTTTGTAGACCGAATGGGAGGAGAAACTTAAACCAAAGAGCTTTCCTTTGGAAGTGCTGAGAAGAAAAGGAGAAGATTTACCTGAAGATGTGAACCCTACAAAGAAAGAGGTACGATCAACTTTTAAGTTCTCAATACCGACTGCACGAATTTGGTGTTATTTCAAGAAAAGTTGATTTCCTCCATTCACATCACTTGTGTACACGACACACCACATTCTAAGGAGAAATTCGGTGTCGTCTGTTACTCGAAACTGATATATCATCAGCTTCTCTCAACTAGTATAGGGAATATAGGGAGGGCCAGAAAGAAGAAGTTGACATTTGTTGACGTTTGCTTCGGATAACTTCGCTGTTTAGTGGTATTGTGTTTTATAATTCATTAAATATTTTGGCTTGCGCGCTATTGGTCTAAACGCATCACGTGGCTGAATATTCCCCAACTAAAACGGGGGAATATCCGAGAGATATTCCACAATTTTTTTTGGGTGCGCGTGTTACAAAATGCATTTGAAGGGATAATAAACACAATAGCCTCCATTTGGCGCGGAAATGTGCTCTGATATTTGTCCTTGGACATTATCTATTTGTTATCCAAGGCTCGCAGTTTTCCTCAAGCTACGTTCTCGGAAAACTGTCAAAACTGTTTGTTTCTCGAGGCAGATAATGTCCGCGGACTAATATTTGAGCCTATTTTTGCGCCAGATGGAGGCTTTTGTTTATATATCAATGTGCTCTGTTCTTGTTTTTGTTTTTTTGTTCAGTGTCCATGCCGATCCATTTGTTTATATATAATCAGTTAAATTATTCTCGCATTTTGATTGGTTCTTACTTATGATCTACTAGATAATAGGCGCATAGATGACGTCATGTAGATTCGTGCATCTTTTTAACTATTAGATTATGATCGCGAGATTTCTGTCGCGCGACAGAAATCGAGGTCGAATGAAGTTATTGTTTTAGTATAAATCAACTAATCGTTCAAAACTTGCTGTTCTCTGATTGGCTACCCTCCTCACTATCTATTCTGTGATAGATAGTAGCGTAGCAGTGTGCTTTTTTTAACAAAATGATAGCTGCCTCTTGGCGTTTTCGAATGGATTTAGGTTAAGTTTTGAACGACTAGTAGATTTATACTAAAACAATTAGATTATTCGCTTTCGATTTCTATTTAAACAATAGAGTGTTTCTGTCGAGGAACTATCGGCTGATAGTTGCCCCGCGGAAATTTGATGTTCTTAAAACAAACATTTTCCCGATAAGCGAAGCTTCGAGGGCAAATATGCTAGTTTTAAGAACATCAAATTTCCAAGGGACAACTATCAGACCGATAGTTCCGAGACATAAACACTCTATTGTCTTTATTGTTCATCACTATATTTTCTTCCGCACGCTAGTTCAAAAATCAATTAGACTTCAATTGAAATTATTTCGAGACGAATGCAGTTAAAGCCAAATATAAAATTTGAAAAAGAAAAACGGACAAAAACCTCAATGACAATTTCAGTTGTTTATTTTCAATCTACGAAACCCGCTTGTTTACAGAAAACTTTTCACGGACGACTACTATCCATCCGGGTATTTTCGGCGGACGGGCACTATGGGCTGATAGTGGCCCTCCGCGGATGAACACTATCGCATCATGTGATCAACTTAAACCAATAAGAATCGGAGAAAATTTACTGGTGAACTATAACGCGCGATAGTTGACGAGCGCGCAGCTCGCCATCCAGTTGTTAAATAGATCACAAAAACGTCAAAATGTGGTCAGACCATAAATAAATAAATAAATAAATATACGTAATTGGCCACTCCCCCTCGGGGCTTTTCAGGACCAATGCAAACAAACAATGATAAATTAATATTCAAATCAACATAACCAGGTTAAGAATCCCAACTGGCGGGAGGCAGACCAGTTGGCTATTTACAAGCGTAACCGAGAAGTTGAACTCGGGGCTTCCGAGAACAACATCAGCAAGCGGTCAGAACGGGATTTGAACCCGCGACCTACGGATTTCAAATCCACCGTTCTAACCACTCGGCCACGCTGCCTCCTCATCCCTGACGCATTCGGCTGTAGCAAGAGCGTTTTGATTGGCCACCGCCGTGATCAAGTAAATAGAAGCAAAAATGTGATCTATTACTGAACAGACGCACGGCAACATAGAATTTGTTAATCTTATCTTACCACACGTGAATAACTCTGTGTTGGTTCTCTTCTTAGTTACATCTGGAGGACGCCGAATTTGAACGTCTTTTCAAAATGTCCAAGAAAGAATGGGAAGCTTATCCACAATGGAAGAAAAATCAGTTGAAGAAAAAACTTGACTTGTTCTAAACAAAGGACGCCCCGACTTTAATTTAACCAATACAATGCATTTTTCTCCTCTTCAGTCCATCTGTTTGCTAGGGGAGGGGAAAGTGACGATGGCTCTGTTGGTGCATTACCTTAATCTGCCGCTTCTAATCCCTTCGTTAGGGCGTTTAGTTAGGCTTATATCCGAGGGGGCTTATAACTAGAATAAACAAAAACTGTTTCGAAACGAGCAAGAGCTGCACATGTTGAACACGATAGTTTTTCATTTACCAATAATAATCAAGCTTTAAAACATCACAATAACGAATTCAAAACAAGGAAAGCTGTAGGGAGACATAACCGGATGTATTTTTAGGTCGACTGGAGATGGGCATATAACCGGAGGGGTTTATAAGTGGTAGAGGGGGGGGGGGGCTTGCACGAGGCTGTTTGTTACGGTATTGTAATACCTTTTTAGCTCTAGCTAGTCGTAATTTAAAGACGCTAGCAATAAGTTATAAAAATGACACTGTATACTAAACTACCTGTACAAGGTAGAGCTATTCTGAAAAAATGTACAAGTTTTATGCAGGTTACCAAAATATATATTGGGTGGCCAAACGTTTTGGCTAAACACATTGCATAATTGGCAAGAACATATTTTTAAGTGTTTTAACTAAATTAATGAACCAAAGCAGTAATATTTTGCTAGGCATTTCAATTTGAATTTCCATTTCAATGTAATGTTATCACAGTGCACACTAGGTCCCGGATTTAAAATATTTAAGCGTGTGTGACCGTTCGCGGTAGCATTTGAGTTATCACGCACTTCTGCTTCCAAATGGATTGCGTGAAAACCCAAGGCGTCTTTAGCGTTTGTAATGCTACTGAGGAGACAAGTTCTGTTTTCGCTAAAAGATTCGACTCAGAGGTCGATTTATGGGTTTATGCCCAGTTTGATTTAGCAGCTTACTCTGTGCGCAAATTTGTTCGTTGTGTCGCTCGACAGCACTCGCGAAGGAATCGGAAAGTGTTTCAACGAAGATTCAGAGAAGATTTGCGGAAGACGGAGCTTGTTCCTCCAGCTGCAAAAGTGTTGGACGAAAGTCGTAATGAATTTAATATTTTACACAAATAGGCTTTAGTATTTATATATGTCATAATAGGCGTGTGTAGAGAATCGATGACCAAGGTGAGGTAGCAAACAAGATTATTATTTTAACCCCGTCCCAGTCTCTCTCTCGTCTTCAATGCTTCACGGTTGGAGGGTATGACGAACGGCTGCAGGTCGAGACCCGGATGTTGCCAGTCACGGCACCACCCTTTGTGGCGGGAAAATTGCAAAACCCTTAGCTGTTCTTCTAACAATTAAAATATTCTTGTCCCTTATACGTTTTAACTGGTGTAACTACCGTTTCTGGTTTTGTATGGTTGGTTGGGATTTTTTTTTGTTCTATTGAGAAAAAAACCGTTTTCAGTTGGTTTGGTTAATCATGGCCTCAAACCCAATCTCGTTCCCCTTGACCAGCGGTCGGAAAACCAGAGCTCTGGGAGCAACCGAATTCTGCCCATTCGGTTTCACTGTGCAGTCTGCATCTATGGCGCATGCCTAAAATGGTTGCCCCCAGAGCTCACGTTTTCCGGCCGCTGGTCAAGGGGAACGAAGACTCTGGGAACGAGATTGCCTCAAGCCAGGTTGGAACGGTTGAAAAAGCGCATGCGTGATTAAGTGACATGATTGTAGCTTGTGTGAGGACGAGTGCCAAGAGAAAAGTTTTCTATTGCGAAACATCAACCGTATAAACGCAAACCGGTTGCGGTTGAAACGGTTGAGCACGACGTAAATGTAACTAAACTAAAGTGGCGAGAGCGCTCGCCTTTCACCAATGTGGCCTGGGTTCGATTCCGCGCGGTGCCATATGTTTGTTAAGTTTGTTGTTGGTTATCCCTTAATTTGCTTCGAGGGTTTTGTCCGGGTACATCTGGTTTTCCACGCTCCACAAAAACCAACGTTTCAAAATGGCCCAGGGGCGGTGTTTTACCTAATCGAGTTCGCCCCTCGCATTCACTATCGTACTCGCGCTTGCGGGGGGTGGGGGGGGGGGGCTACACGTGAAGACTGTTTTGACGTCGCTTAACACAGCCTTTCCGCCAATATTTCGGTCACGTTTCAAGCAACGCTAAATCTCTATGCTTATAACCATAACCACTGTTTGGCGGTTGTGTGTAAATTTTTGGGTGATTTTTGGAAATTTTGGGAAAAAGATTTTTTTTTTCAAAGGATACGTTAAATTGAGGAAAAATATGAAATGTTGAAGATTTGATGGATTTGGAAAATTGAAATTTGAAGTGAAGAATAAGTAGATGGACAACAAACAGTCCCCTACCAACCTGGGGCTCTCTTTTTGGGGGGCTGTCTGGTAGTGTTTCCAATCCATTTTAATCCTAACAATTCCCTTTTAATATTACTTCAAATTTCACTCCTGTTCAGGTGTACCCTAGCCTGCGTTGCAGACGAGCTAAACCCCGGTATAATCCGGATTTAGTTCGTCTGCAACGCATGCGCAAGCTAGGTGTACCCCCACCTTAAGAACGATAAAATGTTGTCGACTTCCGGTTGAGAGCTAATCGACCGGATATCCGGTTTTGGATCTTTATAAGGAGCGGGATGTTCGGTCATTGACCTTAAAGTTCACATCCATTTAAAGCTAAGGTGAAGGTTTATTCTTAGACAAATTAATCCATCGAAAGCTTATAAAACATTGGATGATAAAACGAGAAATGCTGAGAACTCTTTCCTACTCGGTCATTCATGGGTAAATATGAAGTCTTCGATTTGATTCCTTCAAACAACACCTCGACGTGAGAGGCGTGCTGTTGCTCACATGACAGTCAGCGGTTCATTGTTCCACCTGAAAACGCGCGGCTTTATATCTTTAAAATGTCACCTATTGCAAAGGCAAACAAAATTTAACCTATGAAGTAAATGTAAATAGAAAAGAATATTACAGCAATTTTGCAACAGCACGGGCCGCAGGTCTTTTGTATCTCACTGACCGACTCTTGGTGTGCTCTCCTAGAAAAGTTAAGCCTAAATTTTCAAGTGAGTTCTCGTTTGTAATCCGTGTTAATCTTCTCCATTCTTAACCATCCTTGTTCCTTTATGGTTTATTATTATCTGTTTGGTGTTTGGTTATCCTAGTGAACTACTACTTTTTTCAATTTAAAGGTGATATCATACGTGGCCAAATTCAGCCGGTAAACCAAAATACACCGACTGAGCTCCTTAAAACGTGCATAAATAAAACTTTATTCCAGTTGCAAGCAGATTTTCATTTCTCTGATTTATAATTGTGTTAAGAAGCTCTAAACGGGTTGCTGATGAAACAATTCGATTCAAACCAACTAAGTGCGGACTAAAACGGCGGAGTTGCCCAATCAGAACTCGGTAAAACACATTTTCATATATGGAAGTCTATAAAATGGACCATAATTAATGCATTTATTGTCCGTTTGCGTTCAGACAAAGCAGTCTACCTGCTTTTTCCTGAGAGACCACTGAAGAATGGGAAAGCTATTAAAAAAGCAATAAAGGCAAGTTTATCTTTTCTTCTTTAGTTCGTTTTTGTCTTCATGCAGACAAATTAGGTAGTAATAAATATTTACGTGTAATATTGCTCACCCGAGTCGCTTAATGTGTTTCGTCTTTAAAGGGAGGCGTGGTTTGTTCAATACTTGGCGCGTTGATTGGGGTATATCAAACCTGGGTATTGTACTTGCGTTTGTAATTAAAAAAAGCACTTCGTTCTCCTAGTGTATAACTTACCCCAGGTGTGCAAATGGGCTTAACTTTGATTAATCTATTTTTGCCTCACGGAAAACACTTGGCTATTATGATCCTAAATAAGCCATTTTGTAATTTTCACCACAATAAGTTTTGGCACGATCTTACTTTTAGTTATTTTTAAGCGGGGTGACTATTTCGACTTTTTCTAAATTTTCCCTCGAAGATCATTTTTTTTCTTGCTTACGACACCTGAGGACTTGTTTTGGAAATCCTATCTCGCAAATGATCTTCACACAGCGACCTTTTCACCACAAAGAATCTAGCAGGTAAGTAAGTAAAAGTACCTGTTACATGACCCGCTGAGAAGTCAATAAGTCTGGTATTTTCCCGACCGCATATTATGGAATCATTCTTGTCAAGAACAAGTTGCGAGCTGAAAAGGGGCTAATCGCCATTTGAATGAAAGTTGTTCGATATCTGTAGGTGGATCTACAGCAATTTAACAAGCTAATTTGTTGATCGTGTTTATTTCTGAGTCTATTGTCATGGGGTCCTATTATAGCACGAATTGATTAA
This sequence comes from Catalaphyllia jardinei, assembly GCA_022496165.2. Taxonomy (NCBI): domain Eukaryota; kingdom Metazoa; phylum Cnidaria; class Anthozoa; order Scleractinia; family Caryophylliidae; genus Catalaphyllia; species Catalaphyllia jardinei. The sequence goes on from CM042759.1 coordinate 2,083,992, forward strand.
CTGATTGATTTCTCCCACTACCTGTTGTACTCATGGCCCAATAATAATTCCGCTTCTTTTCATGCCAAAGTAAAACGTGCTATAGTTGGGAATATCCTTCTTTGCAAAAGGCATGCACAAAGAACCGACCGATGAAAACTCTCTACAGAAATGGCAATACTAGTTCTAATGATTTTACAACGTTAAAACTTGTTTGCTATCTAAATGGCTAATAATTTGAACGAAAATAAGAGGAAAAATACAGAAACAACAAAACCAAAAATGGCGTTATTTCTTTTGAAATAACTGTCTCTATGCATAGCACCTTCAAAATGGATTTCTTTGAAATGAAACTTACGCTAAAAGTAAGCAAAAACAATATTTACAGTAAGTTGAAATTCACTTTCGTTCAAAATTTCCTTCGTCTTTTCTTTAACATGTATTGATTTAAAAAAGATTTTTTGAAAAACACAACTGTTAGGTTAACTTGTAATGGATGTCTTCTTCGAGCTTTAAAACCCAAATAAGAATATATATATTTGTGACTAGAGACCAAAGTTTGGAAAACTTCGCACAAACCTCACTCTTTTAGACTGTGCAAAATAATTCCATGGGACAAATTTAGCGTCACTTACATTGTATGTTTTGAAAGAAGTTCGTTTATATCTCACTTACATTAGCAACCGTTTCTAGCTGAAGTCTTATCATCACTGAGAAGTTTTTGACAAAATGTTAATTACCAGCCTTGACAAAAACATAGCTTTAAAGATTTATGATGACCACAGGTTCAATTGTTTATGTATATCGATCAAAACTTGGTTCGTGGTGTACTCCAACATTGTTGTGTCTACATTCCTTCAAACATGTCATTAGTACAACCAAAAAAATGGTGAAAATCGTAGTCAGTATTAAAACTGGGCCATCCCTGTAGGATGACAACTCGCCACGAAATTGGACTCAGGGTTTGGTGATGTCGTTGTCTTCCCCCAAAAAAAACCGTGTTCTTTGCTACCATATTATCAACGTTTCCTCAACCGTGAGCAAATCAGACACGTGGGGAATGTTTTGGACTCTTTTTTGGCCCTGAGTCCAATTTTGCATAATGAATTGATCTCGACAAAGAGAGAGATCTTCGCTCCTAGAGGCCCAGGTGTAAATGTTATACATCGAAATAAAAGGGCACTTATTGAGGTCTTCGAACGTGTTTCAATACGTTATGTTCGGTCAATTTCCACATCCTCTATCTCTGAAACAAGAGTCTAAAAGAGACGAGAAACGAACCCTTTTTCTGGTAATGAACAAGCAGAAACTATTTGACTTGAAAATAAAACCAAGTGCATTAACTTTTAATAAAGTTTCAGCGATTAAAAGGGAATTAAAAAATCTACTTTGCCATATGGCTGCAGCTGTTTGAAACTTGTTTTCTTTTTCGAATCTTAAATTTCAATTTCATGGGAAGTCACTTTTTCGTGCAAGCTACGTACCTCGCCTAAACATTAACTTTTTACAAAGCTGGGAGATTTTAACCCGAAAAATAAAAAGCCCAGTAAATTTCGAAGACATCTAATTATCTCAAAAGAAAGTGGCGTTTGGCTATACAGAGATGTAATCAGTGTTTTACAAAGATAACTCTACAGTTAGAATGTCACACCGACTGACCACAAAAGCCATTGTCGACGTAAAAGGCCCCTTTTATTTAGTTTTAAATAGCAGTCACTCGAAATGAGCTACCATGCCGCGGGAACTTTATTTTACCACTCACTGTTAAAGTTGCTTAAGATAACCGTTTCCCTCTAAAGGAGACGTCTTCTTCACGGGGGTGTTAGAATATATATTTGCAAGTCAATTTAATATCTGCCCGCTTTCTTTTTAATGGTAACTGAATAAATTACAATTCATTAAGCATGGGAAGTTGGGCTTTACGAAGTTGCATAAAATAACCGACACGGAGTATTTAAGCAGTGAAGAGGACTGTAAACTCGACTGTCTTCAGGTGGACTCTTCAGATTCGCAGTTCCAGCTATCTCAGGTGTTCGTTCACCATAAACATATAAAGATTACAAATGTTTGCCCCAAACACACATCAGTTAAGCTTCGCTCCGCGCGCCGAAACCAACTTGCCAAGCAGCTTGCAAGTAGTAAGCGAAGCCACGTCGTTTTTCACCGATAACATAATGATGGGAGCCAACACAGGCTGCTTCACAGATGGCAACACATTTACCGGAGACACAGCTAGCGACTCCGAGTTTGCCAAAGGTATCTATAACCTGCGTCCGAGAGGTGCTCTCACTCACATGCCAGCTCCGCCAAGGTTTGAACAAGAGGAGATCCCACCACCCGTAAAACCCAAGCGACAGCGTAATTCTCTCAAGAAGCGTCTCCTTGTGAACGCGCGGGAGCGCGATCGAATGCGCGTATTAAACAACGGTTTCCAGGCGCTTCGAGACGCGCTGCCCTGCTATATTGCAGATGGCCACATGGCTAAGATAACCACGTTACGGCTGGCTATAAACTACATCAAAGCATTGAATGAGGTTTTAAGCGAAGATCCGCCAAATGACATGTCTGTGCCCAGATGCACACCTCACGCGCAACAGCCTTGTACATCATCTGTGGCTTGCAACCCGGCCATAATGGCAATCTCAAGTGAAACAGAGCACTTTAAAACACCTCTTCCAATTGATGTAAGTACATTTTTTATGCTTACCTGCTTTTTCAAGTCGCGTCGCTCTCTATTCTCCTAATGTTTCGCTCCGATTGAGTTTTGGAAAGAAGTCTTTCATACGACCGAAAAGGTACTTTAAAACTCTCATTCAAGTTGAGTAAAACACCATTATTATTTTGGTTCTGCCTTGAAAACTTTATTTTACCATTATTATTGTCTGTTTTTCTCTTTTTATACTTGAATTTTCCATGTTTTTTTCGCTGGAATTGATCGTAAGCGGCAAAAAATTTCATGCAAAAATCGAATGTGAAATCGCTCGTGTCGCTTGTGACTCAGCTGTACCTTTTGCACGTTATAAACTTGCCACAGAAAAATGTAAAATATTTCTTTATTCTAGAATTTTGTAAAACTTTTTTTCTTTAGTTCTTGAAGAGTGACATTAATTATATGTAGTCAAGCGTTAATTCCAATTTGATTTTTTAGTTTTTCTCTCATTTCTGAGGGAACTTTGTCTCTCTAAATTCGATTTCATAAATTACCATTTAATTGTTCTTCCCTTTTAAGAGAGCTGAGTCAAAAATGGCTCATTTATAAACCTACAAGCTAGCCTATACATTTCAGAATTGGGATATCTGACTCGATGAAAGCCGCGAATTTTAATTACCGGGAATTTGGGCACGGAACTGAAAATCATTTTTATACTTAACACCTTTTTGCAGTAAGTGCAGGCTAAGCTCTTCAGTATGTTCCAGAAATGCGAAGAATCGTTGCTAACGATGCCTACAGCGCCCGCTTTGTTGATACTCGAAAGACTGTTCGTAATTCGATGATTCCAAAAGCTGTTTTTTGCAATATTTATTTTAGCTGAAGTAACAAAACTTTGAGGCTTTTCTTTTTTAGCTTTCTTGTTTTGCGATTGACGCTGCTTCAGCTTTTAAACCTGTAGAAGGCGAAAATCTGCAGACTGAAAGCTACTGAGAAACAGAAGGAATCAGCTAAAAGACTTGCTTTATGTTAGTTGCATTAAGAAAAACAAAATGGTGGTTATTTTTTCTATATTTATATATCTGTTTCGTTATTTATTTGCAGGTCATTTCGGCAACCCGGATTTGAAGCGGACGCCAGACTTGTTCCAAAACAGTACTTTTTGCATTTTCTTCGCAATAAATTTAATTCGATAGTAATATGTTCACTTTAAAAAGAGATATTTCTCAACAGGTTTTAGAACACAAGACCCGAATAGCAAGTCATAAAAATAAGCATTTTTTGCGTTATTTGTATAGATATAAAACCCAATGGCGATATGGACACTGAACTCAGCTTACGCCCAGATGGTTATCACAAACCACGACCGACAAATCTCTAAATTATTCAGTCGCGATTTACGCATGTTTTCTTGCGGTGTCATCAACCTTCTTCCATTCTTTGTAATTAGCTGGAACCCTTTTTGCATTTATCTTTTAACCACAACGTTCCTCGTCGAATTTTCAACTGCTGGAAAGACAGAGAAAGAAATAAATAAAAATGAAAACCGCAAACTGAATAAATATGTCTCATGTGTGATTGTCTGAAGTAAAATAATATTTATGCTTTCTTGCATGTAATGTCCATGTTCAAACTGTTGTTTTATTGTCTTTTTATCGCTGAACACGACATCTTGGCTGGAATGATCATTTTAATCGGTTTTACAGAGTCATGGGAGAAAAAAACTGAACACTTTATGAATTGACACTTTCTGCGCTAGTGTTGGACTACAGTTCACTAAGTTTAGTGGTCAAGCTTTGCAACTCTGTAATTGGAAAGAGGTAAAACAATCTTGGTTTTGGCGTTTAAAACGAGACAATTCAAATCCAAAAGGAGTGTGTGTCACACTAAAGCTTCCCCCTTTTATCATATTGTAAAGTGAAAAGAGAAACAAAATATTTAATCCTCATTTAAACAATGCAAAACTGAACGCTTTATTTTATCAACTTGTGTGGTTATTGTATTAAACGTTCGACCTGCAAAGCTCGTTCAAGTTTGGTAGATTGTGTGGAAATTTTACCTTTTATCGAACAAATCTGGAAATGGTAAAAAGTTTGTTCATAAATGCCCACAACTGACTACATTAGAAATTTTTATCAGACGGTCTCCATTGAAGTAAAATCCTTGGCATTTAGGCCCGGGGGGGGGGGGGGGGGTCTACATAACAAATTTTAATTCGGGGAGGCTCCACCCCGAGGTCCAACCCCTTACCCTTTTATATACCATTTTGGCAGAAAAGGTCCCCCTTTTATTGAAAAAGGTACCCCTTTCAGATACCTACTTTAGGAAGTCTTGTTCTTATTTTCATGTAGTGCTAAATAAGTATACTGACAAAGCCATAAGGGGCGTCTATTCGAAATATTTTAATTGAAGGCCCTTGTAAATACCTAAATGACCGATTTCCCTACCCTTTTATATACCTGAAGCGTGAAAAAGGTACCCCTTTCGGGCGGAGCCTCCCCGTATAGGCCATTATAGGGAGTACCCCCCCCGCCCCCCGCATTTAGGCGGTCCGTGAGATTTTGTAAAAGGCGATATGCGTTTCATCCAAATTGTCATTTTTTCTCTTGCAACACCGGTTTGAAAGAGACCCGTCTATTAAGCTACTGAAAAGAAAAAAGCCAATCGTTTTCTATTCCACTCGCATGGTTTGTTTTATCTGATGGGAGAAAAATACTATTCCAAACATCATCGTATTCTGAGGAACAATAAGTTAAGCCACACCATTAACAAAAATTCAATTTCTTACAAGTTGTTTATAGAGAAGAGCATGAATCGAATTAACTTATATGAAAGCCATTAACGACAAAATTAGAGTGCATTAATTTCAACCGTCTTTATTTTCCAGTGGAAATAATGTCACTTCACCACTAAAAAACAAGATTATGTTACCTTCAGTTCATAAAAGAGCATATTTCGTCTAGTTTTGGTTTCCCTAAGCTGGGAAAAATGTTGTTAAATCTTCATGACTTTTGCAAATTGTGTCAAGCTGGTAACACATTTTCCTCCATTCGATAAAGTCAACGAAATGAGTTTTGAAACCATTTTAGAGCGCGGAGAGCCACATGTCAAAACATAATGGGCCAACCACATGAAGTCTCTATTTAAGACATTTAATGGTTTAAGTTCTATAGAGGTTTTCATATATATATGTATATATTTTGGAAAAACAAACACTTGTGTAGGTTTCAATTAAGTCCATGCTGAACAGCTTCTACTGAGGTGCTTTTAATGCCATATCCAGAGAAAGACTGACAGCAATTATAATATGAAAAGAAGTGATGGTGTATTATAGAGTAATTATATGCCTCATATTATTCTTCATATGCACTGCCTCCATTCGCGGAAACATATTTTTCTCCAAAAACCCTTCGAAGTTGTCTACTTTCGTAAATACAACCCAAAACAACAAAGTACAATGACCAGAGAAGCGCCATGCAGACTTCGGCGCCCGCCGCGCGCCACAGAACAACGTTTCCTTGAATAAATGTTCTGTGTAAAATTTGTAGGCAGGGAAACGTGGTTTGTGAAAAGAAAAGACTAATTTTAATTCTCTCTTGTTCCTAGGTAACATTTAGAAATTCGCATTCTAGATTTTATTTAGACAGTCAAAGTACCCTTCATCCCACTTGTTTGGGTGAAAGCAATAATGGGGTGTTGAACCTTTTTTTTGAAGGATTTATTAGAAAGATTAGTTGTAAACTGAATGAAAACTTATACGAGGTATTTCCCCAATGTTTTTGTCTCGAGGTCTTTCCTTTCGCTAAAACCTTAGACCGTAGTTTATTATCGACAGCACACGCACTCAGATAAATTTTAATTTACCATGCTTAATGTATTTGTTAGGACGAATCCTGTTATGAAGAAAGCCGTACGCACTTGAAAGCACGTGTTTGTTTCGTTACAAATTTGAAGCCATTTAAAATCGGCACGTGTATTTCATGATTTTGAAACCATTTAAAATCTTTGACTTCAGTTACTTTCAGTTGTAATTTTCTTACCTGACTTTGTAAAAGCGATGCGTTATCTATGTATTCACACCCAGTTGACAGCTAAGGACGAGTTTTCCATATTTTTGGGATTAACTTTGAAACCAGGTAGACTGCAAATTTTAGCTCATTTATACTTGAAGCGCAATGAATGAAGTTTTGCAAGACATGTGGGCGAAAGTAGATCGTGATGGGAAGTTGTAGACCATGAGCGGAAGTTGAAGGCTGCGAACGGAAGAAATTTCCCCTTTCCCATTACTATGAAGCTCAGATAACTTCTAGAATTTGCAACTTAAATCGAGATGCCAGGACGACCCTAAACACCGGCACGCTTCCACGAGGCAGTCCGATGACGGCCATATTATCGCTGGAGCAAGTTAACATAAAATGCGCACAGGCCAGGATACTCTAGCCTCACTGAAACATTTTCGCGGCTCGCTCGAACAAAAACCGCCATACGATCTGCCGAAAATCTGCTGTAGGCACTATATGTATGTATGTATGTAAATCTTTATTTATACACGGAAAATCATCAGTTAAGCTTAAGTTAAAAACTAAAACTAATTACAACTGCTTTACATGATTGCCGTATGGGAATCCGATATATCAGCTACCTTCTTGATATTTCGCTTAAAATGCTCAACGGATGCAGCATTTTTTAAGTTTTTGGGCAAGTTATTCCATAGCATGGCCCCGCTGTAAGAGAAGCTTCGTTTCAAATAATTGGTGCTTGGTTTGGACATACTGTTAAGACTTTTAAAAGTTTCCCTTCATGGCTACAAGTTACATTAGATCAGCCACAAGCAGTGTTGTCGAGTTTATATAAAGACGAAGCTGGTTTGGAAGCTTAAATAAAAATATTGAAGATAACTGTCAGAGAAAAATGAACTCTGTCAGTTTGCGGAATGCGGTGTAAACGAGTAGTGTTAAATGACTTTATGACCCTTGGTAAGTTGAATAATTTTCCAAGTTCCCCTAAATATGCCTGGCCGGTTTTTTTCTGATTTGACAGTTCATTTTGTAAGGCTATTATTAGCATAAGTCGTTGGTTGAAAGTACAACTGTAACTGAATATTAAAACCACTAAGTTAAAAAAAGCGTTCGTGTACTGTTACATTAAAAATAAAAAAACAACAACAGCAGCAAAAAGCGGAATTTAACGATTTTGTCTGCGGCGATGGATGAATCCCTTTCGGGTAATCTCTTTGCAGATCATAAATATAGATGACAAGGCATGTCAGATTTAAAGAATAAAACAATGATTTTTGTCATTTCCTGTGCAAAGACGAAATCAACATTGAACCACATGGACGAGTTGGGACCAAAACAAAAATCAACCTGTAAACAAGAACCAGTAGACCGGGTGTTATTTGTTCTCCAAACCCAGTGACACTGATTGAGTTCATGCAGCTCTTTAGAACTCCATTATTTACATAATTATTCTTTTCGTTCGAAGCTTCAGTTGACAAGAGAAAGGACTAGTGTTTATTTTTTAGCTTCAAAATCAAATTAAACTCTTCTGTTACCCAAAGGAAGAAACGTGGACTAATAACAACAGTAAATTGACTGAATTATTCGTCCTGTATAAGCGTTTCAAAAGACACTTAACACTTCATGGGCTGGACTAATATCGGCTTGTGACTGTGTCTGTTAGCGGATGTTTGTACGCTGTTGAGACGGTTCTGCATGCGCAATTTTGATTATTCTGATTGCCGTCAACCCCAGAACCACGAGTGGTAGTTTCTTTATTGTCCGTGAAAGTTTACATAGAGGCAATAATATTGAGCGCGTGGTTGGGAAGTGAGAAATGTTGGTACAAACTCTGTCCGTATGTCGATTTTCACAAGTAACTTGACTGTAAACTTTAGTTGTCCTTTGTCGGGCTCCAGGGTCGATTTTTGGAATCAGCCGTCTTCCAACTCATTTCGGACCCCTCAGGTCCACTCTCATTAGCCTTCTCAGACAAACAATAATAAATTAATTACAATATTAAGAGAGCGAAAAAGAAAAACCACATCGGCATTGGCTGGTTTTTATGCGGGTCCTCATGAGTCCTCATCTATTACTTGTTAAAAATGTGTTCATAGCACAAGTGCCAGTGGGGCCGAGCAAACAACTGAAACAAATAATTCAAATTGAATATAGCCGGAAGCTAACCAGTTGGCTATTTACAAGCGTGGCCGAAGATTTGAACTCGGAGCTACCGAGAAACAAATCCAGGTAGTGGTCAGAGCGGGACTCGAACCCGGGACCGCCGGATTGCGACTCTACATGCTGACCACTCGGCCATGCTAGTCAAACCTGTCCTGTTACTTTTTGTGAAAAGGAGTTTATTTATGGTTTCTTCTTGAACGGGGTTCCCCTCTCAGGGCCTCTTCATATGAGCCCTCCATACTTGTCCAATACTCTGACAAATTTATGCATAGCATTGTAGTGTATTCCATTGTTTTGCGTCGTTCTCAACTGTATTGTATTGTTAATCTATTGTTAATCTTTTGTTATGTGGATATAATACAATACAATGCTAACTGAATTTGTAGGAGTATTGGACAACCCTCGAGCCCGGTGGGCTGTTTCGGTTACCGGGACGAATTCTGTGGTGTGCTCGTATGGGAATTTTCAGCCCGGTCGGTCGAGATGAATTTGAGAAACACAAACCAAAATGGTGGAACATAAACTTGTATTGTTCGCGACTGTCATAGCTTTGTGGAAATACATAACGTTTGGAAGCAGGAGACCACACAACGAATACAAGAGCAAAATACAAGACCAAAATTCTGCCATTTTGGCCGCTATGTTGTGAGAGCGACGCTATTTTGTTAAGGGTTAAAAGTTCCGTCCCGGTCACCGGGCTGGAGAGTTCATATATGGGAAATTTTCATCCCGGTTACCGATATCTCGTCGGTCTCAAAAACCGAGATCTCGGTAACCGGGCCAGCCCGGCCTCTCATATGAACAGGATAATTTGGTTTTATCAACTGAGTTGATAATGTGAATTAGCCACCGTAAAGAGATTCAGAAGCTGAATAGTAGCGAGTAGCGAGGCGGCATCTCGGAAACCGTCACTTAAACCTCTTGCCAGTCGAATGGCCGAAAAAAATTATTAATTCCCCACCCGGAATTAACCGAAGATTACCGACGAAAGCCGAAGACTGAAAAGCGCAAGGGCGCATGGGAGCCCTGCAGAAGACTAGGCTCTAACGTCCACTCACATGGCGGGCTAAATCCAATATGGCGGCCAGCAGGAACTTCCGAGAAGTTCCACTGCATAGCGGACAGAGAGAAGGAACCGTGATCAATTTTACGATAGGATCAGCGACAGCAATAAAAGATGAAGATTACGCCAAGCCCTATGCAGGAGGAGGATATGCTTATCGGGAGAGTGGCAACGTGGATTCATTCACACGGAATAGATTGATCGTCTGGTATGATCCATTGCCAGTTATCTATTTGCTTGTTAATTTGTGCTTTGACCCTTATCGGTCTTGGAAATTCACGGATTATTAAACGAGTCGTCATGGCTTAACGTGAAGCTGAAAAAAGTTGTTCGAAACCAACAACATTGATACCAACAAGATCGAGCGTTTACGCTTACATGTATGTTAGTATAAATAATAATAATAATAATAATAATAATAATAATAAAATAACAACAAAACTTTATTAAGAAATTCAAAGAATCTTAAATTTACAATAATAGTAATAATCATACAATTACGAATTTAAACTCTTCTGACTTGAAATAATTTTGTACCTATGTGTCTTTACAAGAAGTCAAAACAGCTGCAAACAAGATAATAACACAGTATAAAAAGAATATTAAAATTTAAAAATCTAGAAAGTTATAAAGTGAAAATGATTTGAACTGGACGTTAACAACAGACTTGGTAATTTTTTGTGGGATTCCTATTATTTCAAAAAGCACTAGCTACATTTATTTTACAGTCTAAAGATTGCTCTATCTTGCTACGAAACGGCGTTCGCGAACCTCTAACGCATGCGTGTACCGATCTTAAGAGTTCAAACGAAATCTGTGTCCTGAGCCAAGTGATTACAATATGATAAGGCTCGGTATCTTTCTGAGCTATCTTGTCTGCGAGATGCTTTAAGAACCGCTGACACTCGTTTCCCATTCCGCCGTTGGTTCCAAACACTAAAGGTGTAAACGAACCCATTTCTACATCTAACACCCGCTGCTGGTACTTGCGCTTCTTCTCTTCTTCTTGCTCCTTGAACACTTCCGATGTTGGCTTGCTCTGGTAACACTTGGAGTTGACGTGCGTAACTCTGACATCAAAAAATGCCGTAACTCCTCTTGCCCAGAACCCTCCCGCTTTGATGTCCAACCTTGCCTCAGAACTTGTAACAGCGCTCCTCAAACGATAATAATAATAATAATAATAATAATAATAATGATAATAATTTAGAGAAGAGAAGTTGATCTAAGCTTGGGTCAATTTTTGCTGGGTATGTGCCACTGGCCTCTCAGAGCCCCTACAGCATTAAAGTCTATTCTGTGGCCAATTATAGACCCCATCTTAGTCAGTTTGGGCAAATATGAAATTTTCGCGATCACAGCTTAGTCAGTTTATATTTATGTATGTACCTTATATTAATAAAGAACACTTTACTTTTCACCTACAGTACAAACATTCTGGTACGTTTGGTAACAGAAAATATGAAGAACTGTCTTACCCAAAAATCAGAAAATGTGCGACCCCATTCTAGTAACACTATTGAAAATGCAACCCCATGATAGTCAAGCCAGTTGTAAAAATGCGACCCCATCCAGTGGCACATCCCCATTAGCCTCTTATAAGGAAGTGCCCCCCTCCCCCCCGGGCATTTGTAGCTATCTGCAACTCTGGTCATAACTCTTGCATACGGTCTTTCTCCTTTAAACACAAAATAATGTTAGGTAATTTGCCCTTTCCTCATTTTAAGTTATGCAGCATGAATGTCATATTATTGTTGTTAATGTAGGTGTCCCTGAGAATTTGACCAGAGTTGCAGAATGCCTTGAGGAACCTTTTTCTTGTTGTCTTTTACAAGCTTATGTAAACACAGTTATGAGTTGTAATGGAATTTTGCTGGTTTCATATTATAAAAGAAGAAGGCAGTCACTTCTTGTTTACATAGCCTTTTGAAAATACCAAGGGGTTTAGAAAATTTCAAAACATTTTCATTTAGTTATGTTGACTTTCAAAACCTTCTATTCTCTTTTGCAAGTTAAAGCAAGGTAGTTTTTGTTTGGCCAAGTAGGTCATACAGCCCAAGCTTATCCATGTTTCTGTAGCAAGAAGCAACTTGCACACCCTCCCCTGGAGAGAATGGTACTCTGGGCTACATGTACCCCCAGCATTAAACTTGCAGGTATCCATTTCTACAGCTGGATAGAGAGAGGCACTGTGAGAGTAGAGCGCTTTGCCCCAGAGTACAATGCAAAGATCTTGGCCATGGCTCCAACCTGTGCTGCTCAATGTAGATTCCAGCATGCTAACCGTTAGACCACTGTGCCGACTCTTATGTACCAGTTTTTGTACTTGTAGGAGAATAATGGACAATGTACTTGAGCTTGATGAAGAATCCCTAGACATTAACCTCACTGGTAATCACCTTGAGCTGAAGTTTACAGATGGAGTTCTTTTACCAATGGTGTACATTTTTGAAACTCATACACATATCAGTGTATTAGCTGCTACAACCAACAGTGTGCACAGGATTGTGTTTTCTCATCCTGACAGACTTCGCAGACATGTAAGTCTTCCACTTTATATCTTAGCGTATCTGTATTGTGACTCTTTGTGTAACCTTGAAGTGAGGTCTGCACTGGGTCTCCAAAATTTTACTAGTCAAACATCCACTAATGGCTAGCTTCCTACATACAAAGATTACCTCTCTAGATTGAGCATCCTGGCAGATGGTCAAGATGTTCACTCTTATTTTGGCCTCTCTATTTTGGCAATGGCCACCAAAGGTTGTCCAAAATAGTTACAGTGTAATTAACAACTGGCAGTGGTTTTTCAGCTGTTTTGGTCATCAATAGGGTATCGATTTTGGGCATTTTGGTCTTAAATAGGGTATGGTTTTTGTAATCTAGTCTTGAATTCGGTACAATGTCTACAAGAAGCTACTTTTTCATCGCTATCGATATGACTATAAACAAAGCCTTTCAAAGATTATGTTTAGAGCAACTGTGTTAGCTGCAACAGTCATAAACAGGGTATCAAATTTTTGGATAATTTAGTTTTGTCAACTGGGTTGATAATATGAATTGAGCACTGTAAAGAGATTCAGAAGCTGATGTTTCAAGCGTTAGGGTAGGGAAAATCACAGATTTTGGTCATAAATAGGGTAAGGGTTTTGGGAAGTGAGCTGCACACCCCCACCAAATTTTTTGGGGAGCACCCTCCAGGATATAAATCCTCATGGATGTTATATTATAAAAGTTCAGGAAACTTGATCCATACTGCATCTTACTGGCCTCTGTTTCTATTTGTTTTCTGTCTTATTGATATGTATTGTGTTAGGTGAACTATGCTACTAACAATAAGCAATTTTCAGATATAAAAATATTGTACCCCTTGAAAAATAAACAGGTGTCATATTACACCCGTCCCTCCCCATTGCAACCACTTCTCTACAATGACGCACTTTCCTCTGTCCCCAACATGGCTGTAAAAAGTGTAGAGGTTCAACTGTAGAACAAAAAAAAACTGTTTAGTATACAGACTGTATGTTGAATGTCTCGAATGTGTAATCCCTACCGTATACAACTACATTGCTCTTTCTGTTTGCATTCCAGGGATTTGGTATATCATTCTCTACTGAGGCAAGTCAGTACTCAATCTTCAATGATTTTTCTAGTCGTGACTTAAGAGATGCTTCAAATTTTGGAACTTTCTCACAATCCTGCTCAACCTTTGCAAGTTGGCTTTGCCAGGATGGGAACTGTCTTTTTGCTTTAGCTACTGGAACAGATGTCATCCTGTTAATCAAGCTACCTCCTCCAGGGAGTGAAGGTAAAGATGCTGATCACTTATTGACCTCGCATGTTCAGTCTTTATAAGAAAATCTCAAACCAAGACCACAATTGACTTAGTGAGGTCACGAAGCTTAAGCTGAGGTCTGAGAATTTTTCGTAAGGACTGAATGTTCAAGGTTAATAAGTTTATTATGGATTTTTGCTTTGTCTTTGCACTAGAGTAATCCAATCAGAGCATGTGTGATTTCCACTATAAACATAAGAGATATATACATAACATACTAGTTATTATTAAACTCCCTACTGTACAGTATAACTTACAAATGAAAGTGACACTTGAAATAACTAAAGATATCTATCTGTACATTGCAGATGTGATACATAACTTGGTCTATTTGAAGCATGCTCAATGAAATAAGTCTGACATCTTGTGAAGTGGAATATCAGCGCCTTGATTTGTAAGCCCTTTCAAAACCCTTTACTAAGTTTTATAACAGCAGGGCTTTAAGTTTACAGTATACATAAGACTGTTTGTGTTTAATACACAGGTTAGGTTTATTGATTAATATTGACTGATTGTCTTTGTGGAGTTAATCATAATCTTTTTGTACTTATCAAAGTCCCTGTGAGCTACATGCCGAGAAAAAAGTAATCAAAACTTTTCTTTTTAAGCATTTAAAGTACTTAGCATGATACCTTTGTTTAATCTGTTAATCTGCAGGTCAAGTTGAGCAGTTTGAGTTGAGGCAAGCTGGTGTAATGCAGCGTCTCTGGTCAGGTCTTGTTCCATCTAGCCTGAGGAAGGACACGATGGCCTCAGATGCCGTAATGAGCGTGGGAATCCATCCATATGGAAAACAAATGTGTGTGTTTGCACTTTGCAGGGATCTCAAGCTTAGAATCTGGTCTTGTCAGGTACTAGAGATATACATGTACTGTATGTAATGTGATCCATTTTACCTGTAAGGTGACAGAAAACAAGATTTTGAGAACACAGCTTTATTTCTATGCTTAGACCTACTGTCCACACTAATATGTCACAAAGATAGAGCTTTTTGAAAACTCTCTTCAAACTGGAGGAATTTGAAAATGCCAGTTTTGCATTTATGCGTGGAAGGAAAAATATTTTGAAAACTGGAGCTTTGAGGAAAGGATGAAATCACCATAATTCTCTTGCCTGAGTCTTCCTCAACAAAAATCCAAAATGACTTGGGTGATTGCTGCATTATTAAATTTCTCGGACTTAGTGTGAACTGAAAACATTTGACGTCTTTTCAGGGTGAAAGCACTGTTTTCAGATTTCTCTGGCATACATGTACAGTATGTGTGGATGGAATTTGAAATGTTAGTTACATGTGTTCATTTGTCTACATGGCCTTTGATGCAGATGTCAATCTTGGCCTGATCTGTAACCTTCAGGCTATGGAAACGAATTCTCAGGCCATAGTTGGTCAATACCAGCCAGCATTTATCTACACTGTAGAATCAGAAGCTAGTGACAGTCCTGTTTGTTAAAGTTGTTTGTCATGGGACAAAAGTGTTAAAGTTTTGTGCTTTCGGGCCGTCTTTATGGTCAAAACTTACTGAAAATCAAAGGGACTTGCCAAGTTTATATGTCTTCTTAAACAAAATAAGAAAACTGAACCTTGACGAGATTGTAATAAATAACAGCAATTGCTGTAATCTTTGTAGCCAATAGAAATATTTTAGTTTTTAGATTTTAAATTTTATCTTATACTTAAGCTCTGTCATTTTTATATAGATATAGATATTTTTAATCAATTTCGTGTAAATATTTAATTTGTTTTTATTATAGTGATCCCAATTAGTCTCTTCAGGCTAAATACATTGACACTTAAATAAAGGTTTTACTTACTTTACTTTACTTTACTTACTTTCTAAAGTCTCTTTCAATTGTTTTACTTTTTTTATCAGAATCAATCATGTATTTATGTGAAAGATCTTGTGGAAGATATTCCTGATGATGTTGACCTTCAAAATTCCCCAGGTAAACTTTCCATTGTGTTAAAATGAATCTTTATTTGCATCATTCAAATTGTAATCCATGATATATTATTAGCTACATTTATAAATCTATTTTAATCTACTGTGAATGCAGGAATTTGATTGGCTTTTTTACCGTTTCCTTTCTGCTGATTTAGTTCTTGTATATACATTATCTTTCTTCTATGTGTGTTGGTGCACATCTTGCAAAATGGAAAATGGGAAAGTGGTTTGGGAAGAAGAATCAAAGAACTAAAGAATTCTTGTTTTTCTTTACTTGTCCTCACAGCTCAAAGTCATTTGCTTCGCAAAGTGGTGGACCCTATGACAGGAAGACTTTACCTTGGTATATTTTTACATTTAGCAGACAACACACAGGTGATTGAAAATTCAAACTACACGAATACATGTATCTGCACAACAAATATCTCTTTAGTAGTAATAATAATAATAATGATAATGATAGTGATAGTGATAGTGATAGTGATGATGATAAAGATAATATAGCCTGCTAAAACAGCCGTCCTTTTTCGCGGGTAAAATTTTTTTTGTGTGTGTGTGTGTCATAGTGGCCACCAACTTTTTGGAATTGGCTACCACTTTAAAATATTTAGGAGCCAAGTGGCCACTGGAAAAGAAGTTAATTTTACATGTATGCCCTGTTGGTGCATCGTTTTTAAAAGTCATGAAGTCACTGACAGTAGCACACTCACTTGGAAACATAAGAAGTGTAAAATTTGATCTTGAAAATGCTGTTGGTGAAATGACATCTTTCTATTTTTCTCCTTTGTAGTTCTGTGTATATGAGGTTGAATCTGCAGAGGATGCAGTGAGTTTATCCCAAGTATCATTCTCCTACTTTCCAAAGGTAATGTACTTGTTGTAGTTTGGAATTTTTTTCAGGTCAAATTTTTTTAAACCCAGGTTAAAATTTTCCACCTAGTTCATAATATTTAAACTAGGTAATTTTTTTTTACCTAGGTTATTTATCAACTGTCTAAAAAGGGCTTTTATTTATGGGGTGTAGTTTAAAAAATAGGGGCCTGGTTTTTTTGGGGGGTCTAAAAAGAACAGTACACACACAAAAAGCAAGAAACGACCTAAAGACCTAAAGTAGCCAAATGTCATGTCAATGATTATGTCAAAATAAAAATTGATAAGGTCGATAAGACACCCTTGCACCCCAATACATTGCTAGGAAAAATAATATCAATAGAGCCTACAAATGCTTATGCCCAAGTGGTTACTGAATTTGGAGTTATAGACACCCAAATTTCTCCGAGCCGACTTCACAAGAGTCAAAACACAGGAATAGCATTGGATTACTCCAAACATATTACATTTTCGCGTGCTTGCAAAATGGCAATTAATCAGTAATTTCCCGATGTATTTAGAACAGATACACATAAATATTTATCAATAATATTTGCATGCACTTTTGCAATTATGTATGAAAACAAGAATAAACACAAATACAAATGAATAGTAGAATATATGTTTTATTAATCTACAGCAAACTCTGAGAATTAAAATGGCTGATTCCCCTTTGACAACTGTCACCGTTCATACATGACTATTCCATAGAACATCACTGGTATGTTGTGTCCCAAACCTAACCCTGAAAGCTAACCATTTGAAATTAGTGCTTAACCCTAATCACTAAACCCAGAGAAATTATATACCCTAGGTTAAAAAAATTTTAACCCCAAAATTTAGGTTAAAAAAATTATAACCTAGGTTAAAAAAAATTTAACCTATAATTTAGGTTCAAAAACTTATAACCTAGGTTAAAAAAAATTTAACCTATAATTTAGGTTAAAAAAATCATAACCTAGGTTAAAAAAATTATAACCTAGGTTAAAAAAATTTGACCTGAAAGTAAAATTTAACTGCAACATACTCATGTATAAGTTGACCCCTAATTTTCCGTTTATGGTTAAAGAAATAAAATTCAGACCAATAGAAATTTCACAAAATGTCAACCTTTTCTTTCTGAGAATGTATTGAAACCACGGTGAATTAAAAAAAGCAGAGGTGTAATCTTACGCTGTGAAGTTTATCAAGACTTGTTTAATCACGATTTAAGCACATACGAGCTCTTCAATTTACTAGTGAAGTATTTTATGATGTTTTGGGAGTAAATTGCTTTGCATTTAACTGACCTTGATCTCGATGTTGAGTTTAAAAGGAGATTAGATAAGAAGATCAAAGGAACGCAGAAGAGCTTCAAAAGATTGCACAATAAAAACAACGCTATCTTGGAAAACTTGGTAACAAAACTGCAAATTTGAGGAGTACTGGAAGCTAAGATAACTCCACATGCTTTCTGAAGTTTGAAAGGTCACTAAGCTAGGCTGATTTTTTGGTTGTAAAAGGTCGACTTATACACAAGTAAATATGGTAGATCCTGTATATACCAAATTTTGTTGATGACTGGTCATCAAGGTTTATCATAACAGAGTATTGTTTTGAGATTGGATAAGAATGTTATAAATCGTGTAATCATTATTTAATATTAGTGTAGTTTTCATTTGAGTTTTAAAATATTATTCACAATGTAATTCTGGGGAATTCCCCAGAATTACATTGCGAATCTCTAATGGCATAATTTTACCCGTGATCAGCGCACGTGCTTAAAAAAATGACAGCTATTCTGTACGGCTAGGCTTCGCCAAAGAGGTTAATTGTCATTTTCTTGAAAACAAGTACAGTGACCTATCATTATTTCTGTTGTTTTGAATTGAGTAATCAGTTTCTCTATATAAAATAAATATGGACCAATTCCCAGTGTAGAACAAGAAACAATTATACATGTAGGAAACGTGAATTTAGCAAGCAATCTTGATTATAACCATGATGCTATTATAAGGATTTATGGGGTATAAACAAGGTGCTGTTGCTCCTAAATGAACATGTGTAAAGTCAACAAGTGAAGGAACAAAATTCATAACCTTGACAAGAGAAGGAAGAAAAGGGGGTGCTGTTTAATTTGCGACTTACTGTAAAATTAAAAATGGAAGTTCAAAATGTCAAGTCAATTTAAAGGAAGCTCATTCCTATTTCTGGACCTTTCTCAGTCTCAGTTGTTTTGTTTTTTTAATTTTTTCCCTTTTTTGTTTCAATTGCATTTTTAGCATACATATAGTTATTAGTAAGTGCTTTTTAAGGTAAAATTTTACTTTCTTGTTAGTGTTCTTTTGAGCTCAGCATAAGGTCTCTGGCCTTGAACACCACTGAAATTTGAAATCTTGCACAGTATGAAAATAAGTTATGTTCTTTAAAATTACTATTTTATTTCTTTAAACAGGGAAATCTAGTAGACTTTGTTGTCACTACATCTTATCTCTGGACTGTATGGTCAAGTGCAGAAGGGGAGACAACGGTCTATTTCACACCCACTGAAAAGTAAGGAAAATAATACAGTGTACTACATAATTATTGGTTTTAATCATGTCTGGAGAAATCAGGGGAAAAAATCTTCACAGTCTGGAAAAGGTTTGGAAGTTGGTATTTGATGAGTGAAATTATAGTTAAACTTTTACTTAATGTCAGGAGAAGGTAAGGGAGTTGAATGCATAAAAATTGTTTTAAATGTTTGCTGCTTGGTTTGAAAATGTTGATACTCACCTTTTCATTTATTCAACGGCAAATTGTTTTCTGAAAAAGGGAGTCATGAGACTTTTGGTTTTCATGCAATGGTGCTTATTAAAATTATATGAAGTTCTAGATGGTTTATTACACTGAAGTGAAGAAGGCTTGTAGATATAAAAGAGAGAAATCTGCAGAGGATGGGGAAGGGGACTAATTTTCTTCCATGTTTAATGTTTCACTTTGCTTTAAATTTTTCAAAACCATTTTTTTCTTACTTTTTGGGAGACTCTTGAATAGATAAATATACACATCACCCACCCACTCCCCTCCCCTCAGTCATTAAACCCTCCTCTCTCCTGTCAGTCCCTAACCCTACCCTACCCACCCTACCCTACTAGGATTATATATCAGCCCCTTCTCTATGTTTACCATAGTACTTGACCATACTACAATATATACTTTTTTCTTTTGTTCTTAGATTTAAAAACGGACTGTAATCTTTGACTTTGTAGACAGTCCACTTTCATGTTCACTAAATTTGGAAAAAAGAAAGTTAAATAAATAAAATAAGCTGGTTTGAAACAATTAAAAGCAGAGGCATAAATTGAAACATAATGTTAATAACAAGAGTTTTAGTGTCAAGTCATTTCTTGCGTGTTATGAATGAGTTGTTGTCAAGAAGGGAGCAACTGGCAATAAATGACAAGCATCTAATATTAATTTTGCAGAACAGTCACGAAAATGAATGTATAAAAAGCTCTTGGGAGAATTAGCATCTTACAATAGAATTGTTTTTAATCTTATAGTTTAGATTTACAGCAAGCTGGTTGGACAAGAGTGTTCCTTGAACCAACAGAAAATTATGAAGTTGTTGTTCCACCCTACAAAGAGCCAAGAGTGAGTTTATTATTACATATACATGCTTGAAAAAATACATGTAGTGGTAACATTCTGATTGGCTGAAAGCAAATTAAAAATTCTGTTAGTCATAGGAACTCCTGCCACTTGAGATACATGTACATGTACATGTAGTATTTTGATTCTATTCAGGTCTTCTGGGAGACATTAATAAAAGTAATAAACTACATGTAATGTTTGAAAATTAAGGCAAGTGAATTTTTAGTACCCATTTTTCACACTGATTTCTGTCTTCTAGGATGGTGACCATTTTACAAACATCCCCCTTCGTGCACAGATTAATCCTAAATTAAACTTGATAATGTAGTATTTAATATCTACATGTAGTACTTGTTTTTGTCTTTGTGGTTAGGAAGTCTTTCTTGAGCAGCTGTTCTACCCTGGAAGGTTTTCAAATCATTCCATTCTTAAAGCCATGCAGGTAACTTGTTCATTAGGTTCTTTTTTGTGCTGTCTTTAGGAGTGAGATCTCTGCTTTTCCTTAAGAATACTGGTTGAAATCCAATAATTGTTGTTTTTTCCCACAGATTTACCGCCATTTACCAGTTTCGAATTTCACCGACAATTATGATGAGAACCTATCAAGGAGAGATCTAAAGCAAGCTGTTATCAACCTTATTGACTCTGAGGTTTGTGTTAGCTAACAAATATGGAAGCCTAGAAGACAATCTACAGTGTAGTGTGTTAAGAGTGGTGGCTGCTTTGTTAGTGTGCTCATCGCCAGATCAAGCAGTGCAGATTTGAGCCCAGGGGCCTTGCTTCATGTTCTTGGCCAAAATGCATTACTTTCACCAGGCCTCTCTCCACCTAGGTGTGTAAATGGGTACTGGCAAATTTAATACAGGAGGTAACCCTGCGCTGGACTAGCATCCCATCAGTAGAAATATTCCTTGTTGTTTCTTGCTACTGAAACTGAGATAAGCTCTGACTTGATATGCCACTGCTCATATGCAGACTTTACCTTTACACTATCTTGTACACTATCATAATACATGACAGAAATAAGAGGACATGGCAGGAATCTAGGAAACACAAACTTTATTTAAATGGTTTCTAAATTTCTCAATTGTTCAAATTCTGTGAGTGTCATGTGACGGTATTCTCCACGGTTTAGGTTATATTTTTTGCTCCATGACTTTACACTTTTTGTGTAAAACATTAAAACATGCTTAGAAACTCTTTCATGCTCTGATAAAGCATTGGCTCTTTAGCCAGTTAGAATCCAAATGGTGCTATAATAGTGACGATCAATGAAAAATTGTTTGCATTACATTTGTTACTATATTAAAGGCTGCATTAGATATCAAAAATTACTGGTACAGGGGAACCTCATTAATCAGGTCACCAATGGGCCACAAAAATCTGGCCGTGTTAAAAAGATGGCTGTATTAAAAGTGTTCTTTTAATTATTAAAAAAAAATAACTAACTGAACATTTGTTTGGACCAGATTGAAGTAGCCATAATAACAAGGTGGCTGTATTAATAGGGTGGCTATTAGGCAGGGTTACACTTTATAGGACATTTTCCTTTATCTTCAAAGTCTGGGAGAGCTGAGTTTGAGTTCATACTCTTGCGCTGTTTGGTCTCAAACACTCATGGATTCTTGATGACTTGTTAAGTATAAACCTACAGTAGCTGCTTTTGTTTCTTTAGATTCAGGTATCAGCTCCAGATTATGAGATGCTTCATGATGAGTATAATGACCTGCAGCTGCAGTGTTGGACCAAGTTCTACAGCTATGTTGTACAATACCATCAGGTAAGGATGTCATGTCCAGTGTTCACACTAGGTTTTCCAAAGAAAGTGTCCTGCCCCCTCAGATTCAAAACTTTTTGGGTTCTACACAATATTTAGGTGTCATGATTAACAACTTTGGACGCTTACATAAGTACACAATAAAGTTGAAAACTGTTTGGCAGTAAATGGGACTAAGGTTGTTGGGTGCTCCCTAGCAAATCTAAGGGTGGCAATAACACACCCTGTAAATAGGTACATGGAAATAGGGGTGGTAGCACCACACCCCGCAAGTGATGGATGAGCCAACAAGTGTGGCGCGTGCCACACCTGGAAATAAGGGATGAGCCAACGAGTGTGGCGCATGCCACACCCGGATCAATATAAGCCTGAGGTGGTGTCAGGGTCCCACCCGGCCTGCTACATGCAAAGCTAAGTAACAGGTGTGCACCCAAATTAAATTCCAAATGCTGCCTAAAAGAAATAAGTAATACTATTATGTTAAATAATTACGACGTCCTTCCTGAGGGTTCCAGACAGACTGTGTTCCTGCAGCAACATTGGCTAACAGGCCTGGTACTTTCTGAAGAAGAGAAGAGGGAGTCCGGATATAAAGAGCAAAGCAATTGCTGGACCATCTACCGAGAGTTTGAATGAGCCACGGAGGTAAGCCAGCCTCAGCTGCTGTTGTAGCTGCCCTGATTCGAAAGCTGTGGGAGGCATAACGCTCTGTTGGAACGTGCAGGCGTTTGAGAAGAAGACGAAGTGTTGCAGTGACTTGGGCTCTTGTGAGGTAGAGGCCAGACTGGAATATGTAGCAGGGGCCATCCGAATTGGAGGGGTGATGGGCCATGTATTTTTTAATCGCACGAAATGCACGGACGGAGCGGCCTGATAGGGCAATCAGGATGGAGCAACCTTGGCGATAAGGGTCTGTTTTGGAGGACTTCAAGTGTAGACTTAAGGAGCCATCCAAGTTAAAGGATATATCACTGGCACTGAGGTGTGACAGTGCATTGAAGTGAGAGGTGGAGGGTGAAGTGAACTCACTTGAACGTAGGAAAGCGAAGAAGGCCGATGTGAAGGCAGACCAAAGCATGAGTTTGTCACGCGGAAGGATGACAGGTGCCTGTGCCAATAAAGACTTGAGTTTCCAAAGAAGGGACATGGTGATGGGAAGGCGGCGTTTGGAGGAGAGTCCCACGCTGCGTTTGATGCCCTGCAGGAGTAGATGGAGTAATGGGGCATCCCGGAATGGGTCAGGGAAGTTGTTCTCAATGTGAAGAAAACGAATGCTGGCCATGTACAACTTAACAGTTCTGTAAGAAACTTGGTCGGCCAGGAAGGCAGCAAAATAACGCAGTGTAGATTCAGTAGCTGGAAAACTCTGCCAATGCCGAGAGGTTTAAAGAGTGATGTATCTCCGCACGCCAGCTGAGTAAGTGCGACGAGTGGAGTCAGCAATGGCTTGAGACTGGAGGAACTCTAAATGACGTTCCAGAGGGTCCTGGCTGATGGAGGGATAGGTGTTGGCATTGGGTCCGCTGCTGGGGTGAGCTGATGGAACCACACCATCTGCAAACGGGATAAAGAGTCAGCAATTGAGTTATCAGTACCAGCAATGTGAGCGACTAGGATTGTGAACTGGTAAGTAGCACCACTGAAAAATATGGAGCGGACAAGGTCCATGATGTCGGGGTCTCGGGAAGTGCCAGAGGCCCAGATATCAACGACTGCCTGATTGTTGCAGTGAAAGAGAATTTTCTTTTCCGACCATGAATGACCCCACAGGAGGCAAGTGAGAGCAATAGGATAGAGCTCCTTCCATTGGCTAGAACAACCTTGAAGGGGAGGTGGCCAGGTATCAGCAATCCAATGCCCAGAGTAGTAAATGCCATATCCAAGGGTTCCAGACACATCTGTAAAGAGGGCCAAATCTGGGGATCTTGACCAGTATGGATCAGGGATGATCGCTCGGCCATTCCAAGTGGGGAGAATCCTTGCCACCAGGCAATATCGCGGCGAGCCTTAAGGTTCATGGAAATGTGGTCATGGGGGAGTCTAGCAGTTGTACTTAGGTCAATGAGGCGACGCAGGATATTTAATGTCTGAGAAAATAAGTCCTTTTTGGTCCCAATAATTTTTTCATCCAAATGTTTTACATCACAACCCTCATAGGATGGAGAGACAGGAAATCTGGTACTG
The DNA here is from genome assembly GCA_022496165.2 of Catalaphyllia jardinei. Classification (NCBI taxonomy): domain Eukaryota; kingdom Metazoa; phylum Cnidaria; class Anthozoa; order Scleractinia; family Caryophylliidae; genus Catalaphyllia; species Catalaphyllia jardinei. Next base: position 2,108,087 of record CM042759.1, read on the forward strand.
ATCTAATTTGGCTGTCATGTTAAATCCTTCATATGTGTATTCCATTTTTTGGTCGACGTCTTTAATTACACACTTTCCTTTTCTCTGATTATAGTTAAAGCCCTAAGGGTAAGATTGTTTTGTGCAATTTGATAGCCGATATTCTGTTTCATATTTTCTTCTGCTAATTTATTTCATTGGGTTGTTCCAGAAAAAATCCGCACCTCCCCCCCCCCCCACGGATGGGATTCTGGAAATTCTTGCGGGAGGGGGGTTGAACCTGAAAAAGTCTTCTGCAGGGGTCATTTTGACCGATAATTCACACGATTCAAACCTTTAGTTCAGTGACAGTTCATCGCTCTCAGACCCTGAAAATAGTACAATATTTTGTTCAGATATTTCTCATGTGACAAAAATGATAGTCTAAGTTCCTTCGGAGGTCCTTGTATAGCAGAAAACGCGAACATCAAGATACTAAAGAACAAGCAACGTGGTTATGTTGCAACGAAGAGTTTGAAACACCTGACATATTTCTACTCGTACCCAGACCCAGTGCGCCACTGTTGTGTAATTTCACGTTTATAGGCCCGTTGAAATCTTGTTTGTTTGGTGTAAATTATGATAAATATAATAAAGAAAAGAAAAAAACAATTGATTTCCTTTCACACCTTCGCATTCTGTATTTTTTTGTCTTGGTTACGTTCTCTTCAGCACACATTTGTCTTTCTGATTTACTAACAAAAGCCCAAAGACATTTTGAAACTACATGGTGGACTGAGAAAGCTCTTCACAACACGAGTTTGATCTTTCCTCTGTAGATTAGGACTACAGGCTCTTGAAGGTAGGATATGTGAATCAAGTTGTCCAGTCTTTAAGTTGTAAAAGAATTTGAACGATAAACTTGTATACACTTTCGTTCTTCGAAAGGTTTTCATTTAGAAGTTCTCGATCTTTAGGAAGAGACTGACCCTATGTCTCGAAAAGGAACGATTGTTGAACTTTTTTATCGTATTCTATACTAATTGTATTTACTTTAGAACCATATTTAGCGCACAGAAAGAAAAAGGGCAATTGATTTCTAGTGGCTAAGAAAGTAAACACTCGTTTGCTTTTTCACATTTTTGCTCCTTTCATTTCTTAGTTCCACGCAATAGAATTTTTGATATAATTTAGCCAAAGCTTTAGAAATTAAAAAAGAACATTTTCTAGACGTGATTGTACGTATTTTCTATTAAAAGTAAATTAAATTTAAGCTTCGTATTTTTCCCGGAAATCCAGGCGGGAGGGGGGGTGTTTTGTCTTGGAAATCCTGACAGGAGGGGGGTCTTGTGCTTCAGGAAACCCACGTGATGCCCGCGGGGGGGTTAAAAAGCGACCCCATCCATCAGGGGGGTGTGGATTTTTTCTGGAATAACCCATTTGATTTAAACTGAATTCTTAGCATCCCAAGGATGTGACAGGCCCTGTGTTTGCCCATCCTACAAATGTTTTATGAGTATATTATATACATGTGTTGGTTCATGTTTTCAGAGTGCAGATATTTGTATTCCTGTTCTCTCCTTAGGTTGGAAGTAAAGCCATGGGTATTTTTGTTGATGACAATACAGGATTAGTCTGCTTAGTTAGAAAGGTGTGTTTAAATTCTGTGTATCAGTCAGCAGTATTTTACTGGGTCTTGTAGTATAGGGCCCATCTTGCCAATGTTAGCTCTTGTTCTGGAAGGTGTCACACTTTGACAATGAGCAAAAGGTTTACCTTTGGCCACATGGAATTTTTAACTAGGTTTGTTCAGTTAAAAATACTTGTTTAATAATATTTATCATTAGATCAACATGGAGGTTGCTCTTATATCCATGGCTTGTACTGTAATATAGTTATAATTTAAAATGTAGCTTTACAATGACCTTTTTCTCTCTGTGAGATTGACTTCAACTGTAGACTTCACATATGAATTTTTAAGAGATTTTTCAGTTTCTTCTTAGCTTTTTGTGGAGGCACGGTGAACTCATGGTTGATACACTTGCCTCTGGGTCGAGCTGCCTGGGTTCAAGCCTACTGGCTGGGGACATTTTGTTGTGTTCTTAGACAAGATGCTGTACTCTAACGGGACCTCTCTCCACCCAGATTTATGAATGTGTACCAGCAAACGTAAAGCTGGGGCAACCCTGCAATGGACTAGCAGCCCATCCAGGGGAAGTAGAAATACTCCTAGTCACTTCATGCTACTAAAACTGGAGATCAACATTGTCCTGGTGAGACACTTGTCTCATACAGAGACTTTACCTCACAGTTTTGTCCATGGTTTTGTAGGAAATGATGTCATTCTTCAGACCTTGTGAACTGTTTGAACAGCTTCATCTTTGTGCAGAGCCACTGGATGTCTCACTTCTTGCCTCAGAGCCTTCCCTTGGTTTGTACATTATCTTGTTTCCTTTGAGAAAATTTGGTGCAAATGGAAAATGTTGTTGCAAAAAGAGAATTACTGTCACAGTCATAGTCAGGGTTTCATTGAGGGCTTGGATTGGTGAAGTAAATAAACATAATTTATAGGAAAGTTTATTTTCATGATGTAACAGTTTACTTTTTTGCATATCTTTTTTCTATTCTCTTGTCTTGCAACGTCTCTTGGAATGTAATATCTGTTTATGGTAATATACTCGTACTGCTCAAAAGACATGCATTTTACCCTTATTTTTGTAGACAAAACCATGAAGACGTCATTCATAGATTTATGTAATGTCATCAAAATGGTTGCACATCAGGTACAGTAATCTGTGAAATTATTTTGTCAGATTGAAAAAATTAAGAATTACCGGTAACAATAAATTTACATAGCTGAATACCAAATAAATTGATTCATGCAAGTGAAGTTTTATAAATGGCAGGTTTTTTTACTGTCAGCACAGTGGAACCCAGCGTTATGGTCACCTTAAAGGAGGACAGTCACGATATTTTAAGTTATTTTGATCATTGACAAAATTACCATCAAATTGGAGGAAACCTGAAAAAAATACTTTACAAAGATAGAAAACACCAAAGAGATAAAAATAAACCATAAAGGAACCAGGATGGTTAAGGATGGAGAAGATTGACACAGATTACAAACAAGGAAATTTAACAATTTAGGCTAAACTTTTCAAACTGCTCCTTTAATATGGTTAATACTGTCACATTGTTATTACAGCCACATCCATACATTTATTTGATAAGAAAACCCTGTTAATCTGGTCAACTTGCTAATATGGCCAATGGCTTCATTCTGAAATTCCAACCTGAATTTATCATCCTAATATAATATTACCATGTTTACATGGCCACTCAAACCATAACTGGTTTGAGTGGCTGTAGCCATGCTCTTTTTTCCACTTTTAGTATTTCACATACTGATTCAAGTTTCAATTTTTTTCGAAAATTATTTCTGCATTCTGCATGCATATTAAAGAACGGTTGCTTAGAAAGTTGTTGCTGTTGAAGTGTTATTGTAATACACTACATGTATGTCTGTTAAGATATCACTCAATTTAGACAAGTCCTGGAATTTGACCCTAGCCTTTCAAAATGGCCAAAATGTTTTGGCCATGGTGAACATATCCACAAGGTTCCACTGTACCAAATTCATTTTGGTTGATGTACTGAAATTGTTGTATTCATGTAGCTGTCTGCAGAGCATTTGTCATCTCTTGAAAATGATGTGAAGTATCAGTTGAATCCAGCGTTAACTGCTGACCAGATTGCCATTTTCCTTCTGACAAATGTAAGGTAAGATATAAAACTTTTAGGGTCCGCTGGCAGTGGGAGCTGAGTCCATGTTCCTTCTTTATAACAGCTAGGTGTTCTAAAGAGTAAGCTGTGAGAGAGTTTGTGATAGTGCTGAGTTAAATCCATGCATACTTGTTTCAAAGTGTTCTGCAACACCAATTCTTGTTTCAATATATGTAGTTCCTATGTCTGGATGAGATGTTGCACCTTCGTTAATTATTCTGTAGTCTTTCTCCTGGGTTTGAAGTATTTTACTTTTTTCCCTGGATAAGATGCTCTCTAGTCTTTCTATGGCTGCCCTTATTTTTTCTCATATCCATTCCAGCCCTGGATGGACATAGTAGCTTTTAGGATAAATTGTCTTGGCCAAGAACACAGTGACATAGTGACTGCAACCAAAACTTTGACCCAGCTGCTTAATCCAGAATCCAGTGCTGTTTTCATAGTAACGAGATCATGTCGACTTTCCACTGAAAGGAAAATGCTTCTTTTCACACCATCTTTAGTGCAAGTAATGTCCTTTTCCCTTTTTCTTCAGTGATGAAGAACAACAAGATGTGGATGCACAAGTGTTGTTTGAATTTGCCCAGGAACTAGAAACAAGGTATGTACAGTGTATGATGATCATTTAATTTCCTGTTGAACTATCTGTACCAAGTAAAGAATGAACATGTAGTCATGCGACTTTAGGCACTGATCAGCATGTGGAACTGTTAAATTGTATTTATCACCAAATTCTCCCAGCTAGCATTCCAAAATTGCTGAGAAAATCCACATTATGATTTCAAATGATCAATATAAGTGACAACAGATTCAACAACAGGTTCTGACAACAGACACAAGTAGCATGTGATGTGAAACCTTTTTGTTGGAAGCATGCTGTGTAAGGCTCACAGAAATTGGCCAACAATTCTGTTGCACCATGGGTTAATGGCATGCACATGAAAGAAAATTATTGACATGTAATTACATGTTTTGAGGAAATAGCTCAAAAAAATAATTGCAATGATTGGTTAAAAATCTTGTTTCTATAACTTGATAGAAATGCAGAACTCCGATAAGCTGCTGACATAATAATGGCATGAGCAGAGATAATTTACATATTGATGATCAAAAGAAATATTAAGTTGTTTCCTTTTTATCCTCACAGAATTTTCTCCAAGAAAACATGTTATTCCTTTTTCTACATTTGTACTGAGTTATAGAAACTCTTGTGAAAGTTCGGAAGAGTTCATTAGCACCAGTTGTGGAAACACTAACCTGTCGGCGCGTGTTCCCCCCAGCATTTCTCATTCTTCCAAACTTGCACTCATGTTTCTGTAACTCGATACAATCAAGGAACAGGTTTTTTTATTTCTTAATCAGATATGCACATCATAACGGTAGCTGTTAATTTTTATTACTATTTGTTTGAAAAGATTGATTATTTTTCTTTTCCAGTTTACACAAGGTTCAAAACCTTTTCCAGAGCCTGGAATTCCTTCTTCAAGGATTGGACAGTCAAGGGATCATAACAGATGATGTCAGAGATGATGATGCTGGTAAGTTTTTAAAAAAATTGGTATCAAGGTTAATACATGAAGAAACTAAGAGGGTTAGGGTTAGGGTTAAGGTTCCGTCTAATATCAGTGATCTTTTTACTCAAGTTAATAAAATACATACGCACGAGACCAGGAGCTCCTCTTCAGGCAACTTTTATATTAAATCTTCGAGTTTCAGCCTAAACCAAAAGTCTTTTGCCAGATTTGGAGCTAAACTCTGGAACTCCTTCCAGTACAAATTTCGACAACTCTCTCTTTAAAAAGCATGTACATGATTTGCTGTTTTCAATAACAGAGGCTGAGGATGATTATGTTGAAACGCCTATTCTTGTGTATAAAATTGCAAATTTTACCTACTACATGTATAAAATGTATAGTTTTTGTTAGACCTTTTAAAACTTCATATCCTCCTCGTTTTCATGTCATCCTGTTCTTCTTTGATTTCCCTTAATTTAATATTGTTTTATTTAAGCTAATATTGTTTTATTTAATCTAATATTGTAACCATGGACTGCGTGTAGCTCCGCCCACCACGATTAGCCTTTGCTATTTGTGGGTGGAGACAGACTACAGAATATGTAATGACAGAGTTGAAATAAACAGGACAGTAAACTTCTGAATTTTCCAATTATCTAGATCTGTTCAGTACACCAGACAGTCAAGAACCCTACACAATCTAAAGACCCAATGCCAGTGATGAATTCTAGACGAAAATATATGAAAAATTAGCATCATGCCTTGTGTTCTTAAAAATGAGCAGAACTTGGTCACTTCTTGCTTTTTTTTTGCAGAGAACAGTTATGGAACTGTGTTGTGTACAAAGATTTATCATCATCATTTTATATATTTATAACACACATGCAAAGCTATTTTTGTGTTCATTCACATTAAACCTTTTGATCTTACCATTGCAGGTTGGTCAGATGTATCTCATTCAGTGAGCTGCCATCACTTGTTCAACAGTCAGTTGAGCTACTCCCTTCTTCCCATGTCTTCTCACCAACTGGTTTCATCACGAATGTCTGTGTGCAAACATCTCTTGGTACTGCTCAGTTTGATAACAAAGCTTAGCATCAACAAGGTATTGACGGGTTTAAACTGTGAAGCTATATGTTTTACCTAAAACTAAAAATATTTTAATGGGAGACACAGTGGACTTGGTTAATGCTAGTGATGGTCTTTCAATGAAGCAGTCTTGCTTTGTGTTATTGAGGAATAAACTTTTCTATTTCTACAACGACAACTTTATTGAGGTGCCTTTCTCAAATTATCTGAGCGATGGTCTCTCTACTAATAGGGGACACTTAAGGCTAAAAAAATAATAAATTCTTGTTTACAAACTGTTCAGATAAAATTAAATTACACAGTAATTTTGGCCTCAATTCCAAAGTCTCAGACCAAGGTACCTAATTGAGTGTTTCACATAGGTAATGGAGTTGAATCTAGGTACATCATACTTTTACCTCTCTCCACACAGATGTATAAATGTGTACTTGTGCATTTAATGCTTGGGGCAGTGACAGATCTACACGTAAGGAAGGGGCCCATTGGCCTGTGCCCCCTACTTTGGGTAAAAAAGGAAATTACAGAAGGACGAAAATCTGGCAGGGCAAGCAAAACAAAACCACCCCCATCCCCTAGCTCAAGGTCTGGATCTGCCACTGGGGATAACCCTGTGATGGACTAGCTTCCCATCGGGGGGGTGGGGGGGGGGGGGTAGGGAATCAATTCACATTACAGAAACCAGGATAAGCTCTCACTGGCTTTTTCATTTTACAAAAAATTTAGAGATTTGATAAACCACAGAATCCAAATGAAAAGAAAAATGGCAGAAAATTAATATTTTAAGGACGTCAGTCACAAGTTGGATTTCTACCATAATTGGTTGAATTGTTGAGTGCATTTTTGTTTGACAAAGGTATAGACCATGACAATGATGTAATCTGAAATACAACAGCAAAGTAATTGTCAAAGACAAATGTTTTGGGACATCAAAGAGTGTTGCAACTTTCATTTTGTGGTTACATGTAAATACTCACTCTACAACTAGTACCATTTGCTTGATTGGGCAGACTTTTCCTGCATTTACCTGATAAATTTTCTGTATTTCTGGAAAAGACAATTCAAGCCCCATTTACCGTGGTCTAAGCTCTTGTTGACCAAAGAATGACAGTGAAACCACTCACTTATGTTTTCTATAGTCTACAAGAGTAATTGATTTTTTACGGAGATGTTGTTTTTTTTGCTCTTTTCAAGATTGGTCTGGATGCCAGAACAGCAGAGGATGTGTCATCAGTGTACATTCCTAAAACAGTTAGGCTACTGAGGTCATACTTTGCTCTTGACTGGATCTTAGAACAAACTGTCACCCCAACACCTTCCAGTGCCATGTATGTATATTACACAAAGTCATGTTTTGTGCAGATATTTCATTTTAATGGAAATGAAAGTTTTTTTAGGCTGCTTTCAAGCTACATGTAGCTGTGGCTCATTTTCATCTGTTTTTCTGCATAGTATTTTTAGCATTTGTAATGTGAGGTATCTCTTTCTAGTCTGAGAACAGACACTCCACTAACTGGGGATGCTAAATCAAATCAACCACAGTCAAATCAAATCAAATCAAATGTGGGTTTTTGGGGAGAGGGGAAACCAGAGCACCCGGATAAAAACCTCTTGGAGTAGAGCAGAGAACCAACAAATTCGACCCACTTATGACACCAAGTCTGGGAATCAAACCCGGGCCACATTGGTGGAAGGCGAGCCCTCTCTCCTGTGTAATCTCAAAGGTAGATCACCTCCCCCCTGTTATCGGGTGTGAACCCAGGTTAATAGCCTCTTCAGGGATTGCACTTACAAAGGAAGACACTCCTTTTGCACTGTGGCCCCACCACCCTCACTGTTGATTTTGTTGTGTTGCAGACAAAAAAATCTTTGTTTGCATTGAAATGCTTATTATGCAATTTTGAAGCAAGTGTTTTGTCACTGAGCAGACAGGCAAAGTGTTGTGTGTTTCCAGTTTTATTGTTTTGACTATATTGATTGCATATATTTTTATGTTTTGTTTATACAGAGAATCCAACTTAAAACAGTTAGCAACTTTGGAAATATCTGATGGAATGGAGCCAAAAGCAATCTTTGGTAAGAAACTGGTAAAAAATAATTTTGATGAGATCAAGGTTTCTTCCCAATTCTCAAAATTCCTTTGAACACAGAAATGTAGGTTGTTATTTTGATATCGCAAGTGCTAGAAATGTAAATTCAAGATTTGGAACTTCAAGATTTGGCTTGCCAAATGTTGAAAATTCAAAATTTAAAACTCTACATTTGACCTGCTAAATATTGACAAATCAAGATATTGCTTGCCAAATTTTACAGGTTCAAAGTTTGGCATGGTAAATATTGAAAATTCAAAATTTGGCATTTCTCACCAGAATGCTGTGTTTATGGGCAAATGCACTGTATTCAGGAAATGATGCCTTCTGTGCAGGCCAGGCTTGCTTCGCTCGCTGGCTTATCTCGCAAAATGCTCATCAATTTTGCTCCTGCTGCAATGCATGAGAGCCTGCTTGCAGGCTAAAGATTTGGCAATTCATTATTACGGCAGCTGAATATTGAAGATTCAAGATTTGGCAATTCTTGATTCAACCATTCAATATATGGCTTGCCAAATATTGAAAATTCAACGTTTGGCCTGCCAAATATTGAAAGTTTAAGATTTAGTAGTAATCAGGTTTCTTAGTTTAAGGCAATTCATTTTTGTGACAACATGACACTGGAATGATAATCACTTTAGACATATACTTTGTTTCATGGTACTGTACATCGTTTTTGTGTTTTAGATGATCCATCCCTTACAGTCAGTGAACTCTTCCTAAGTGGTGTTGGAGGTACACAGCTCCGAAGGCACCTGGCCCATAAACTAAAGGCCTCACAGGAGATGAGTGGTCAGGATCCAGCCCTGTTGTGGTCCACATTCTTCAACCAGGCTGTTTATACCCTGGTGGACCTGATGTATCCTTGTCAGCTTGAGGACTTTTCTATACTTGGAATCCCTAATCTACATTGTAGTTAGCTCCATTAAAACCCCAAGGGTTTTTTCCCTTTCAGTTGTTATTATAATCATGGAATAACTATTTTTTAATACTTGGTCTAGACCCTCCTGTAGCAGTTAATGATCTTTCACACAGCAGTAATTACAATGTTGCAATTCCTGAATCCTGGAAAACAAAAAACGCAAAGTGATTCTTTTTTCTTGAATCATTGTTACAGTGATCATCGTGCCCTGCTGTTTGGCACATCACGTTAACTTTATTAAAGAACATAATTCTTTTTGCCTTCTCTAAAAAATAGATTTTCACCTTTTCAATTTCAACCTGTGTTCCTGAAGACGTGACAACAATTCTGGGTTGCCTTATATCTAGGAACATTTTTAAAGCTTCTTAAAATCACGTTTAATTTCTTGACTGGGCCACGTTAAATACTAGCGCGAGAATTTAATATACTGGTACACCAACATGTGTGGTCTTTCTTAACATACTAAATAACAGCTGGCCAACCAGACCGAGTGTGATTTTTCCAGAGTATCTCCTCTCAAGGTGTCAGTACCTTCACATTCAAGAGTATGCTCATCTGATTTGTTACTGGTGTGACACCTGTCAGTCATCTTGGCATTTCTTGCTGGGCCAATCACATTTGGCTCTAGGAGAACATCACAAGGCCTTTGGTTGCTTTCTGAAGGCAGCAAAAGGAATTGGTAAGTCAAGATAATCCCTAGAGAGATCAACATGTTGCCAACTAGAGGATATTGTCTAGAGGGTATCTGTCTGTATTCCTTGAATCTAAAGAACAACCTTCCTGTACATACAGTTTAAGTATCACGTAATGACAGAAACAATGTCCCTTCCCCCAAACCAATAACGAGGCGCCACGCACCTCTCGTAAGGTCTAACAGGATTGGCCGAGAAAACAATAGAATAAACAACAGAAACAATGGCCCTAGTCCTGAAAACAATAGAGGTGGATGACTCCGGGAGCAAATAAAATTAGAGGTTCCGAAGAGGTGCATGACTACTGCCAATAACAGCTGCTACATGTACGCTATGACGATAAAAAGAATTGAAAAAGTATGAGAGTTGCTGCACTTCCCACACTTCATTTCTTCTCACTGATCCTTTTAATTAATTTAAGGTTCAAAGGATGCTTTCATGATGAAGATCCTGCAGAGTGATTCCACAGATATCTCAACATTACTTGTTCTGTTTTATGTCAAGGTATGGATTCTGGAATTGCTGATTAGAAATACATGTACATTTAAGTGCAGTTTGTCAAGATAGGTTTTTGTACTTTGTGGTACCTTTTGGCAATTTACGCTAAGTAGGTTCTTATTAGGTTCTTAATTTGTGTGAAGGAGATAGAGTTGACGCTTTCGAAAAAACCCCCAGAAACTTGGGGTTTGGTCCTTAAATGCACAGTATTTATGCACAACTGTATTATGATAAACCTAACCCAACTGACCATCCGTGTCATGAATTCTCTGCTTCATTATTTTCAAAACTTACCTTGCGTTTGTGTCATTGTATTTGTTTCATTTGAAATAAAACGTTAAGTATTAAAACAATGTTATTCTTTCTGCAGGTGTTAAAGTTGTTCGAGCAGTTTGATGCACCAGATTATGTCATCCGTGTGGCTCATATAGCACTGGACTTGGCCCCACCCAGTGATCCAAATATTGTGAGTTTACAGCACTCATTGCATCGTAGGTTTGAGTGGCACCAAAAATATGATATGGCTAGACAAAGGTGACTCAGGGGTTTCATCACACAGGCGGGCAGAACTTTCCTCTAGATGGTGAAACCAGGCTGGCAAAGTCCTCCTCACAACCGGGCACTTTGCACGGTTTGTGGCCCTTAGCCCATAGACTCCTGTGCCGGGAAAGGTTGTACGTACATATAGAAACGGATTGGGTAAGCAAGGGTGCATCAAGAAAGGGTCTGCAAGTTTGCAGCCAGAAAGGTTTTGGTGAGACCATGATGTGCCAAGAAATGATGGGCGTGGTCATTTGGAGTGCACCCAGAGGGTGTGTGGGAATTAGTGGGTTAAACATCAATGCAGTGAAGAGGCTATGACTAGATGCAATGTAATCTTTCTTGTTTTGATTCCAGCCGGATCTGTGGTCCAACATTTTCAAACATCATCTGGAGCTAGGACACAATGACCTGGCATACGATGCTCTGATCACAAACCCAAATCCTGTCAGGTGAGGTAACAACTGTGTCAACTTTAAAATTCTCCTGACTAGCCAGTGCATGTTTTCCTTAGTTCTTCTTTTGAGAATCTGGTTTTCAAAGTAAAGCAGGGTTTAAGATTAATACATGTAGCTGGTGTAGCTATAGATGCTCAGTTAAAGGGACACAATCAGCTGGTGTACATGCGCATTAGATACCTGATATGATATGATAAAAATAATATCATAGCATGAACCAAACTGCAAAAGGACTCATGAAAACAGGTTTTTCAGTAAACGATTGAAAATCAAGCAAGACTGCGAACACTTGAGCGGATTTCTAGATGAACTTTGATTCCAGGTTGGAGTGAACTTTTTTCATGGTGTGAAACTAGTGTCCAGGTCCACGCGGTCCCATAGCTGACTGTGTCCCTTTAATTATATCGTAACTCACAGTTCTTTGGTAGTTCCTGGAGTTAGGTCAACCTGACAAAATGATATTTTGAAATCTGTGAAGGAAGGGGCAAGTAAAAACCTTCCTAGTCCTTCATGGATCAAAATCCAGGGTAACCTTTGACAGTATGTGTCATGTTAGCTTACAGGTAAGTACAGACCTTTTCAATACCTTTTCAAGAAATCCTGGAGAGTCCTAAAGTTTGTTCAAGGTCTGTTTGGACATGCCAGATAATTTTCTTTATCTTTGAGGAGAACTGTCTTGTGGTTTTTGCTTTCAGGCGACGCGTCTGCCTTCATAAGCTCATGGTAACTCTGTGTGAAAGAGGACAAACTCAACAGCTGATAGAGTATCCATTCATCAACCTACAAGATGAGGTGAATGAAGATATAACTAAAAACGGAACCAGACAAGATAGCCAGCCGAGTAGTCATGTTAAAATATCTTTGTAATTTACATATTTTAAATAAAGATTGTCGTTGTTGTTGTTGCAAAGTCCGTGACCCATAAAGTGTTATGATTACCAGGACTTTTGATGTTCTTTTTGTAAAAGGTGCTTTTCACAGTGTTTTTGTGTTGTTTTCAACTTTGTTCAACTGTTAGAGAAAGAAAAAAAGATTTGAGCATGGGCTTTTTTACGCAGCAATGTTAATCCTCCCGTCTCTTGAACTTGAACGGACAGACAAACAGCTCCGTAATCCTCACCTTTCTTTCTGTGTTTGTACTTAGTTTGTAGACATCATGGAGTCTCACGCCCGTACGGTTGATATAACAACCCATTGCTACTATG